>CM042895.1:33537500-33867500 GCA_023653625.1 Triadica sebifera
AGTCTCCTATGATGAGCAACATCACCGTTGTTTCCAAAAAGAAGGATGTCAACTCCTGTTGGAGGAGTCACATGCCAAGAAAATTTGTCCTCTTCCACAAAGGTAAAATTGGCCATAAAATCAACTAATATATTAGCCTCTCTATAAACATGAACAACTTGGACATCTCAATCCCGCTGAATGAGATCTCTGAGAAGCTACGAATATCCTAAAAAAATTTGCTATGCCATGTGATAAGCTGCAGAGGAATTAATCTGTGTTAAAAATTAAAATTATAAGACACCTCACCCATACGTGCCAGGGTTTCAAATGCTGACAAACAAGCTTTAACAACATTAGTAATGATACTAGCCTTAAATCTACTAGGAACCTGCTGCTCGACAAAGATGGCTAAATTCATCACGTCATTTCCATAAGTACCAACAAGAATAGCCGAAAAAGAGAAGTCCAAGCCGTCCCATGCATCCCTGGCTGCCAAACCATTTTTCAAATACCTGCTAACCCTATCGTTAAGATTTAAACAAGAAAAATTGGGCATATGCACGTGATAAGTTACGAATACCCTAAGAGAATTTGCTGGGCTGTAGAGGAATTAATCTGTGTAAAAAATTCAAATTATAAAGGTGATCATAAACAGCATAATGATTGAATTGTTTCAAAAATAATGTGAACACATCTAAAGTATATAACTAATAATTTATGGAAACTGTGTTCCATATCAGCCACGATATATTGATGTGTTAGAAGTATGAATTTTATCAAATCATATGTCACATCTATTTGAATAGAAAATTAAATAACTAAGAGTTGATTAAAAAAAAAAAAAAGCAAGACGTCCCCTTTGTACAACAAGAATTTGATTGAAACTGATAGTTATTTGCATAAAGAATAGTTATTTTGCACATGTTTGCATGTGTATTGATATTGACTTTGAATGGAGAAAAGAAAGTACAATTGTTTATCTATTTTCAACTTGCTTGTCAAGGCATTCACGGCTGAGTCGTACAATTACCCGTATTAGTTTATTTATTTATTTATTTATTTTTTAACATCATACTAATTAGTACAATACAACTATCCGTATTGATGTTGAGACATCCAAAGACCAAATATCCGTATTGAAGTTATTTTTATTTTTCATCAATTTCACACTCTTGTTGAGAAATTGTTTTGACTGTTTTATTAAATAATTTCAAACTGATTTGGTTGGAGAGTTTCAATCTCTCACATCAACTCTAATTTAGAAAACATGGAAAAAGCAAAAGCGATTTTTATTTTTATTTTTGTTTATGGTGATAAATATATTTCATTGTTAATTTTATTATTATAAGCTGATTAAAGACGTAATTTAATTAAGACTAGTATTGAGTTATCGAAAGACCAAAAACCCTTCTAGCGAGCACAATTCTTGTTGTTATGATTAAACTCAAATGTTCGGAATAATTCATGCATGTTATTTCAAGAAAGGGAATGTTTTGGATAATTTAAGAATGTGATTGACCTCATAAAAAAAAAAAAAAAGACTTAGTGCGCAGGTGGCAACCATGTGCAGAAGCAAATTCCATTGTTTAATTGAAGCACAAACTGCACATGGTATATTCATGTACCATTTGATGACGGTGTTCACAATTTTCTTAAAATTGATAAAATTATATATATATATATATATAAATATATGCATAAGTAAATAATTTATTAATAGTTTTTACACATGAAAATCTTTTTCAGAAATTTGTTAATTTAGTGTATATTTTCATTCAAAATGAATTTTATTATAAGTTTTTACACCACTGAGTTTTATACTCAGCAAATAAATTTGTTTTCTCTTACATAACTTTTAGTAGAGTTAAACAACAACAGATATATATATAAAATTCGTTGCTAGTATCAATGGATTCTACCGATAGAACAAAACAGCAGTGACAGTCACCTCATAAGGATCGGTTTTTGCTATATATATTTTCTATATATTTTACTTGATGTATTTTAATATATATATATATATATATATATATATATATATATATATATATATAAGTTATTTGCATGAGCATATAAATTAAAATCATGATATAAAAATAGTAAGATAACGAAATTTTATCTTATTTTGTATATACAGTAGATAAGAGGTGTTATAATATCAATTATATATATTATTTATTAATATAATTTAGATTACTATATAGGTTTAACATAATATAATTGTTTTGATACAAAAATAATATAATATATATAGTAAGCAAAGCATATAATAATATTTAAAATTTATATTATATACCTAAGTATAAATATATAATTATAAAGTAAAATTATGTATGTTTGCGATTATTTAATATATATATATATATATATATATATATATATATATATATATAATATTTTTACTAATTATAAAGTATATAATCATAAATTTATTAAATATATCCATTATATATATTTTATTTAATAATATAATATATATTAGTATTTAAATTTAAAATAATATAATTATTTTGACAAAAAATCATATAATATAATTAGAAAAAATCATAATTTATATTGATTTATCATATAATTATAGTATATTTATTATAAATTAGATTACTTTACAATTGATTCACTTAAATTAATTTACCAAATAATTAATATAATGTAGATTTATTATGGAATACAATTAAAATAAATTATAAATGCTAAAAAATAGTGATAAAAAATTAATATTAAAAAATAAAACTAGCAATATATTATAAATATTTTTTTATTTATATATTAATAACAAAGATAGTGGATTATATTGACGATAAACTTATCTTAAACTTATATGAAGATTATAGATTCAATTTTCTACATAATCATCACAAAAATTTTAACATATAAAATTATTTTTAGCATTTAAAATTTTCAATTATTTGAATTTCTTACTATTAAAAATATCATATAAATTTTATTATAATTTGATTTTATGGATTAAAGTATATTTAATTAAAAGTTTAAGTTATATTATATTTGTATAATGATACATAAATTATTTCATTCTTATAAATTATTATATATAGTAAAATTATAAATATTTAAATATCAGTTCTTTCAGTACAATTCGGTTATATAACAATTCAGAATAATTCAGTACAATTTTCAGTTTAAATATCACTAAAAAATCCAGATCCATCAAAATATAGTCAACGATACAATACAGTTTAGTTCTAGTAAAAAAGTCAATAATACAGTTCGATTTTGAAACATTTTTTCGATTTTTCGATCTAATTCGGAAAGATTCATAATCTGTGTACAGCGTATTATCCATTATCCTCAAGCCCAATCCAAAGCCTCTAAAGCAAATAAATTTTTTTTTTAACACTCCACCTCCGCTCACACCCAATACAAAGTCTGATTTTCCATTATATTTCTTTATTTCTTCTCTACCCAAAGCACCTCTTCTACTTCTCCTTTAATTTCCTCACAAAATTCACCTTATGAGGGAATCATAATTTTTGAAGAAAAATGAGTCTCTATAGCAGCAGATCCTAATTACCCTTTTGATGACTCCGTGATTTAGTTCTTTCTCTATTTTCAAAGCTTATGGGAACTCTGCGATAAAAGTTTCAGATGGAGATGAGACTGTTAACTAAGAAAAAAGGGAAGGAGTCGGTCATATAAGAATTTTATTCTTTGCAAGCATTGACGGTATATGCATGTTGAGTTTTTTGAGGAAATGAGCAGATCTAAAGTTGGTATTGATTTGAGCATTAGGTTGTTAAGGATTGTTGAAACAGTAGTGACATGTGAAAGGCAAAGAGTTTCCTGATCTTGGCAAGACAAAGCGCATAAGCGATGTCAGTTTGGGTAGATACTGCATAGTACTGAAGATTTAACGATACCGTTTTGTTGAGGGACAAATCTGAAATTTTCAAAAGTTAATTTTTGTATTTTTGAAAGAAATTTTAAGTGAATGTAAAGTTGAAAGAAAGGTAGCACATTATTCCATTTTTGAAAATTCTCTTTTTTTTAATAGAAAATTACATCGTATATTCCCTTTTATTTTCTCAGTTTTCTACTTTAAGAAATCAAAACCATCAAATGCTAACCGAGTCCATATCGTTAACAGAGAAATTAGCCTTGACCAAAAATAAGAAGAAAAAGAAAAAACTTGCCATATAATCCGATTGTATAATAATAATAATAATAATAATAATAATAATAATAATAATAATAATAATAAAACATAATTTTATAAAATAAAAATGATATTTCTCATGACAATTTTCGACATAAAATGTAATGTAAAGATAATTGCAAGGCCGAGCTCATACCAAGCTCAAACGAGCCTGAAAGCCACAGGGCAGTGCTGAGAAACACAAAAGTGCTAATATCAAGTAACATAAAAAGCCAATGGAAATTCCATAGCAGAATCAATAAGCTATTCTACTTCGTATCTGTGTATTCTTAATTAAGATTCTGATAAAAGAAGTTGAACAATTTTCCACCTAAAGACAGCTCGAAGGCTGAATAAAACCAGAAGCTCTGCCATCTGCATTGCTACAAGAAGCTTCAGCTGGCTTGCTCTTATATGTGAGCTTCACGTCCTCCAATTGAATCCCAGTGCAAGGATGGCTTTTGCTGCAATCAAATTTCACTGCTACTTCTGTTGCTGATGAACCATGGATATCTTGGTATCTTACATCACTAATTTTAACTCCAGATTCCTGTCAACCGTTAATCAATTATTAGATTCGTAGTTATTTCCAATTTATCACCAACTTTTCTTTTATCTTTTGTTACAAAGGTGTGACTGAGGATCAAAGGTTTGGTCACCAAACCAGTGACCTGTAAATTAACAAGATATGTTCAATATAAGGATACCTGGCCAGGGCAATTCTTTTCACCAGGACAATAATTTTGGTCAATAACAATTGGGTTTTGAACGTTGGTCATAACAGCATGTTGGAAAAGAATGCTCCTGGCAAAACCGCTGCTGGGTCTCCCCCAAGATTTTATCCTCACACCATTTTCAGTGCCAGTAAATGTGGTGGTTTTTACTGTCACATTTTGCACTCCAGCTTCACGAAGCTCCTTGCCTAAGCTTCCAATACTGAATGAATATATAACTTTCATTACAAATTTATCGAAAATATAAAAATAACATTTAATGTCTTTATATTGCTTTGCAAAATTATTACCTGATTCCATGGCTAGGTCCACAAGCAACATTTTCAATCCATAAATTAGTGGTTCCAGGGCCAATTGATACACAATCATCACCTGTACCAATCTTAGAGTTCAAGATTGTTACACTAGTTGAAGATTCAACGTGAATACCATCTGTGTTTGGGCTGTCACCGGCGGCCGATACTCTCACATTTTGCACCTTCACCTTCTGGCAGCCATCGATGACAATGTGAAATTTTTGGCTATTTTCCGATGCTAATCCGTCAATTTCAATGTTTTTTGAATTGGAAAATTCCAGTGACTGCATGTTCCAATAAGAAAACGGCTCAATAGTTAATACATATGCATGCAGTTGTAATTAATTAAAAAAAAAAGAAATTATAATGATAATAATTTCTTGAATTTTTCTTATTTAGACCTGATTTATAATAAAATTCATGGAGCAAGCTAACTCAATCACAACATGTATGTAAAATTATTTTACATACATGTCAACTTATGATTAACTCAGTTCATGAATTATTTTCTTCACGGATATAAGAATTTTTCCGAGCTTAATTACCGTTGCACCACTGGGGCAACTCTTGCCAGATGACTTGCAAGACCACAAGCTAGTGCCTTGACCATCAAGAATACCGCCAGTAACAGTAACACCATCAACGTGCTCAAAGATTAGCCAGTTCTTTTTATCACCAATAGCAGAATAATCTGATGGAGCCACGAGGCTACCATCTATGCTAACTCCAATGGCAGTGTTCTTGCAAGGTCCCTGAAATTCTACTTTGCCGAGACGAAATCTGCCAGGAGGCACATATAGGGTGGCAGGTGACTTAGACCCACAGGCTTGTGCCCATGCGGCAACAAAGGCCTTTGTCGAGTCGGTTGTTCCATCAGGTTTTGCACCATAACTGAGCACATTGTACTGTGCTGATTCTGCCAATATTGCAGTAAAGAAAATGAAGAGAAATGTCAAAGCAAGGAAGCTGATTGTGTTTGCCATTTCTAGTCGGGTTGATAAGAATTGGTGGAAGAGTAGGGTGTGGAGGAGAAAGCAGTCGTTTGAGGGGTTTATATAGGAATCCGGTGCAGCTTTGAATATGTAATTTTTCAAATAAAAAGGGAAAAATACACTGCATACATACAAAGGGGAAAGCTGTTAGATTATTGGATCTTAACATACACTCAATCATTTAACCATAATAATTTAATCCTGAAATCTGTAAGAAAATTTACTTCATTTATTAAGTATTCTTCCTTAAGGCGAGTGTTACATAAATTTACTTCATTTATTGTTAAACTAAGGCGAGTGTTAGATTTATTCCTAAAAATTGTATCTAAACAAATAAATATTAAAGTATAAATAATTAGGAAAAGTCAATATAATATATTTTAAATTTAAGTTTTTCCCTATAAAATAATTTCTGAGTTAGTTTAATATATAGAACCATAATGTTGTGTAAACTTTTGTATAGGCCTTAATAATTGAACTCTAATATAGAAAATCGTAATTATTTAATAAGAATATAATATAGAAAATCGTAATTATTTAATAAAACAATATGATAAAATAAAAGTTTTAAAAAAAAAGACGATAGCCAAAATAGGAAAGAGTATTAATATTTGATTTGCCTTATCTTATTTAATCCACCACCATCAACAGTAATTATCAGAAATACATTGCTATTTTTCGTGCTTTTATCTGTTAGTCAATTGGAGGGGCCCTCATTATTAAACTGGTAATGCAAACTTACCAGTTTACGCAAGTGTCATGAGGAAAATGTAGTTAAATTCATTTAATCAAATTCTTGTTAGATGAAATTAATTAATTAAAAAAAAAACAATAGTTTACGCAAGTGTCATGAGGAAAAACGATGAGTGCTACCAACACTTTTTGACGTTCTTCTCACCATACATTTTCAAAACAAAAAAAATATACGTATTTTTTTTTATAGAAATGCAAGTGAATAAAGAAATTTAAATGGCAAATAATCAAATTCTTGTAAGATGAAATTAATTAGTTTAAAAAAATATTAGTTTGGGATCATAATATGAATAAGGACATACATGATTTTAAAAAAATGAATGCTATCAATACCTTTTTGCCTACATATACTTTCAAAACAAAAAGATATACATCTCTACTTATAAAACACTTGTAGTTTTTATAATAAATTAAAAATATCAGTGGTTTTTATAAAGCGTCGGTGATTTATAAAAAAAAAAAAACACATGTGTTTTGGATTGGCATGGTTTGGAATTAATTCCCTTATTTTTTATTTGCTGATTTGTATTTGGATGTTCCTAATTAAAGATATGGCTTTTATTTCAAAAAGAAAATCCTATAAATTTTTTTACCTCTCAGAAATTCATTACAAAGGTTAGAAAAAAGTTCATTAGTTCCACGTGAGATTGAAACCTAAAAGGTGGAGCATAAAACGGAGAAAAAGTCGGCGGGTCTATGTTTTCACCATCCGAGGATCATGGGTTTTACATTAAATTATTTCTTATGTATCCAAGTAATTCTAAACCGTTCAACCAATGACGATGGCCAGATAGCATAACTGTCATAACTAACCTTAAAGTGTTCATTGAAGTCAACCAACCACCTTAATTAGCTCCATAAATCTACTAATTAGTAATTAACAAATTTTATTGATGGGTTTAAACAAAAGAATAAAAAAAAACTAATATTAATACTCTTTCAACGTTTGTCATGGATTGATTAAGACTTTTTTTTTTTTAATTCTATTAAGAATATGAGAAATGCTAAGGATAGTTGAAGTTAAAGATTCTTTCTTATTCATTGCTCTGTGAATAGAGGAAAAAAAATCAAATTAGAGGGAGAAAAATAAATAAATAATTATTTATTTGAGTCTATGTTGTTTCGCCTTACAAAAGTCATGTTCTGAATGTGTATTTTGTTTGAGTCTATGTTGTTGAGCCTAACTTCTAATTTTCTTCTTGTATCAACAATGGCTGTCTATCTTTTACACAATTACATATGGACTTCCCTTTTATCTTCTACATTTACTTTAACCAAAATATTGATAAAGTAAAAGAAAAGATAATATGAAAAAATATAACTAGCACTTCTCTTTGTTTTTAAATTTTTTTTTTATTACTGGCACTTCTCTTTTAAATTTTTTCCTTTGAAATTCATTAGAGATGCTCTATTAAAATGGAAAAATCGAACCCTAAAAATTTATTTTTTCCGTCCAATATTAAAATTTTATTTTTGAAAATTTTGAAATTGAATACAATTTTTTCATTAACCAAGTCCTGAAATTGGAAAAACAGTTTTAGTGGACCAATGATTGACTAGCTTACCAGAAGTGTAGAAATTGAGGACTTAAGGTTATAACAACATCCTTTCTATTTAAAAATTGAAATATTATCAAAAATAAATATTTTCAAATAAAACAGTTTCTCTTTATGCATAAAAAAATTTATAAAATATTTATAACAAAAATTGGTTCGTTGGAGTGGAGCATATGAAATAAAATCAATGAATTTCCTGGTTTGCTCATCCACGTTTCCGGGTATTTTTGCATGTTGCTTGTGTTTCGTGGTCCTGTTTTCATAGGTTATGTTCGGTTTGGCAAGTGATATTTAATGTTCAATTATATCATTTCCCATTTAAATTTACCTACGGTAAATTGCTTCTCAAATACAGTTCAAAGTTGAAAAAAAAAAAGAATCAAAATTCAAAATTGTAATTTTTTAATCAAATAATTACTCCTTTGATTATGGACTAATTAAGGATTTTTTTTTTCAGCAAAGCAAATGAAAATGGTTGAGGTTACTGACTGACTTTAATTTGGACTACTAAAGTCTAAAGGTAATGTATATATCCCTTTTTTTCAGTAAATTTTTCATTTTCATTAGTTTGGCCTAATCCTTTGTTTCCAACTAACCATAATGTGTATTTGTATTTTTATTTGCATGATGAGAAGGCACCTCACCCATAAGTGACAGGGTTTCAAAAGCTGACACACAAGCTTTGACAACCTTAAATCTCCTAGGAACATGCTTCTCCACAAAGATGGCCAAATTCATCACGTCATTTCCATATGTACCAACAAGCATAGACGAAAAAGAGAAGTCCAAGCCGTCCCATCCCTGGCTGCCAAACCATTTTTCAAATACCCGCTAACCCTATCGTTAAGATTTAGACTAAAAAAATCCAGATGGATACTTGGAGCTAAGATTTAATTAATAAAAGTTGTAAAATGCCCCTTTTTATTTGCATATCTTCATTGAAAAATTGGGCGTATGCATATGATAAGTTACGAATACCATAAGAAAATTTGCTGTGCCATGTGATAAGCTGTAGAGGAATTAATCTGTGTAAAAAATTAAACTATAAAGGTATGGAGGAAACCCCTCAGCCGTTATTACCGGGAATGTTGCTCACCAGAAAGCTGACAGTAATTATCAGAAATACATTGCTATTTAGTGCTTTTATCTGTTAGTCAATTGGAGTGAACCCCCAACAAACAACAAAGAAAAAGTTAATGTTGCGGGAGAAATTCTTGAAATTCTATTTTTTTTTCTTTCCTCATATTAAAAATGCAAACTTATTGGCCAAATTTTGTGTTAATTGATCTGACAGGAAATTGTAGTATTCGAATAACAAAGAAAACTTTCTACGGTTATGCTTTCAATTTTTTCCAATTATTTAATTTGTTCTATGGAGAATTGGAGACAATTAAGAAGAAACTGAAAATTCTAAGTTATAACTTTTTTTAACTGTCTACACTGATGTCTATGCAATGAACTAAAAATTGAATATGTGGATTTACTTGTCCAAACAAATTCTTTTCTGTTTTAAAATATAATGCAATGAACAAAAAATTGTAGATTCGAGGAATAGAAATGCAAGTGAATAAATAAATTTAAATGGCAATTAATCAAACTCTTGTTAGATGAAATTAATTAGTTTTTTAAAAAAACAATAGTTTTGGATCATAATATGGATAAGTACAGATATGATTTGAAACAAAATGAATGCTACTAACATATTTTCGCGTACTTCTCACCATATATTTTAAACATAAAAAAATATGTCTCTACTTATAAAATACCCGTGATTTTTATAATAAATTAAATGCATTAGTGGTTTTTATAAAGTGTGGGTGGTTTATAAAAAAAAAAGGAAGACATTTTGGATTTGCATGATTTGGAATTAAGTCCCATTAAAAGCTTATTTTTGATTTGCTGATTTGTATTTGGATGTTTCTAATTAATGATATGGCTTTTATTTCAAAAAAACAAAAAAGTCCTATAATTTTTTTTACCACTCAGAAATTCATTTCAAAGGTTAGAAAAAAGATCATGGGTTTTACATTAAATTATTTCTTATGTATCCAAGTAATTCTAAATTGTTCAACCAATAACGATAGCCAGATAGCATAACTGTCATAACTAACTTTAAAGTGTTCATTTAAGTCAACCAACCACCTTAATTAGCTCCATAAATCTACTAATTAGTAATTAACAAATTTTATGGATTAGTTTAAACAAAAGCATAAAAAAACTAATATTAATACTCTCTTTCAATGTTTGTCATGCATTGATTAAGACTTTTTAATTCTATTAAGAATATGAGAAATGCTAAGGATAGTTGTAGTTAAATATCAAATTAGAGGGAGAAAAATAAATAAATAATTATTTCCATCAATAATCAATCATATTTTAAGGCTACTTTTCCTAACATTTCCCTTAAGGACATAGTTGATTTGTTAAATTTTTTTTATATTGTCTAATTTCATACTTTAAAAGGCATTATCCTTTTACATTCAATTTCTAGTTTTAGAAGAAGTAAAATTTATATATATATGAACGTTCATATTAAATGTTAAAAATAAAAAATATGTCAATAATTTTTAACTTAATGATACTGATTTAGTGACTAAAACTCTTGAAATTCTAAATTCAAATTTTCAGTGGGACTCCTTATACTAAAGAAATTATAAAGTAAATCAATTTATTCTAATTCTTTTTATGAATAAACTTTTGGAATAATTTCTGATATTAAACTCTTTTTAATATTTCTTTTTGTCGCATTACATGTATAATATTATTTTATCCAAATTACATGAATATAAGGAAAGGATTATATGGTTAAGAAAATTATTATTTTCTGAATTAATTATAAAATTTAAAGTTAACCACCTTCTGGTTAGATGTGGATAATTAAAAGCTGACGAGAAGACAAATTGTTGTAGTGTAGCTATGCTAGTCTTAGTCATATTAGTCAGACTTGCGTGATTTGCATCCATATAAAAGTAACTTTACGTATTGCTAATTAACCGAAAATTCGGTAAAATGGAATCAAATAATGAATTAATAAATTGCTTGAGAAAAAAATAAAAGGTTAACAATAAAAAAAATTAATTTACGACTCGAGCAATCAAAAACTTTGATCATTGATGTTTATTTAAATTAAGTACTGGACATGAAGTATTTTTAAAATTTGAGAGATAGTATTTTATTCCTTAATAAATTTGCACGAATTCAAATTAATTTGAATTGTCTGAATAGTATGATACTAAATATTACATATGACCGTGGATTTATTAAATATTCCAGTCATGAACTTTTATCCAAAAAAAAAGCATAATAAATATTTTAAAGAAAAACATAAAAATAAATTATTAAAATAATTATTAAATAGATAAATAACGTTTGAGACAATATGCAAGGCCGGGCTGCAACTGAAAGCCACAGGCTCAAGCAATACATCTATATTATAATCAAATAGCTAACAATAAAACAAAGCTCCATCAATGGATTCCTCGAGCTAATTTGGTTACAGTTTATGAAATTTTTCTTCAATATTAAAAAACGTAGCTTAAACACAGCTTGAAGGCTGAAGAAAACCGGTAGCCGAGCCGGCAGCATTGGTACATGATGATTCAGCTGGCTTGTTATTGTATGTGAGCTTTAAGTCCTCCAATTGAATCCCAGTGCATGGATTGGTTTTACTGCAATCAAATTTGACCCCTACTTGTGTCGCTGATGATCCATGGATATCTTGATAAGTCACGTCGCTAATTTTAACTCCGGAATTCTGGCAAACATATATAGAAATAGTTAGATTTTTTGAATTTTTTTTTCTGATGATGTTTTTAAGAATTAAGATATTTACCTGGCCAGGGCAATTTTCGTCGCCTGGACAGTAATTTTGGTCAATCACAACTGGGTTTTGGACATTAGTCATAACAGAATGTTGGAAAAGAATGTTCTTAGCGAAACCATTGCTTGGTCTTCCCCAAGTTTTTATTCTCAAACCATTTTCTGTTCCTGAAAATGTTGTAGTCTTAACCGTAACGTTTTCCACTCCATCTTCGTTAAGATCCTTGCCCAAGCTTCCAATGCTGTAATTATATCACACATTTCGTATAAAGATTTTCTATTAAGAAAAATGAAAATTTTATATACTTAGACGGTGATTATATTTTGAGTAGTTACCTGATTCCATGGCCAGGACCGCAAGCAACATTTTCAATCCATAAAGAAGAGGTGCCAGGGCCAACTGATACACAATCATCACCTGTACCAATCTTTGAATTTAAGATGGTGACACCATTCGATGATTGGACATGAATTCCATCGGTGTTCGGGCTGTCCCCAGGAGCTGACACTTTCACATTTTCTACCTTCACATTCTGGCACCCGTTTATCACTATGTGAAACATTTGGCTATTCTCTGATGCTAACCCATCGATTTCAATATTCTTCGAGTTGGAAAATTCCAATGACTGAACAAAACGAAACCAAGAATCAATACATAACTATTTTTATTCATGGCCCTGAGCAGTGTTATCTAACTTTTCTTTTTTCTCATGTGGGTTCCCCAATGGAACGGATAAAAGAAAAGATAGTTGGCACTTCTCTATGGGCATATATGGATTGCATTGAATAAGTTGAATGAGTTGTGTACCGTTGCACCGGAGGGGCAACTGCTGCCGGAAGACTTGCAAGACCACAAACTAGAGCCCTGACCATCAAGTATACCACCAGAAAGAGTAATACCATCAACATGTTCAAATATTAGCCAATTATTTGAATCGCCAATAGCAGAATAATCTGATGGAGCCAAAAGGGTGCCATCTATACTAACTACAATTCTACTACTCTTGCAGGGTCCCTGAAACTCAACTTTCCCCAGAGAATATCTCCCTGGAGGAACATACAGAGTTGCAGGGGCTGTTGACCCACAGGCTTCAGCCCATGCACCAACAAATGCCTTTGTTGAGTCAGTTGTTCCGTCTGGTTTGGCACCATAGCTTTGCACATTGTACTGTGCTGATTCTGCCATTAAATGAGATGCTGATGAGGTAAAGAAAATGAAGAGAAAAGTTATCAGAGCAAGAATGCTCATTTTGTCTGCCGTTTCTTGTTTGGTTGAAAATGAGTGAAAGAGAGAAGAGTGAGCGGGGTGTCCTCATATGGCAGCTGTAGGGGTTTATATAGAAGTTGGAATCAAACTGGTGATGGAATTTGATGCAGATTATCTGTTTACCTAATATATTATTAGTTACTTTAAATTGAAGAACTCTCTTTATAAAAGATTTTCTGGGATTTTCGGGTAGCTTATCCCTATATATATATATATATATATATATATATATATATTAACAAATCTATTATTATTATTATTATTATTATTATTATTATTATTATTATTATTATTATTATTATTATAATTATTATTATTATTTCAGCTAAATTATTAGTCCCTTTTGTTTTCATTAATGTTTTAGAAGATGTAATTGGAATTAAACGCGGGAATTATTAAAAAAATGAATGAAGAATACCCAAGTGCAATACGTTAAAAATGTGAAAGGCAAATGGGAAAAAACCTAAGATAATTAAATTAAGAAAAGTCAGCACGCATGTGATAAGATAATCCATTGATTTGAGGAAGTCTTTGCGTCTTGCTGTATTTTGTTGAAATTAGAGAATCCTTCCTTGCTTACCATGTGGTCTTACAACGTTTTAACAGTGAGTAATCACGTATTTCATATTTGTATTTATTTTTGGTTTTTATTAATTTAAGAAAATTTCAAAATTTGAAACTATATCCCAAATTTTTATAATAAATGCATGTACTAAAATTAAACTTTCCTTTTGCTCATGTTAGTACATATGTGCATGCATCAATTTTTGGAGTCTATTCTCTTATAATATTAGACCCTTTTGTTAGAAGAAATTAATATGTATGGTTTAGCCTTTAAACCCAATTTAATTTTTAGTTGTTTAGCAAAATAAAAGTTGAACAGAGTGTAATTCTATGCTCCAACAATCCAAAAGCTGAACAGAGTATTTGATTAAACAAAAGCATAAGCAAACGGTTAAAAATTTCAATTGTCAACTTTTGAAATTTGTATTAAAAATTAACATTTTATAATTTTTAGTTTTTTTATTTCAAAAGTTAGTTTTTATATTTTTAATGTATAAAAATATTTTTTATTTTTATTTTTAATGATAATAATTTATAATAATTTTTATGGAATAAATAATTATATTTTCCATTAGATTTTTGTGTTTAATTATTTATTTAATTTTATATTTTATGTTACATGCATTATTGACAAATATAAAGTTAGTATATGTATCATATTAATAATATAATACAATTATAATATTAATTACACCCAAAACCTATTGCTTATATGAAAATATACATTCTACTGGGCTAGATGTGCAATTAGGATATATATATATATATATATATATATATATATATTGTATTTGGATTAATTGGAATGAGATGGAGTGGAAAACGGAAAAGAGATTGGGGGTCTCGAAAATCATGGGTCCCTAACTTTCCATTAGTTTCGACTTATAAAAGTCATATTCTGAATGTGCACTTTGTAATTTCAGCCTAACTTCTAATTTGATTATTGTATCAACAACCGCTGTCTATCTTTTACACATTTACATATGGGCTTCCCTTTTTATCTTCTACATTTATATAAATGACGAATAACCTTATTTTTAAGATTATAGGACCCAAATGAGAATAATAAGGATACGTATTATCTAAATAAATAAATAAGGATAATATAAAACATAAAACGAGCACTTCTCTCTTTTTTTTTTATTTTTTATTTTTTTTATTTTGGTCAACCATATATTAAAAAAAAATAAAAGAAAATAGCGAGCAATTCATATAAAACTTTGAAGTATTTAGCATATCTTATGATATAAACTCCTCTGCGACATATAATATAATATAGAGTATAACGAACCTAACAGTATCAACAACCTTAATCACTTTGAGGGTCCTATTACTTACTTATATCAGCAGTCATTCTATAGCTACTTTAGTAACTTAATTTTGCACTTTGCACTTGGCATGCTCGCCTCTGTATGATGTTTGCAATTTCCACGCCTATGATGGAGGCCGATTATAAATGGTGAAATTTTTTCCATTACTAGGTCAAATAGAGACATCAAGTTCAATTGATTAGAAATAAATAAATAAAAATAAACCTTTTTTTTGGTAGAAATATATCCAACTTCTTTATTTTACATCATTAGTGTTATTATTTTTCAGAATTACTATTTGCCATCAAATGAATTAATATAGAAGATAAAAAAAATCTTATAATAAGTGAAATTAGGGAAACTTTAATTAAAAAAATTTTGTTTTCAGATAACTAAAAGAAATTAATGTATCACCTAATTTGTAATTTTTCTCTTAATGCTTTTTTAACAATTGAATCCAAAACGTTTGAAAAAAATTGCAATTAAGCTTTTCGGTCTAATTTTTTTGTCCCTAGTTTCTTCAAAATAGTTTACCTTTTTGTCCCTAGTTTCTTCAAGATTTACCTTTGTTATTTAGAAAAGAGTTGCCTACTTTATTTAGTTTCAATAATTCAGTAATTAAATTGCATTCACAACAGATAAATTCATTAAGATGATATGCTTTATGATTTCAACTCAAAGCCTCTGCTTAAAAAAGAAAGATATTTATGATTTCATTTTATCTGTTAGAGATAAAGAGTTAATATACTTTAATCATTAATTATTCCTCATTATTCTACTCAACTTTTATTCTTTAAAAAAGTTAGATTCTTTTGAATTCTTATTTAAACCTATTAAAAAAACAAAAAAATAATAAAATATTTTTCATTAATGGTGTCAAATAAAATATTGGAAAATATTATTTTATTAATAAAACATTAATTATTTCTATATCTAAGATTATATATTCTCTCAAAAACTATTTTTTTTGGAAGTAGTTTGAAAAAACACCTAATGTTTAATCTCTTTTTCAATTGCATAGCTATTGTATTTATTTTTATTTTTTTTTATCAATTATATGGCTAACTTTTAAAATTTTTTTGATTGGATTCGTCCATCCATTTCCTTTCAAAATCTAAATGTCAACAATTTAAAAACTTTTGATGATGGATTTTTTTGAAGGAAATCAGTCGGTAAAAGTTTAGTAATTTAAAAATAAACAAAAATTTCTCTTCAACTCCTCAAATGCATGTCATTTGCTTATTGTAGCACTGATATATATTTTTATTAATAAATTAATCAGTTCATACATTGATTAATTTTTAAAATTCTTATATTAATTTGTTAATGCATGCATTTTTTCAATTAATTTTCTAAAATTAATAATTTTTCCTTTTACTTATATCTTGCTTAATTTGAGTTTAAAGATAAATTTTGTTAATTTTTTTTAAATTACTAAATTTTACCGACAGATTCCTGGTGAAAATCCAAGAAATTGTTTTTTTAATTTTAACCATTAAAGTTTTAATAAAAAAAATAGACGGATGTTCAATTGAAAAAGAAAATTCAATTGACAATATATATATATATATATATATATATATAGACAAAAAAATGATATGTATCCAATTAAAAAAATGGAAAAACATAAAAAAAAACTTTTAAAAACTTTTTCCTAACTTTTTTTAATTTGGTCCTTATATATATATATATATTTATATATATAAAGAACTTTAGATAAATTTAGACAAGAAACAAATATTGGAATAATTTAGCAACGAAAATATGCATCTTCCTATTGTTTGTTTAATGGGGAAAAAGATGATGAAGAAATGGGGCAACATTTGTGGGGGCTTCCAATGCTTCCAAGTCGCACAACATCATCTGTAAGTTAGCCCAAAAATTCATAAATCAGAGTATGCCATGTGAAACTTAAACATTGCCTTAAATTCCACATTTTCGATAAACAATTGGATATGAAAGTCAAGATTTCCAAATTAATTAATACTATTTATATATTTACTGTCATAATTTTTAAATAACCATATCGTATAGTCAGCATAAAATTACGGTTTCACTATCATGCGATGCGATGACCATGGCAGCCGCAATTGAGTATATTCCATCCCATCAATGGCGCTGAAATTTTTGAATACTTAATAGTACACTTTTCTTGATTTTAATTTGATATTATTCAGTAATGTTGCCAAAATTCCATTACGTTTACTAGCACACTGCAGTGTAGATTCTCCCTTTTTTCTTTTCCTTTGAAATTTATTGGAGATACTCAATTAAAATGGAAAAATCAAATTATAAAAATTTATATTTTTCAATACAATATTAAAAATTTATTTTTTAAAAAAAATTGAAATTCAACACGATTATAAATACTTTCAAATTTTTTGAAATTCAATACGATTTGAAAAGACTTTCAATTTTTAAAATTTTTTATTAACTAAATTAATCACAACATACCATAATTGATTTTGTCAATCAATTTTTTCATAAACCCAAGTCTTGAAATTGGAAACACAGTTTCAGTGCACCATTGATTTACTAACTTACTAGCTGTGTAGAAATTGAGGACTTAAGGTTACAACATCCTCTCTATTTTAAAATTGGAATATTATCAAAATTAGATATTTTCAAATAAAATAGTTTTTTTTAGTGTTTATAAAATATTTATGTCGAGTTGTCTTATAACCAAAATTGGTACGTTGGAGTGGACAAATGAAATTAAAACAATGAATTTGCGGGTTTGCTCATCCATGTTTCAGGGAATTTTTTCAAGCTGCATGTGTTTCGTGGCCCTGTTTTCATATTTTATGTTGGGTTTGGCAAGTGATATTTAATGTTCAATTATATCATTTCTAGCATCTCATCAATTTACCAAGCTATCAATATTCCACAATCACAATTTACATGAATCTATATGAAAATTTTACTCTCCATATATACTGCCAAACTTTGAATTTTTCCATTTTTATTTGGCGTATAGTAAATAGAAAAATCCATTTGCTTTTCCCTCCATTTACAATTTGAGTTACCCATTTAAATTTTAATATTTTTTTTTTCAATTTGACAAAAATTGTTGCAATTATTTTTTAACAAATCTCAAATTTAGAAAATTAGGTACTTATACATACTGATTTAGTTGTGTACCCTAAGCAAGGAATACTGGTTTAGTTGAATACCTTCATCAAGGAATATATAGTTTATTTAAAGATATTATCACCTATAGTAAATTGCTTCTCAAATACGGTTAAATTTTTTTTTTTTTAAAAAAAAGAGAGTCAAAAATCAAAATTGTAATTTTATAATCAAATAATTACTCCTTTGATTATGGACCAATTAAGGACTGACTTTAATTTGGACCACTAAAGTCTAAAGGTAATGTATATATACCAAAAGTTTCGAAAGTTGGTATAAATCCCTTTCTTTGCCTATATTTGTTGACATTATATTGTTGTGGAATATATATATATATATATATATATATATATATATATATATATATATATATATATATATATATATATATATATATATATAATCATCATTTTACTTTATGAAAAAGAAAAAAATTGATAATAAAATTTTTAAGTTAATAGTTCAAGTAGTATACAATTCATGATAAATACAGAAATCATTAATATAAATATACGCATCATGAAAAAGTTTTACAGAACATAAAAAAGTTTCCTACATAAATATTGATACAATTTTGCAAAGAAGCATAGACGAACCTCAAATACATAACATATTATCCTATTTGAATTAAAAGTTAATAAAAAAATTTATTTTATAGCTAACATTTTGTACATATAAACACTTTTTAGATATATTTTCCTTTTTCTTTTTTCTTAAAACGAAACATTAATTATTCAGCATGAACCTAACAAGGTGGCGCATAAAACTCAGCAAGTTTTGCTGAAAGAAAATAGTATTTATTTCTTTTTTTTTTTGGTAACATCTCCAATTTTTTATTAAAAAATTATAATTACGGCTAACAACGGTCTAATAGGAAGTTCTTATGCACAGCAGGTAAAATAATAAGATAAATATTGAATAAATGATCAACAAATAATCAACACTAGATATTTAACGTGGTTCACTCTTTGAATTAGATTACATTAACAGGATAAATTCTGATAATTTTCTTCCACTAGTATAAATTACTGAGTACAAATAAAGAGTTTTCCTTACATAAATGCTAAAAGTAATACAATAATTTGAGATAAATCCAAATTAATAATATCATACAAGTATTTTCCAAAATGCTTAAATGACATTTTTCTCACTATTTTTCTCACATTCCTTTTTATAAAAATTCTTAAAACTTAATATTCTTACTGAACTGCCTTTCATAATTTATTCTCTCAATTTGCTTGAGATTGTAGCACAGAATTTAATGCAGTGAATTAGCCTTTTATAGGCAAATGAATACACAAATGTCAGCATTAGAGGATTTAATTTTCAATATTTGCTGACTGAGAATTTTTAACAAAGGAATGTGGTAAAGTCTTACAAAAACTTTCAATTGAACTTTATCTGTACTACCACCACCTAACAATCCTCCCATTGAACAAAGTAATTAGAGCTGACAATTCGTATTATGTCATATCTAATTGTATTGTATCTCAATCAGATATGACATGATTATACTAAACTTGTATACAATACGAATAATTAATTGTATTGTACCATATTAATATATTTTTTAACTGTGTCGTGTTGTATCATTAAATGTGTCTTGCATGATCATGTCTAATACAATTAACTAATCATATCTAATTAAACCGATTATATAATTAATCCTTATAAAAATCAATTCACACAGTTATTCACAAATCAATTAATTTAATTGACCAATTTTAACTGTTCGATTGAATAAGTTAAGCTTTGATTACTCACAGTTGTTCTTTTATAGAGTTTCTTAGCATATCCATTCATTATTTTTACTGATATGAGATTGATTATTACAAAAAAAAAAAGAGTTATACATGTTGTGAAATGTGAACCATATGATAATGTGGAATTGAATCATTAATAGTTGAAAAGTAAAACAATTTGATTTATGTTATATTAATATTAATAAAATAAAAAAATTCAACTAAATGTGAAATTAAATTAAAAATATTAAAAAATTTGCATCTTCTAAAAGATCAATACATGATAGTAGAAGAAAAAATTTTCTATCAATTTAGAGTTGTGTATTGCTAAACTTTCATATTAGTTAAAACTAACTATAATAGTATGAAATAATTATTAACAATTTTTGTATTATAGAATACTTATATTAACTTTTGTTTATAATAATAATGAATATAATATCATATAATATATATATATATATATATTACTCAATAAAAGTAATTTATTTATATTTATTTATATATACAATATACTAATATAATTAATTTTATCAAAATGTATTCATATATAAATATATGTTATAGATATTTATTATAATTATATATATTTGAATACTTTATATATTTTGAATTTTGAATACCACTAAATTATTAAATATTTTATATATTTTTAAATATGTTTAATCATGTCTAAACAAGTTACGCAAATAAAATTCATTTATAATACGTTTTTTTCGTATCGTAAACATGTTGACATGATTATGAAACATATTTATTTAGCTCAAACTCATATATGACTAAATTTATGTCGTTTCGTATCGTTTAATCGTATTGTATCAAAAATTGTTAGCTCTAAGTACCACTAAGTACCACCACAATTGGTCATTCATTCATGTTCCTTTTAAATGTTGATGCATGAATCAAACTTGGCAGCAGATAATGATTTTATTAACATGCCAGCTGAATTTTTTGAAATATGAATATTTTTTACCACATTCTTGTCTTCACTTATACTATCCTGAATGAAATGATAGCGGACATTAATATATTTTGTTGTTCTCTCATGAAACATCTAATTTTTAGTTAAGCATATAACATTTTGACTATCACAGTAAACTTGAATATGTAGCACCCTCTAACTTAGTCAGGATTAATCCAAATAAACGAGCGGGTGCTACAGAAACTGGTGTGAAAAAAAGCGGTGAAATTTAAAACTTTTTCTTTCCTTTGAAAATTTTTGTCATAAAACTCTTTCACATATAAAACTTGTTTCATATCATATAACATGCATCCATAAAACCATCATTGATCCAAAGATCTATCATATAATTAAAACCATCATGTTTGGGTTCACCCGGTCTGATATTTATAAAAATACATACCTTAATACAATTACATAATACTTTGAAATATAGACGTGTATGTAGATAAACAACTCAAACCCCTATGCCATGTACAAAATATAAAAGTATGACATATGATATCACAGACCCATGTCGGGTCTAAACTATTGTCTCTGATGTTGGGTGACTTCTTAGGATCAAGTTCAAAACTATATACAAGGCTTCATTGCATGAGGAAATAACTGCACACCAAGCTACTGAAAGCTATATAAGCATAAAAATTCAACATGCAATCATATATTAAACAAATTTATGGCAACATATAAATTCATAATATCATGTAGATATTTTATCTTATAGGATGAATTAACTCATTAAGCATTGAACAATATGAAAGAGAATATATAATTCCTTTTTAATAGCATATAATATATTAATTGTGTATTCTTATATACATGTGTTTTTTAGGGTTTGATAAAGTTCGAGAAACATAAAGGTTTGATAGAGTTTTATCAAGATAGAGGTAGCACTCCTTTTTTAGGATTTTGTTTAGCTCATTTATGGTTATAAGATTCTGATAAAAATATTTTATGATGATAGGTTCGGTTAGTGAGCAAAGGAATGCATCACAAAGGGGAAAAAAAACCTTGAAAAGCTTGTAAAGTTAGTTAAGGCTCCATTTTGGTGAAAGGTATACATATATGTGCATATTAATTCAGTTCTCATGCATTCTGATATATTTTTGTATGATGTAAATAGAAATTAAATGATAAAGACATGTTATGGTGATAAATAACATGAAAAAATGATTTTAAGTGTTAAATAACATGAAAGATATGTGATGGTTTAAATTGATCTAAAAATGGATTTGATGATTTAAATATTGTTTAAACATATTGTAGACATGGAATATGTATGAAAGTGTTGACATAAGGGATTAACACTAGTTAATCTGTAGATATTTTGCATGAAATGCATGTTTGCTATATTTTGGGTTATTAGAAATGCATGTTTCATACCTATGAACAAGGGTGTCATGACTGTGAATGCGAGGCTGATGAACTTGCATAAACCCATAATTTCATGAGTTGGTATCACAGTTGGAAAGCCGTGAATGATGTGGTGTCATGACTGTGAATAGTTAATTCACATTCGTGAATGCTCTATTTCTTTCATGTGATGGTTCATAGGTAAGGTAACCGTGAAAGTATATCTTCATGGCTGTAAATAAGTAGTCTATGCCCATGAAAAGAGGGATGAATGTAATATATACATTTTGGTTTACAATCTTAATACATATTATAGGATGTATGTATACATGTAAATAACATGTGGAATATATGGTTTGACATTTATGTATTGGTATAAAAATGATTAAATGGGATATAATACTAGTAATAACATGTGATGAAATGAATTGAAAGATAAATGGTTACAAGTTAAATGCCCAATTATCTAGTTTTGGACTTTTCATAGGATAGATGGTATACCATTGAGGGAGGTGAGCAGTACCGTATGAGATACTTTGATATGATACAAGGATAAGTGGTTAAAACTCAGTATATGAGCACACTCGATCCTTGATTTGCTAGCATGTTATATTATTCTCAATCAATGTGGCTTAAGCTCGGGTTGATGACCATCATTGACTTTAAAGGGCTTGGATGAGTTGTTACAGGTTATGAACCGAATGGCTTAAGCTTGGATTATAAGCGCCCCTGTCTCATGTACTGTATCCAGATACTTAAAGTTTAGAGTTCTGAGGCAGGAATAGATTTAATAATGAATGATAATTACAAAGTATAATGTAATGTTAATATCAAGTAAAATTATATGGTATTTGGAAATGTGATATATGTATATGTGTATAATATACCTGGTTTATATGTTATGTCTATGGTATGATAGACATGGTGATATGACATCGAAGCATGTAACAACTAGAATGTATAATTCTAGGAATGATCATGAGGTGAATAGCATGACATTATATGACATTATTTAAATGTATAATTTTTACGCCCATATGTACCACTAGCATTAGTTTTCTTAACATGTAGATTTTTTGCATCCAGGTTCAGAGCCAGAAGATATGAGTTGACTAGAAGAGTCACAAGCCATATTAGAGATCAATTAGAGTGCACCCAGTCTGGGGTGTGTTTATATGTTATATGCTATGATATCGATCGATGGATCGAGATTTTAATATTATGATGGTTTTATGCCTATTTATGTTAAATAGATTTTAAATATGAATAGTTTTAAGTTAATCAGTTTTTTGCAAAACAACAACATAACATCCATCGGTGCAGTTGGTGATGATTTTTTCAGTTGTATCAGCGGGTGTTACATTTATTAGTATCAAAACTTAGGTTTAAATATTTATGAACCTAAATGGGATAAAGAGGTTTGTTTTTAATCATGCATTCATTATGTCTCATTTGACTCTGACAAGGACTATTTCTATGTCAAGTTATAGGTGTAAGTGAGAGGTTATGAATGATGATGAGGTAGATCTTCATGATGTTGCAGGAAGCAACAGTCCTAGGAATACTCATGCTTAGGATTAACCTAGTGTTGCTAGCATATATATTCCAGGTGTTTCACCAGTTCTTTTACAACACACTGCTAGATAGGCTGAGCTGGGCTAGATACCATTTATGCAGTAGATAGCAAGCTTGCTGCAGTATCTAGTACATAATATGCCATAGGTAACTCCACAGCCAGTACCACCTCCAATTCCACTACCTCCACCACCGAGACCACAGATACAAATAGATAAGCTCAGAAAGTATCAGGCTATCGATTTTACTGGTAAAAGCGATGATAATCTAGTAGCTATTGAGTTTTGATTAGAGAAAACTGAGAGATTCTTCAAAGAGATAAAGTGTGCCAATGAGCATAAAGTGAGGTATGCAGTTTATTTGCTTTAAGATCATGCATATAATAGGTGGAAGACATTTTTGTTAAAGCCACAGACACCACAACCATCGATATGAGTCTTCTTTATGGTAGAATTTAAGAAGAAATATGTGCCACGAGTATATATGAATGAGAAAAATAAGGAATTCTAAGATCTATAGTAGGGAAATCTAACTGTTACAAATTATGAGTGAGAGTTTGTTAGGCTAAGAAAGTATGCAGTTGGGATTCTTGGGGATGAAGTGGATTAGTGCTGCCGATTCGAGGATGGTTTACATAAGGATATTAGCTATCGGGTTACAACTCTTCAAATTGAGGACTTTGCGAAGTTGGTATCTATAGTCATTAATGTTGAGAAAAAAAAGGAAGAAGACAGATGAGTCCTCTAGGAAACCATCAGCTTGTAAGAAGGGTCACTTTTTCTCCGAGTAGTCACAATTGAAAGGAAATAGCTAGGACTTTTCACAACTTAATTTATATGGGAGAGGACTATTCCCCAAAGCTATTTCTGCCACTGCCAATTCATAGCTGCAGAACTAGAGAGGAATTGCACCAATATATGGGAAATTTCTAAGAGCCATTAGGGCAAATGTTGAGCAGTCGCGAAGGCTTGTTATAGATGTGAGTCCCAAGATCATTTGAGGAGGGATTATCTGTTGTTAGGCAATACTGTGCCTACACAAACTGTTGGATAGGCTTTAGTGCAAAATCGATAGTAAATTTGAGAAGGTGTTAGGACTAGTCAAATTGCATCAGAGACGGTTAATAGACCAGGACCAAGTAGGACTCTGGAAAAAAGTTTATGCCATAAGGACACGGGAGGATCACAAGGCCACTGATGTTATCATAGGTACATTTTCTCTCTATGGCTTATGTTTATGTGCTTTAATATATCTTAGATCTACTCATTCATATGTTAGTATAAGAACACCTAACTAGCACAATATGATAATAGAAAACTTGGAATATGAGATTGAAGTTACGAATTCTCTAGGTCACAGTGTGACTGTGAACTGGATGTATAAGAGTTATCTATGAATTGTACACAGAAGGGAGTTTCCTGTAGACTTGATTGAGTTGTCTTTCCATAAGTTTGATATTATTTTGGGCATGGATTGGCTTTCTCGACATGAGTCAATAGTGAATTATTGGTTTAAAAAATTGATTTTTATAACCCCAAAATGAGATGAGATAATAGTGGAAGGTGAAAATTTTCCATAGCTAGCCCAAGTCATTTCCATGATAAAGGCTTGGAAGATGATTAGAAAAGGGTGTGAAGCTTACTTAGCCTAGGTGATTGATACAAGAAAGAAAGTACTAGATCTACATAATTTCTTTAATAATGAGGGAATATCTAGAGGTATTTTTTGATGACTTATTAGGATAATCTCCAAACAGAGAGATACAGTTCTCCATAGAACTTGCATCAGGTACAAATCTGATATCAACAACATTTTACAGAATGACACCTTCAGAGTTAAAGGAGTTAAAGGCATAGTTGCAAGTTGTTAGATAAATATTTTATCAGGCCAAGTATATCTCTATGGGGTGCACTAGTACTATTTGTTAAGAAAAAAGATGGATCAATGAGATTGTGCATCGATAATAGATAGTTGAATAAAATTAATATCAATAACAAATATCCTTTGTCAAGGATAGATGATTTGTTCAATCAATTAAAGGGCACAAGAGTTTTCTTTAAGATAGACCTTAGGTTAGGGTATCATCAGTTGAAAGATAAGGTAGATGATATGGCAAAGACAACTTTTAGAACTAGATATGACCACTATGAGTTTTTGCTTATGCCATTCAGGTTGACCAATGCTCCAACAACTTTCATGGATCTAATGAATCGGATCTTCAGGCCATATTTAGATCAGTTTGTTGTAGTTTTTATTGATGACATCTTAGTTTATTCTAAGGATAAAGAGGAACATGATCAACATTTGAGGATAATTTTGTAGATCCTTAGGGATCAAAAGTTGTATGTCAAGCTTTCTAAATGTTAGATTTGGCTAGATGAGGTAGCATTCCTCGGATATGTAGTTTTAGTGGATAGAGTTAAAGTAGATCCCAACAAGGTTGAGGCAATATTGGATTGGAAGCCTCCAAAGACCATGATAGAGATAAAAAAAAATTATTAGTTTGGTGGGTTACTATAAGAGATTTTTAAAAGGATTATGCATGATAGCTTTTATGTTAACTATATTGTTAAAAAGATATGTGAAATTTGAATGGTTAGACAAGTGTTAGCATAGTTTTGTTCAGCTTAAGACTTTGTTAACAAAACCTCTAGTTCTAACAGAGCCAGTTCCGGACAAGGAGTATATCATTTATAGCGATGCTTCTCACATCGGTTTGGGATATGTTTTGATGTAAGAAGGAAAGGTTGTTGCATACACTTCCAGGTAATTGAAATCTCATGAAAAGAATTATCTGACCCATGATATAAAATTGACAGCTATAGTATTTGCATTAAAGATTTGGCATCATTATTAATATAGGAAAAATTGTTTCATCTACACTAACCACAAGAGCTTGAAATATCTTTCTACTCAGATAAAGTTGAATTTGAGAGAAAGAAAGTGGTTAGAGTTGATTATGAATTACAATTGTATAATCGATTACTATTCAGGCAAGACTAATGTTGTAGCCAATGCATTAGGTAGAAAAGTCATGGCAAAGTTGTATATTCTACCTACTTTAAATCAGGAGATCGGAGATGCACAGCGGCAGGATATTAGATTAGTTGAGTTGATTGAGTTAGTCTCCAAATGGGAGAGACTTGAGTTTTCAGTTGAGTCAGATAATGGATTGTACTGCCAAGGACGATTATGTGTGCTAAATGTACAAGATTTGAGACAAAGGATATTGAAGAAGGCACATGAGAATAGATATGTGGTGCATCCAGGAAGCAACAAGATGTATCAAGTTTTGAAGATAAAATATTAGTGGTTGGGAATGAAGAAAGAGATTACAGAGTTCAATACAAAATGCTTGACATATCAGCATATTAAGGTAGAACATCAAGTACCATTAGGGTTACTACATTCGATCACTATTCTAGAATGGAAATGGAAAAGGATCACAATGGACTTTATGATTGGATTACCTTCAACACCGAGAAAGTATGATGCCATATGGGTCATAATAGATAGGTTAACAAAGTTAACTCACTTCCTACCTATTAGGAAAGATTATCAGTTGAATAAACTAGAAGAATTATATGTGAATGAAGTGGTAAGACTTCATGGAATTATTAATTAAATTGAATTTGCAATTTGCAATATACCAAAATTTAGAGGATCAAGTGAGAAATTATTAATTAAATAAATGATTGTGGACATTAAATACATGTGATGGTTTTCCAAACCATGTGTCACACATTGAGAAGCTAATTAAACATAAATATCTAGATATTTAAGCTTAGGTGAACCATCATTAATTAATTTTGGCATGTTCTTCTTAATTTCTTCTTCTTTCTTCCATATCTCTTTCCATCTAGAATTTTCTGTACTCTTAGACCATCTCTACCTTTCTCCACCTTCCTCTATAACCAAAAATTCTTTTTAGTAGGAGAAAGAGAGAAATTAAAAAGAGGAAATGAGAAATAACCATCTTCTTGCATAACAAAGCTTAAGAAAGCTTGGAAAAGCAAAAAAAAAAAGAGATAAGAAAGAAAAAGAAAAATGAAAAACCTTAAGTTTTGGCCATGGAAGAAATGAAGTGAAAGTAAGGTGATTTTTCTTCTCTTCTATTTTTTCTTTAAAAAAGGTAGTGATTAGAGTATGTTATGGAGGAAAAAAAAAGTTTAGCTTCTAGAGAGGGTTGATAAAGAATGATTATTGATGATATTTCTATATGTTTAGGAGCTTAAAATGACAAAGAACAAGCTCAAAGTAGCAAAGAAAATAGAAAGAGAAATGAAGAGAAAGAAAATAAAGTAAGGTTTTAGGTAAGTGCATCACTTAAGTTAATAGCCTATATTATATCATCAAGTTGCATGATTTGAGCATTTGACATTATAAATGATTGTAAATTAGTAGTATTTTGTGATATAATTTTGGGGATACATATTTTCTAGACTTATGATTAATTTTGGTAAAAATTGAATTAGGTGATTGTTTGTATTCTTTGTTAGATTTTATGGAGTAATTAGTATGTAAATTGCTATAACTTGAGTTATAAAATTTTGATTGATGTTTTCTTTATTAAGTTTGAAATTTAAGATATAGGGATAAAAATTTTATGAAGAACACAAAATGTAATTTTTTAACGTAACTATGCTTAATTTTAGCACAAAATTGGACTAGAAAACTGTTTATGAAATTTTGGGCACCGATTTTAATGATCGGTGAGTGTTTAATTGATCATATATTTTGCTACAAAACTGCAAATTATGTTATTCAAAAATTTCATATTAAATCCAATATCCATGATTATAATTATTAAAATACTATTAAATGAAATTCATCTAGTAATGGGATGAAAAATAAGATCAAATACAAAATATAAAATCTGCCAATAACAAGACATAATAGGAATCAAAGAAGTTAATATTCAAAATAATGTGGATTTTATTATATTATGTAAGTTATATTTTTATTGAGTAATTATGTTTTTTGTTGAGCCATTAAACCTATTAAATATGTGAATTCAAGAATTATGAAATTTATGAAAAAAAAAATGTATGATGAATGAAATACACAAAGAAAAATGAGAATTTGATGATAACATGTATTAACCCCTTGAACATCTAGTCTAAAACTAGAGTCTTAATAGTTTAACAGGCTAATCATGGGTTTATTAATGTCAGTGATGACACTCATATTAATACCGGTGATGACACATATATTAATACCTGTGATGATACATACATTAATATCGGTGATGACACTCATATTAATACTGATGATAACACTCATATTAGTGTCGGCGATAGAACTTGTATGCGCATAGCATTATACTTAGGTGATAATTTTATTAAGCCTATATGACCAACTCCGTTATCCTGGTTATTGGTTCCTAGGTATTATGGGCACAAATATATTAAAAATAGTACAAAAATTTAATATAGGATAATTTGTGATAAATAATTTGGTATGTTCATTAAATTAGTATAATCAAAATGCAAGTGATGATATGATATGAAAAATTATATATGTGAAATGTTTGTGCATATAGGTATGAATATGAAATAAGAATTTACTAGTAAAATTGAGTATGTTACATATATATGTATAAAATTGGCTTGGAAACAATTGCACAATGCATGATACAATATATTGTCTTATTTATATATACAACTAAGTCTAGAGTTTAGTCTAGGAGTTTCTTTCACATAGATATAGGGAAGAATAAGCCAAATATAGTAAATAAAGCTAATAGTCACCCGACCCAGTAAAACAACTCACTCTTGACACCGTAGGTTACACAACTTTTTGTACTTTTGATTCGAAGTTCTCTTACAATATTGTAGTTAATTTTATATTCTATATAAATATAAGCGTTTTGTAAATACTACTTATTGTATATAAAATATACTTTGTTCCTTTATTATGATTTCTTTTACGCTACAAAAAAAATAAATAATAAAAAATAAATAATATATATGAGCTACTTTCATTTATATATATATATATATATATATATGAAATGATATTTTAACTGATGAAGTTTGCATAACACTCCCTTATCGAAACATGTATTGCTGGGGTGAGGGGGGTGTTACAGTGTTTTGATATCAAAGTTTGGTTTGGGTGGTTTTGGGATTTGAAAAATAATTTTCAAAATAATTATGACATATGTGTACCTACAATTGAGTATAAAAGTTGCTACTTATTGGGGTTGTTACTTTTATGATATAGGTAGAGTATGACTTTAGGGTCATGACAAATTATGGACAAAGGAGCCGAAAGTAATAACCCTACCAAAATAAAGGTTTCATCATGATCAAGTCATCATCAAGCTGCTGGATTGAGATCTGGTGCTAGCTCATTACGGGGGAAATCTACCGTTGGCACAGTACATACATATCTTATGAGGAATATGATATATTTGCTACAAAGAGCATCACAACTAACCTCATACGTGTTACAATTTGAGAGACTGAGGAAGTTAGGGGCACCGAATTTCTTTGGTAAACAGGAAGATGACCCTTCCATGGCAGAGTTTTGGTTAGAACAGACAAAAAGAGTCTTTGATCATAGCAAAAATATGAATAAATAGTATCTTTATTGCAAGATCATGCATATGACATGTGGCAATCTAAGTCACAGAGTTTAGAGGCATATGACCCTATGACTTGGAAGTTTTTCTAGAAATGTTCAAAGAGTCATATATTCCCTCTATTCACACAAATGACAATAAAATAGAGTTTTTGGTGCTAAAATAAAGGGACATGTCGGTAATGGAATATGAAAGAGAATTCACACACATCTATAAATATGCTGGTGGCATTACATCTATAGAGACTGATAAATGTCGTTGATTTAAAGATGGGTTGAGAGATCCGATCAAGTTTCAAATCTCAACCCTACATCTGATGAATTTTTGCAGTTTATTAGCATCTCCTAGAATAGTTGAGAGAGTACTGGTGACACAAAATCTAGAACAAGATAGAGGCATCAGGAGACCCATGTCACATTCGAGTGGAGGGCTATCTAGTGGCAAGATAGCCAAATCTTTCAATGGCCGATTCTAGGCTAGGTCTTCTAGCAGGCCTTTTTCCTTAAGGTGGGGACAACCCATATGATATGCTTTTTCAGTAGCTAGTGCACCGATACATGCATTCCATGGATCCATACCTCTACCATTATGTCAGCACCGCGGTTGTCCTCATCTAGAAGAGTGTTGGTGGATGACAGGAGCTTACTTGAGGTGTGGCTCCAAATATCATATGAGAAGAGATTGCCCATCACTACAGTTTGGCAGAGTTTTGATGAGTGTTGAACCAATATAGATGCATATTTTAGGACAAGGCAGAAGCTAAGGACAAAGTAGAGGAGGCCAAGTAGGGCCTAGTCAGTTTAGATCAGAGATTGTGAAGAGCCTAGAAGGTAGTAGAGCTGCTCCAGCCAAGGCATATGCTATACGAGGCCCAAGAGGATTAGGATGCACCTGAAGTCATCATGGGTAAATTTCTTCTCTTTGGCTCTGACATACATGCATTGATAGATTTGGGGTCTACGCATTCATATATATGCACACCACCACCGGGTCAAGAGGGTTTAAAACTGGATGCTTTAGAATTTGATATTCTTATGACTAACCCATTAAGGTACAGTGTAAGGGTTAGTAAGGTATTCAAGAGTTGTCCAGTCGAAATACAGGGCAGACAGTTCTCAACATACCTGATAGACCTACTATTCCATAAATTTGATGTGATCTTAGGAATGGATTGACTAGTTCATCATGGAGTGATAGTAGATTATAGGAGGAGACAGATGATCATTAGCATTCCGAAACAAGATGAGATAGTGGTATTTGGTGAGAACAGAGAATATTTAGACAATGTGATATCAGTGTTGAAAGCTCAAAAACTCATCAGTTAAGGATGGGAAACGTATGTAGCCTATGTGATCAATATGAAAAAGGGTAGTTCGAAGCTAACAGACATTTCTACTGTATATGAGTTTCCATATGTATTTCTAGATGAGCTGTCAGGATTACCACCGGATCGAGAGAGAGAGTTTGTTATCGATTTAGTGTCCGACACTACTTCTATATTTATTAAACCATATAGGATGGCACTAGCAGAGTTGAAAGAGTTAAAGGTGCAGTTGTAAGATTTGTCAGATAAGGGGTTTATATGACCCTAATGTATTACTGTAGAGTGCTCCAATGTTATTTGTGAAAAAGAAAGATGACACCTTACGTCTTTGCATCAACTGTAAGTAGCTTAATAAGGTGAATATTAAGAATAAATACTTGTTGCCTAGGATTGATGATTTATTTGATTGAAAGGTACAGACATATTTTCAAAGACAGATCTTCGATCAGGGTATCATAAACTGAAGATCAAAGAGTCACATGTACCTAAGTTGGCATTCAGGACTCGTTATGGTCATTATAAGTTCCTGATTATGCCCTTTGGATTGACGAATGCACCAACAACTTTTATGAACTTAATGAATTGAGTGTTCAGACCATATATTGATCAATTTATAGGGTGTTTATTGATGATATCCTTATGTATTCTAGAAATAAAGGAAACCATAATCAACACCTCAGAATAGTGCTACAAATATTAAGGGAGAAACAGTTGTATGCAAAGCTATCTAAGTGCAAGTTTTGGCTCGAAGCAATCAGTCTTTTGGGTCATGTAGTTTCAGCTGAAGGCATTTGAGTTGACCCTAATAAGATCGAGACTATCCTTAATTAGAAACCATCTCAAAATGTGACAAAAGTGAGGAGTTTCCTTGAATTAGTTGGATATTATAAGAGGTTCGTAAAGGGATTTTCATCCATAGGAACTCATTTGATATGATTGCTATGAAAAGATGCTCAATTTGAATGGATGGATAAATGCCAAACAAGCTTTGATCAACTGAACACAATATTGATTGAAGCACCAGTGTTGACTCAGCCCACACTTGGAAAGGACTTTTTAGTGTACAACAATGCTAGTCATAATGGGTTGGATTGTGCCCTTTTGTAGGAAGAAAAAGTGATTGCTTATGTTTCCAGACGACTTAAAACTTACGAGCTCAATTATCTACTGCACGATTTGGAGTTAGCTGCTATTGTTTTTGCTTTGAATATTTGGAAACATTATTTGTATGGGGAAAGATGTTATATTTATATAGATCATAAGAGTCTCAAGTACCTTCTTACATAGAAAGAACTGAACCTAAGGCAAAGAAGATGGTTGGAGTTGATTAAAGATTATAACTATATGATCGACTACCAACCAAGAAAAGCTAGTATGGTTGCAGATGCACTAAGCAGGAATATTTTAGCTGAGATATGAATACGATCCACTTTTATGCAGTGGATCAAAGATGCCCAACAACAAGATGAAAAGCTAGTAAAGATAGTTGAAGCAGTAAAAAATAGAGAAAACCCCGAGTTTTTATTAACAGAAAACGGCATAATATACTTCAAGAATAGGATTTATATGCCAAATGTAGAAGATTTAAAGTTATGTATCTTAAAAGAAGCACATGAGACAGTATATACTATACATCAAGGAGAAAACAAAATATACCAAGATTTGAAAGCATAGTACTAGTGGCAAGGGATGAAGAAAAATATAACGGAGTATGTAGCTAAGTGTTTGACATGCTAGCAAGTAAAAGATGAACATCAGTTGCCCACATGTCTATTGCAATCTATACTCATACCAAAATGGAAATGGGAAAGAATCATGATAGATTTTGTGTTCAATTTACCAGTGACTTAGATAAAACATGATGTAGAATGGGTGATAGTAGATCGACTGACAAAGTCAGTACATTTCTTACCAGTTAGGATGGAGTATTCATTGAATAAATTGGCAGAGATTTAAGTAGATAATATTGTGATACTACACAGAGTTCTGATATCCATTATATCCGACAGAGATCCTCGCTTTATGTCTCAATTCTAGAAGAGTCTGTAATAAGCTTTGAAAACCCGATTCAGTTTCAGTATGACTTTCCATGTCATATCCGCTAATTTAGACCTAAGTCACGTGAGTTGTTAAATCGACTCATCGGTTTGACCGAAGTCTAAATTTGGATTTTTATCGAAAAATAATTAAAATAATGGCAATTAAGTATGGAGATTTTCTAATAAAGTGTTTAAAATATCTAAAGATGTTAAATTTTGATAAAGGATTAAATTGCAAATTTTGAAAAGTCTAGGGGTTAATTTACAATTTACCAAAAATTGGAGGATTAATTGGGATAATCATCAATTAAATACATAAATTGGGACATAAAATGCATGTGGAGGCCAGTCACACCCAATGACACATTTTAAGAAGCCAATTGACATGCATGAATTGGAAATTAATAAAGACATCTAGAATATGGCTTAGGTGTCCCATCCTTAATTGATTTTTGGCATTTTCTCATTAATTGCTCATTCATCCTCTTTTATCCCTTTGTATCTAGAATTTCCTATCAATTACTTGTCTTCCACCTTGTTCCTTGAATCATCATACATCAAAGTAAGATGAACACATTAATTACCTAAGGAAATATCTAGATTTTTATAGCTTATGTGTCCTATTATTGATTAATTTTGTCACTTTGCTCTTAATTGCTTATCCTTTCTTCATTATCACTTTTGATCTAGAATTTTCTATCAATTAATTGTCTTCCACATTTTCTTGAAGCACAACACACCAAATGACATACAACAATTAGCCAAGTGATGTGCATGAATGAGGTGTCCTATAATTATGTAGTTTGTCTTTATTTTCTTAATGATTCTTCTTCCTTATCCTTCCATCTAGAAAATTCTGTTCTCTTCACCAGCCCCACGTTTCCCTTGTTATTCCATAGCCAAATCTTAGTTCTAGTAAAAGAAAGTGAGAAAAGAGAGAAAAAGTAAGGAAAAATTCCATTTTCATGCTCAAGGAAGCTTAAGAGAGTAAGGAAAAAGAGAGAGATTAGGGTTTATGAAGTTTTAATAATCTAATTAGAAATTTTAGGAACTCAAATTGACAAGGAGCTAGATCAAAGCAGCAAAGAAATGGAGAAAGAAAATTAAAGAGAAAGAAAAGAGAAAAATAGAGGTTTGTGCATAACCTAAAGCAATAGCCTATTTTATTTTTTTAATTGCATGATTTGATTATTTGGCATGTTGATAATTCTGAATTAATATTATTTTGTGATGAAAATCTTGGGGATGCATGTTTGCTAGACTTAGGATTTAATTTGGTAAAAATTGAATGTGATTAGTTTGTATGTTCCTTACTGGAAATGGATGAGTAGTGAGCACTTATACTATTATAACTTAATTTCTGGAACTCAGTTTTGCATGTTGTTTATTGGGTTTGAAATTTAAAACATAGGACTATAACTTTTATTTAGACCATAAAAATTGAATATGTTTGTAATTGTCTAGAAAAATTCATAAAGCTCGGACTTAGAATCTATCTAGAAAATTCTGGGCAGAATTGTTAGTGACCAGTCAGTGTTCATTATATCATATATTTTGATAAAGAATTCAGAATTAAGTGATTCAAGTTTCATATTAAATTTAAGATCGAGACCTAAAATTATTAAGAAGATCATTAACTAAATTCCAAATGTAACAGGACCAAAAGTAAGGTAAAAAACAGAGAACAAAATCTGTCAGTGATAGGGCAGCATACAAGTTGAGGAATGAAATGAGTAAAATTATGTGAACCTTATTATATTATGTAAATATTATTTTAATTGAGTGATTATGTGATTATTTTGAGATATTACATGCATGAAAAGTGTGAATATAATTGTTATGAATTTTAATAAAATTGTATAAGCCTTAGAACACCTAACTAGAACCAACTTAGGATAGTTTGACATGCTAAATAGGGGGAGTATGATGAAAATGATTAAATCCATTAATGGTATGATTATCTATGTCAGGTTTGGCATTGTTATCTACGTCGGGTTTGACATTGTTATTTACATCGGGTTTGACATTGTTATCTACACCGAGTTTGGCACGGTTATCTATACCGGTAATGACACTTATATGCGCACATCATATTGCCTGACTGGCACTCCTAAGTGCCTGGATGGAAACTCCATTATCCTAGTTAGTGGTTCATAGGTGTCTTTGGCATAAATGAAAATATAAATAAAACCAACTTAGGATAGTTTGACATGCTAAATAGGGGGGAGTATGATGAAAATGATTAAATCCATTAATGGTATGATTTTCTACGCCGGGTTTGGCATTGTTATCTACGTTGGATTTGGCATTGTTATCTACATCAGGTATGATATTATTATCTACGCCAAGTTTGACATGGTTATCTACGCCGATAGTGACACTTATATGTACACATCATATTGCCCGAGTGGCACTCCAAAGTGCCTGGATGACAATTCTGTTATCCTAGTCGGTGGTTTATAGGTGTCTTATGCATAAATGAAAACATAAATAAAGAAGTTATGGAACATAAATGAATTATTGAAAATAAAAATGGAATTATGAATTGTGACATGGATAAAAAGAAGATTTAGTGGTCTAGGCAATGAAAAGCTATGGATAATAATGAGTTGATAAAGTAAAATAAATATAAGATATATAAAAATAAAATTTATGAAATGTAAGTTGCATGATAAAAAAAAGGAAATCATGAATTGTAAAATGAATAAGAATGATGATTTGATTATGTTAAACAAAAATGAGATACAATAAAATAAATTGATGTTTTGCATACTAGAATATTATGAAATGTATGTTTGCATGATTTGATCATAAATTGATATATATATGACAATGCATGTAGCATTAAAATAGTTTATTACCTTATTTATATGCACCACTAAGCCAAAAGCTTAATGTGAGAGTTTCTTGCGTAGGTATAACAAAAAATAAGTAGATATTAGTAGATAAAACTAACGGTGACCTGATCCGTAGAGCACATATTTTAACTACTGTGGGTCACACAACTTTTGTATATTATTTTTGAATTTTATTTTGTAGTATTTATAAAATAAACGGTATGTTTTGTAAAAAAACATGTTATGATATAAAAATGTAGTTTATCTTCCATGCTATGATTTCTTTTATATTGCAAAGTAAATAAATAGTAAATAAAAAAATTAAATGAATGATTTTCATATATACAAAATTTAAAAAAGATATTTTAACCGATAAAGTCAGCGTAGCACTCCCTCATCCGGGCACGATTTGTTAGGGTTAGGAGGTGTTATATTCCATCCATAGATGGATGGACAATCTGAGCGAATCATTCAATTGTTAGAGGATATGATGAGAAGTTGTGTGCTCGATTTTGAAGGAAGTTGGAATCGATATCTACCTCTTATGGAGTTTTCCTACAATAATAGTCACTAAACGAGTTAGGTATGGCTCTGTATGAGGCTTTGTATGGAAGAAAATACAAGACACTGATTTGTTGGACCGAGTTGAGTGAAAAAAAGTTGATCAAGCCAAACATAGTATAATAGATGGAGGAAAAAGTTGGAATGATCAAGGCATTTCAAGATCGACAAAAGTCATACTCTGACCTTAAGAGGAGAGACATAGAATATGTTCTAAGAGATAAAGTGTTTCTCAAGGTTTTTCCTTGGAAAAAAGTATTAAGATTCGATACAAAAGGAAAGTTGAGTCCAAGATTCATAGGTTCTTATAAGATTTTGGAAAGAATCGGACCAGTGGCATATCAATTAACACTTCCACTAGAGATGGATAAAATCCATAATATTTTTCATGTGTTGATGCTAATGAGATATAGATTAGACCCAACTCATATTATTCCAGCTAAGGAGATAAAAGTACAAATAGACTTGGCATATGAAGAGGAATTGATGGCTATATTAACACGTGAAGAGAAAGTTTTACAAAACAAGAAAGTTTCATTAGTTAAAATGCTATGACAGAATCATTCTACAAAAAAAGCCACGTGGAAAAGTGAGGACATCATGAAGAGGAAGTATCAACAATTGTTCAGTATAGAATGAACTGGTAAATTTTGAGGAAAAAATTTATTTTAAGAGGGAGAAAATATCATATCCGCAAATTTATACTCTGAGTTGCACGTGTCAGATCGACTGGAATCTAAATTTGGATTTTGACTGGAGAAAATTTAAAATAACGGCAAATAATTATAAAAAATACTTAATAAAGCGTTTAAAGTATCTAAAGAAGTAAGTTTATGGTAAAGGACCTAAATGTAAATTTTAAAAAATTTTAGGGTTAATTTACAATATACCAAAAATTAAAGGATCAAATGAGATAATTATTAATTAAATGAATGATTATGGGCATTAAATACATAGGATGGCTGGCCAAACCAAGTGTCCCACATTAAGAAGTTAATTAAATATTAATATTTAGATATTTAAGCTCAGGTGGACCATCATTAATTAATTTTGATATGTGCTTCTTAATTTCTTCTTTCTTTTTTTATCTCTTTCCATCTAGAATTTTTTGCACTCCTAAACCAGCCCAATGTTCCTCCACCTTCCTCCTTAACCAATGTTTCTTTTTAGTAGGAGAAAGGAAGAAAATGAGAAAAGGTCATCTTTTTGCATTAAAAGTGTAAGGAATCTTGGGAGAGAAAAAAGATAGAGAGATAAACAAAAAAAAAAAGAGAAAACCTTATGGTTTGGCCATGGAAGCAAGAAAGTGAAAGTAAGATAATTTTTCTTCTCTTTTATGTTTTCTCTAAAGAAAGGAAATGATTAATGCATGCTATGGAAAAAAAATAATTGTGTGTGTTTTTTAGAGTTAGAATTAATTTTGGTAAAAATTGAATTAGGTAATTGTGTGTGTTTTTCGTTGGATTTTATGGAGCAATCAGTATATAAATTGCTATAACTTAAGTTATAAAATTTTGATTAATATTTCATTTATTGAGTTTGAAATTTAAGAGTTAGTGTTAAAACTTTTATGAAAAATACAAAATGTGATTTTTAACGTAACTATGCTTAATAGTGGCACAAAAGTTGGACTAGAAAATTGTCTACGAAATTGCAGGCAACGATTTTAATAACCAATCAGTGTTCAGTTGATCATATATTTTGCTATGGAACTCCAAATTAAGTGATTCAAATTGCATATCCAAATTAAGTGATTCAAATTGCATATTAAGTCAAGATCTATGGCTATAATTCTTAAGAGACAATTAAATGAAATTCAGACTGTAATGGAGCAAAAAATGAGATTAATTATAGAACATAAAATTTGTAAGTAACAAGGTAGAAAAGGAATTGAAGAAGTTAATATGTAAAATAATATGGATCTTGTTATATTATATAAATTATATTTTTATTGAGTAATTATGTATTTGATTGAGCCATTAAACCCATTAAATGTGTGAATTAAAAAATAATAAAATTTATGAAGAGAAAGAGTATATGATGAATGAAATACACAACGAAAAATGAGAATATGATGATAACATGTATTAAGCCTTTGAACACTTAGTCCAGAACTAGAGTTTTAGATAGTTTAACATATCAATTAGGGGTTTATTAATACTGGTGATGACACTCATATTAATATCTATAATGACACTTGTATGCATATTCCATTATACTCGGTTGGCAATTTTATTACGCTTGTGTGGCCAACTCCATTATTCTGGTTATTGGTTCCTAGGTATAATTGGCACAAATATGTTAAAAATGGTATGAGAATTTAATATAGAATAATTTTTGATAAATAATTTGGTATGTTAACAAAATTAGATGTTAACAAAATTAGTATAATCAAAACACAAGTGATGATATAAGATAAAAAAAATTATATATGTGAAATGTTTATTTATATAGGTATGAATATGAAATAAGAATGTATTAGTAAAATTGAGTATATGACATATATGTATAAATTTGGCTTGGAAACAATTGCACATTGCTTGATATAATATATTGTCTTATTTATATGCACCACTAAGCCTAAAGCTTAGTGTAGGAGTTTCTCTTGCCCATATATAGGGAAGAATAAGCTGAAGATAGTAAATAAAGTTAATAGTGACTCAATCCGATAAAGTAACTCATTCTTGACACCGTGGGTTATACAACTTTTTGTACTTTTGATTCAAAGTTCTCTTACAGTATTGTAGTTAACTTTATGTTTTGTATAAACATAAGTGTTTTGTAAATACTACTTATTGTATATAAAATATATTTTGTTCCCATATTTTGATTTCTTTTATAATACAAAGAAAATAAATAATAAATAATAAAAATAAAAATAAATATGTGAGCTACTTTCATTTATATATATATATGAAATGATATTTTAACTGATGAAGATAGCATAACACTCCCTTATCTAAACACGTGTTGTTGGGGTGAGGGAGGTGTTACACTATGAGGTACTTTATAGTAGAAGATGTCGGATACTATTATGTTGGACCGAACTTAGCAAGAGAAAGCTAGTAGGGCTAGAATTAGTTTATGAGACAAAACAAAATGTGAAGATAATTTTGGATCGTTTGAAAATAGCTTCAAATAGTCAAAGGTCATACGCATATCTTATGAGGAGAAATATTGAGTACATGATGGGAGTTAAAGTGTTTCTTAAAGTCTCTCCATGCAAGAAAGTTCTTCAGTTTGGAAAGAATGACAAGTTAAGTCTTGGATTCAATGGACCTTATGAGATATTGGAAAGGATTGGGCTAGTTGCTTACAAACTAGCATTACCGCTAGAGTTAAGCAGGATGCATAATGTGTTTCATGTATCTACGTTGAGGAGGTACAGATCAAATCCTTCTCATGACATTTCAGTCGAAAGCATCAGATTTAGGCCAGACTTATCATATGAGGAAGAACCAATCGAGATTTTGACTTGAAAAGTCAAGAAGTTAAGGAACAAACATATAGAACTTGTTAAAGTGTTATGGAAGAATCATGTCACTGAAGAGGCAACTTAGGAAAGTGAGGATGTGATAAGAGCTCAATATCCTCAGTTGTTTTCATCCGATACAATAGGTAAATTATAAGGACGAAATTTCTTTAAAAGGGAGATAATTGTAACGCCCGTACAGTAGGGCTTGTGAGTTACATGTATTTAGAAAGGGAAAGAATAGGGTTTAAATTTTTTTAAAGTTTAAGAGTTGTGAAAAAGAAAGCTTTCACGTCTGTGAATAGTTATTTACATTCATTAAGGTCATGTTATGGTTCAAACGATATAGTTTTGGATATAGTAGGAGTGTTTTAAGAAGAGAGAACATTCACGCTCATGAATGGATCAGTCTTGGCCATGAATGACATTTCACGCCTATGAATGTAGGGGTCATGCTGGTGAATGCTGGTCAGTTGGTCATGTGCAACTACACTTTGCTCTCTCTTCTGGATCAAATCTTTCTTTAAAACCATTTCCACCTCCCCTTATCATCTCTGACACACTCAAGACATCTTAGTCATTTTCTCCACCATAAAAGAAATATAAACACCATTGTTAAAGCTTGAAAGCTTTAGAAACATAGAGGTTTGATAGATTTTTGCCAAGATAGAGGTAGGACTTGGTTTTAAAGGTTTTATTTAGCTTGTTTATGGTTATAAGATTCTAATGGGAATATTTTGTGATGACTTGTAAAATTAGTTAAGGCTTTATTTTATTGAAAGATACACATATAAATATATTAATTCAGTTATCATGCATCCTGATATGTTTTTATATGCTGTAAATGGAAATTAAATGATAAAGGCATGTTATGGTTGATAAATAACATGGAAAAAAGGTTTTAAGTGTTAAATGACATATGAGATATATGAAGGTTTAAATTGATCTAAAAACGGATTTGATGATTTAAATGTTGTTTAAACATATTGTAGACATGGTATATGTATGAAAGTATTGATAGGAGGGATTAACACTAGTTAATCTATAGAGATTTTGCATGAAATGTATGTTTTCTCTATTTTGGATTGTTGGAATTGCATGATTCACGCTTGTGAACAAGGGTGTCACGATCATGAATGTCAAGCCTGTTGAACTTATATGAACCTAAAATTTTATAGTTTGGTATCACAGTTGGAAAGCCGTGAATGATGTGGTGTCATGACTGTGAATAGGTAATTCACACCCGTGAATGCTCTGTTTCTTTCACGTGATGGTTCACGGATAAGATAATTGTGAAAGTATTCTTTATAGTCATGAATAAGTAGTTCATGCCAGTGAAAAATGATGAATGTAATATGTACATTTTGGTTTACAATCTTAATTGATGGTTTGTTAAATATATGTTATGCGGTGTATGTATATATGAAAAAAAAAACGTATGGAATATATGGTTTGACATTTATGTATTGGTATGAAAATGCACAAGTGGGATATAATGCTGGTAATAACATGTGATGAAATGAATTGAAAAATAAATGGTTATGAGTTAAATGCCCAGTTTTCTAGTCTTGGACTTGTCATAGGATAGATGGTATACCATTGAAGGAGGTGAATGATACCGTATGAGTTACTTTAATATGATACAAGGATAAGTGGTTAAAGCTCGGTATATAAGTGCACTTGATCCTAAATTTGCTAGCATGCTATATTATTCTTAGTCAATATGGCTTAAGCTCAAGTTAATGAATACCATTGACTTGAGAGGCTCAAATGAGTTATTACAGGTTATGACTCAGGTAACTTAAGCTCAGATTGTGAGTAACTCTGTCTCATGTCTCGCATCCAAATAGTCAAAGTTTAAAGTTTTGAGACAAAAACAGTTATAATAATGAATGATAATTACAAAGTATAATGTAATGTTAATATCAAGTAAAATGATATGATATTTGGAAATATGATATATGTATATGTGTATAATATACATGGTTTATATGTTATGTCTATGGTAAGATAGACATGGTGACATGACATCGAAGTATGTAACAATTAGAATGTATCATTCTAGAAATAATCATGAGGTTAATGACATGACATTGTATGACATTATTTAAATGTAGAATTTATATATATATATATGTACCACTAAACATTAGCTTGCTTAGCATGTGGGTATTTTGTATGTAGGTTCGGAGATAGTTGACAAGAGTTGACTAAAAGAGTCATAAGCCATAAGAGATTAGTTAGAGTACACCCAGTTTAGGGTGTGTTATCATATATGGCATTTATGTATTTTTGTTTATTTTATAGGGGGTTTGAATCATGTTTTACATGTCTTTGATGTTTAAGAACATGTAATGGTATTTCATAATAGATTTTTGTAATATAAGACTAATGAAGCCAAAAACATATGTTATATGTTATGATATCGATCAATGGATCATGATCTTTAATATTATGATGGTTTTATGCTTATTTATGTTAAACATATTTTAAATATAAAAACTTTTAAGTTAATGAGTTTTTCACAAAACAATGTTGTAACATCCATCGGTACAGTTGGTGAGAGTTTTTCCAGTTATATCGGTGGGTGTTACATCGCCACCTCTTGTTTCAACTCTTATCACACATAACATATATCTATTAACTTTTTGTAAATCAAAAACTTAGTCTTTAAAGACTATAAAACTCAAACCCTAACCTTAACCCTCTTATATAACTTTAATCTCATAAAATATCTTACTAAAGCATATCATAACCTATAAACAACTTAAAGTTGTCTTTAACCATGGAAACTCATGATCACCCGAAATCCTAACCCATAGGGAAATGGTCTCTACCAAAATTGTTTTTACATGGAAAAAGACTATGAAAGCTTATGGAGAAGAAGAAGAAATCTGATTCCTTATTAAGGTCAAAAGAACACAGATGGGATGAAAGATTTTGGACTCATCTTTTTTTTTTGCGTTAGCCTCCTCAAGAACACAACCTTCCTCTTACCTTCATCTTCTAAGAACTTGATAACTTTGATTTTTGATGTTGATTTAGGTGTTTAAGATCTATAAATCAAAGAGAACATAAAACTAGGTCTCTAGCAGGAAGAATATTCGAGTTCAAGGATTTATTTGTGGGTTTAGTTCTTGAGAGAAAGAAAAAACAACTATAGAGATTTTATATCTGACGATGTTCACGAGTGTGACATAAGTCACAGGTGTGAACCATCTCGAAAACCAGTATTCATGAACATGACAAATAAGTCACAAGCATGAATATGACACTCTTCACTTTTCTCATTTTTTCTTGTCTCTTTTCCCTTAACCAATTCTTAAACACACTTATGGTTCTGTTAAACCATTTTATTAACTAAGTCCTACTTAGTGGGAATTATGAAATCATTTCTTTTAATATTGTAAGCTCACATAAAAGATTGTTTAACTAGATAATTTCTTTGAAAGTTTTTGCTAATGCCATGTATTATACCTTTATGGTGGATAATACAACTGTAAGTTGCAGACAATCTCTCCAACTGATAATAGTAGAACTAAAAGTGAATACATAACCTGTCTAGGATCTTCTTCTATCAAGATTTTCTACATAGTCAGAATCACAATAACCAATTACTCTACCAGAAGATTTACCAAACTAAAAGCAATAATTTGAAGTTTCATAGAGATATCTAAATATTCACTTTACCACCTCCCAATAGCTTTACTAGAACATGATATATATCGGTTGATAACACTAATAGCTTGAACAAGGTCGAGACATGTACAGACCATTGCATATATCAAACTACCTAAGACACTTGAGTAGGGAACTCTTGCAATGTAACTTTCTTCCTTATTTGACTGTGGTGATTGACGGTTTGAGAGTCTAAAAGGAGTCGCCAATGATGTAGAGTCACTTTTTACATCTTTCATATTATTTCTTGACTAAGATATAACATGTTAGTATTACAATCTCTACTAATCTCCATACCTAAAATTCTATTGGCTCTATCTAAATCTTTCATCTCAAGTTCACTACTCAACAAATTCTTTAGCTTACAAATGTTAGATTTATCTTTACAAGCAATCAATATATCATCGACATATAACAATAAATAAATGAAGGAATCATCACTAACCTTTTTCAAATACACGCAAATGTCAAATGCTTATTGAAAATAACTATGAGAAGTCATAAAATCATCAAATTTCTTGTACCATTGTCTTGGGACTGTTTAAGTCCATACAAAACTTCTTTAACAAATACACATGATTCTTTTTGACTTTTTCTTCAAATTCCCAAAGCTACTGTATGTAAATCTGCTCTTCTAAGTTACGATATAGAGAAGTAATCTTGACATCTAGTTGCTCCAATTTCATAATTTCAATAGCAACTAGAGCTAACAAAATGCACATAGTTATGTATTTTACGACAAGTGAGAAAACATCATGAAAATTAGTTCCAACAACTTGAATAAAACTTTGTGCCATAAGCCTCACTTTATAACGAGCTTCTTTAATTTCTAAAATGTCATCTTTCTTCTTGAACACTCATTTGCAACTAACAATCTTTTTGCCTTTGGATGGAATTACCAACTTCTAAGTACCATTCCGATGTAAGGAATGTATTTTTTCTTGCATATCCACTAACCATTTATCCACATCAATTGAAATAACAACTTCATTATAGGAGCTCAAATCACATTATGGCTCCACCTCACTTGCATCACTCAAAGCGTATGCAATTTTATTTTCAAATCTGACTAGTGGAAGATTTTATCTCCTTGGTCTATTCCTGACAAGAGAATAAGGCTCTTGTTACATTTAAGACTGGGATCCATTTTAAACTAGCTCATCAATATATAGCTCATATGGTGTTGGTGTGTTGGATGATTCATCTATTGGTGAGGAAACAACTTCTAACTTCTCCTATTTGTCAGTTCTACTAGAAGTACCTGCATCCACATCTACAGTATTTTTCCCTTTTGAGTGTAAGATAACTAACTCATTGAAATTGATATCCCTACTTAATATTATTTTCCTAGAACTAGGATACTATAATTATATATCCCTTAACTCCATAACCATACACAATGAAAATACATTTCTTGACTCTAGATTATAATTTACCATAATTAACAACATTATATATTGGGCAACCAAATACTCTAAATATTGAATAATCAGATGGTTTACCAGACCAAACCTCTTCAGACATCTTGAGTTGAAAGGATAAGTGTGGAGATCAATTCACTAAGTAACTAGCTATGGAAACTGCTTCCGCCTAAAAATCTTTCTCTAAATCGACATGTTCTCTCTATGATGGTCCTATTCATTCTTTCCATCACTCCATTTTATTGTCATTTAATAATACAAATGTGATGCCTTAAAATGCCTTTATTTTTGCAGAAGTCATTAAACTCACATTCTACGAACTCTAACTAGTTATCTATGTGGAGACATTTGATTTGCTTCCCAGATTACTTTTCAATCATGGTCTTCCATTTTTTAAATACATTAAACACGTCATTTTTATGCTTAAGAAAGAAAATCCATATATTTCTAGAGTAATGATTAATGAAGGTAAACATGTATTTGACACCACCAATTAAAGGAACTCTAAAGGGACTCTATAAATCGGAATGAATGTAATCAAGTACATCCTTTGTAGAGTGTGTTCTTTCCTTTGTAGAGTGTGTTCTTTCCTTTGTAGAGTGTGTTCTTTCGCCAAAACTAACTTACTTATGTTTGCCAAAAACACAATGTTCACATAGTTGGAGATTTTTTTTTTTTTTTTGTCTTTTAAAGGACCCATTTTGCATAAATTCAACCTTGCCTTTTTTTACTCATATATCTAAGTATCATATGTCATTACTTTGATGCATTGTGATTGGATATAGAAGATGAGACGACAACTGATTTTATCATTGTGTTGGTCTACAAAATATACAATGAACCTATTTTTATGGCTCTTGTTAACCTTGAGGGGTATTTCCGTCATTTTGATGATAATAAATAAAATAGCAATATTGTATTTAACATACTTGTTTTTGAAAGTATATTATACAGGACATAAAATGGCAAGAATGGAGAATTAGAAGAATAATCCTTAAAGAAATAAAAAGTAAGAAGTAGCATGTTCACTGCCGTGACTCAAGGAGTCACCCTCGTGAAAAAAGCTAATCGTTACCAAAACCAACATTTGAAGTTCACAGCCATGAAGGAAAACCAAACCGTGAAGTAAGCATTTCAGTCACCCCCGTGACTAGAGGTGTCACTCCCGTGAAGAGTTGTGTAAATTCAACCAGAGAGCTTCACGACCAGAGTCACCACTTTAGTCACGGCTGTGAAGATGTTCACCCCCGTGAATGTAGGTGTCACCCCCATGAAGGATATATTCAATTTCATCTAGAGAGCTTCACGACTTCAGTCACCACTTCTCTCACGGCTGGGAAGAGTGTCATGCCCGTGACTAATTAACGTCACGCCCGTGACTCTATATGTCAAGACATTCCAGAGAGCTTCACGACCAAGGTCACCACTTCAGTCACGGCTTGGGAAGAACTGTCACCCCCGTGACAAGCATATTCACGCCCGTGACCAATGAAAGAGAAAAATTTTACGCGCGATTTTTTGGTTGGTATAACGGCTAGTTTCTAAATTAATGCACCCCAACGGCTATATTTAGCCATGGGAGTATAAATGGAAGTCATTTATGCATTAACAAACAAGAGGATGATAAGAGAATAATAAGAAAAACAAAAGATTAGTATATATTTCAAATCACAAGCTATCTTGTATTTTTATGCTTTGTGAACAAATCTATTCTCTGTAAAAATCTTTTTGCTCCTCATATTTGAGCAATAAAGATTTATAAGTGGTTCTCTCTGTAATCTTTACTCAAGTGAGCATTGGGTAGTTCTGGGTTAAGAGAAGAACACTTGTAAGGGTTAGTTGTGTGAACCTCCAAAACACAAATTTAAAAGGTTGTTTGTGTGAGCCTGCAAAACACAAAGTATAGGTTATTGTGTGAGCCTGCAAAACACAAAGTGTAGGTTATTGTGTGAGCCTGTAAAACACAAGTGTTGGTTGTTTGTGTGAGCCTGTAAAACACAAAGGAATTGGTTATTGTGTGAGCCATTAAAACACAAGGGATTTTCTGGGTTAGGTGTGAGCCATTGTGAGAAACACCATAGTTGGGAGTGAGCTTTTAAAACTCCATTGTAACACTTAGTGTGTTAGTAAAACTCCCAATTGCGATTGGGGAGAGGAGTAGGGTTTGTTAATACCCGAACCTCTATAAATCTTTGTGTTTGATTTTCTCTATCCCTTCTAAAATTAGCAATTTTATTTCCGCACTTTAAAGTTTAATTTTAGAAACTCCAATTCAACCCCCCTTCTTGGTCTAATATCTGGGCAACAATTGGTATCAGAGCCTTGTCTAGCATTGAAGCCTAAAAAGCGCTAGTAAAGAGTAAGATATGGCCAGTGAAGGATTCCAGAGTCTCAAACCTTACTTTGATGGAGCAAATTATGTCCATTGGAAGTTTAGGATGGAGACATACTTGGATAGTGAAGGAATTGAAGTATGGGATAGTGTACGAAAAGAATGGACACCACCAACCCGAAGAGGAGCAGATGGTGAAGAGGAAATCCTATCAAGAGATGATTGGACAGAGCCCCAAAGAAGAGCAAATTTCAAAAACAAGAGGGCAATGACAATTCTATCAAGCTCATTATCTATTGAAGAATGTGGGAGAATACAACATTGCTCAACAGCACATAGTATGTGGAAGACATTGGAGAACTATCATGAGGGAACTAAGCAAGTCAAATCCAAGAAGATTCAACTTCTAACCTCAGAATATGAGCTTTTCAAGATGAAATCCAATGAGTCAATCACTGACATGACAAATCGTCTTCTATCCATTATAAATGGAATGAGGAAACTTGGGAAGCATATGAGTTTGGAAGATGTAAACAATAAAATCCTGAGAAGTATTCCTCTTAAAGACTATGGTTCAAGAGTTGCTGGCATAGAAGAAGCAAATGAAGATATGAGTATCATGAACACTGATGTGCTGATTGGCAAGCTTCTTACACATGAGATGGCAGTAAAGAGAGATAGAGAGCTTGAGGCGAAGCCAGAGAAAAGAAAACCATTAGCACTCAAAGCCTCTACTTCAAAATCTTAAGAAGAAAGTGAAGATGATGAAGAAATGAGGGATGATGAAAATGAGGACATCGCTATGCTTTCAAGAAGATTAAAAAGAATCATTGAGAAGAAAATGAGCAATTCCAGAAAATTCAGGCAAAGAAACCTCAAACAAACTTCAAATGATACACACAGAAGTAAGGAAGAGGTAAAATGCTATGAATGTGGAAAGAAAGGACATATCAAACCTGAATGTCCAAGACTCAAGAAGCATAAGAGCAAATTCCAAAGAGACAGTGGGGAGAAAGGTCACAAAGCCACATGGGATGACGAAAGCTCATCAAGTGAAAAAGATGATAATGAAAGTGAAGAGGCCAACCTATGCTTCATGGCTATTGAGGATCACATCTCGGACAAAGTAAGATCACTACACTCATACTCTTTCAATAATGATAGTAGTGATAATGATAGTGATAGTGATGATGATGATGATGAGCAAAGCCTAATAGAAGAATTAAATATAGAATTAGAGAAATATAGAAGTAAATTTAGTACTTATAGAAATAATATCTCTAATTTGAAAAATAAGATAGATGGCTTAGAAAAGGAGAACATAAAGCTTAAATCATCTAATGAATCTCTTCAAAAGTCATTAGATGAATACTCATCAAGACCCTCAACAGCTTCACTTTTAAAAGAAAACAATACTTTGAAAAATGAAGTTCAAGAACTTAGAAATTCCATTTCTAAATTTCACAAGGGTAAAGAGAACTTAGACACTCTCATTGTGTCTCAAAGACCACATTTAGAAAGACATGGTCTAGGGTTTAAAGACACATCATCATCTTCTAACAAAACTATATTTGTCAAACCTAAAGAACCTCACATCTCCACACTTGCTGGAAAAGCACCAAAGAATAAGTATACTAATCCCTCTATACATAAAAGGAATAATCAAGGATTAGTAAACCTAAGAAACAATCCTCAAAAGACTAATCATGCCTTTATGTATAAGAAGCATGCATCTAGAAAAATGCAAATTAATCATGAATGTGCATGCCATTGTTCTCAAAATCATATTACTAAAATTATGGCATTTAAATACAGTACAAGACCAAAAAGCAAGTTTAGACCTAAACAATGTAATTATTGTATGGAAATAGGTCACATAAATAAACATTGCTGGATAAGGAAGGCTCATTGGCAACCTTCATGTGCTAACCCCCAAGGACCCAAACTCATTTGGGTACCTAAATATCATACTTGATTTCTAACTTTGTAGGTATGCCTCAAGTCCACAACAAACAAAAATGCATGGCTAGTAGACAGTGGATGCTCAAGGCATATGACAGGAGACAAAGAACTCTTCAATGAAATCAAAAGTATTGATGGAGGTAAAGTTACTTTTGGAAACAATGCAAAGGGTAAAGTAATTGGCATTGGCATAATTGGTGTTGATAGTACTATTTTTATTAAGGATGTTTTACTTGTTGATGGCTTGAAACATAACCTGTTAAGTGTAAGTCAATTATGTGATAACGGAAACAAAGTAATTTTCACTTCAAATGAATGTCTTGTAATCTCTATTGATGGTCAAAAAATATTTAAAGGAAATAGAGATATCAATACATACATAATAAACTTACATGAACTATCTAACAATTCCTCTAAGTGTCTTGTGACTACTAGTGATGAATCTTGGCTATGGCATAGAAGACTTGGTCATGCTAACATGGACTTAATACAAAGTCTCAGCACAGGAGAGCTAGTAAGAGGATTACCAAGAGTTAAATATGAAAAAGACAAGACATGTGATCCTTGTCAAAGAGGAAAGCAACACAAGTCATCTTTCAAAGCCAAAAACATTGTAAGTACATCAAAACCCCTTCAACTCTTACATTTAGACTTATTTGGACCTACTAGAGTTGCTAGCTTAGGAGGTAAACATTATGCATTTGTCATCGTAGATGATTACTCTAGATTTACTTGAGTAATTTTCTTAGCTCAAAAGAGTGATGCTTTTGAAAATTTCAAAAACTTTACTAAAAGAGTTCAAAATGAAAAAGGGTACTGCATTTCAAAAATAAGAAGTGATCATGGGAAAGAATTTGAAAATGAAAACTTTGAAAGTTTTTGTCTTGAACATGGCATTTCACATAATTTCTCATCTCCTAGAACACGTCAACAAAATGGAGTTGTTGAAAGGAAAAATCGAACATTAATTGAAATGGCAAGAACAATGCTTAATGAATATGAATTACCAACTTATTTTTGGGCAGAAGCCACAAACACTGCATGTTATATTTCAAATCGAGTTTTCAAAAGACTTCTTTTAAACAAAACCTCATTTGAGCTATGGAATGGAAGAAAGCCCTTGGTATCATACTTTAGAGTATTTGGATGCAAGTGTTTTATATTAAACACCAAGGACAATCTTGGAAAATTTTCCTCTAAGTCTGATGAAGGTATTTTTTTAGGATACTCTTCAACCAGCAAAGCATATAGAATATTTAATAAGAGATCATTAATAGTGGAAGAATCCATGCATGTTGTTTTTAATGAATCTAGTAGACTTGATCTTGTGAAAGGTAGTGCTCTTGATGATGTTGTAGATAATATGGACAAACTTGTCATTGAAAATGGAAAAGAAGAAAAAGATCAAGAAAATCTACTACCTCAAAATCAAGAACAAATGGAGCAAGAACTTCCAAAAGAATGGAGAATGAACAGAAATCATCCAAAAGAGCAAATAATTGGTGATCTATCAAAAGGAGTAAGTACTAGATCTCATTTCAAGCATTTAGTCAATGACATAGCTTTTATTTCTCAAATTGAGCCTAAAAACATTAATGAGACTCTTAATGATGAAAGTTGGGTAATTGCCATGCAAGAGGAACTGAACCAATTTGAGAGAAATAAGGTATGAAACCTAGTACCAAGACCAAAAAATCATCCAATCATAGGTAGCAAATGGGTATTTAGAAATAAGTTAGATGAACAAGGGTTAATAACCAGGAATAAAGCAAGACTTGTTGCAAAAGGATATAATCAGGAAGAAGGTATAGACTATGATGAAACATATGCACCTGTAGCTAGATTAGAAGCTATAAGAATACTCTTAGCATATGCATGTCACATGAACTTCAAACTTTTTCAAATGGATGTGAAAAGTGCATTTCTAAATGGTTGTATAGATGAAGAAGTGTATGTAGAACAACCACCAGGTTTTGAAAGCTATGATTTGCCAAATCATGTTTTTAAACTTTCAAAAGCCTTGTATGGTTTAAAACAGGCACCAAGGGCTTGGTATGAGAGACTAAGTTCTTTTTTATTAGAAAATAATTTCACAAAAGGAAATGTTGACACTACACTGTTCATCAAAAAATATATGCATGAGACACTAATTGTTCAAATTTATGTTGATGATATAATATTTGGTTATACTAATGAGCTGCTTTGTCAAGATTTTGCTAAGTGCATGACTAGGGAATTTGAAATGAGTATGATGGGAGAACTTAAGTATTTCCTTGGTCTACAAATCAAACAAAGCAATGAAGGCATATTCATCAACCAATCCAAATATGCCAAAGACTTAATCAAAAAATTTGGTATGGAAGGATGCAAAAATGCCAAGACTCCTATAAGCACATCAACAAAATTAGACAAAGATGAAAAGGGTATGAGAATTAATGAAAAACTTTATAGAGGTATGATCAGATCACTTTTATATCTAACTGCCTCTAGACCTAATATTATGTATAGTGTTTGCTTATGTGCACGATTTCAATCATGTCCTAAAGAATCTCATCTGACTGCTGTAAAAAGGATTTAAAGATATTTACATGGTACATTGCATCTAGGTTTATGGTATCCTAGGAATTCATCTTTTTATATTATAGGATATTCAGATGCAGACTATGTTGGTAGTCTTTTAGATAAAAAAAGTACTTCAGGTACTTGTCACTTCATTGGAGAATGTTTGGTTTCTTGGTTTAGCAAGAAACAAGTTTCAGTTGCTCTCTCAACTGCTGAAGCTGAATACGTAGCAGTTAGATGTTGTTGTACACAAATTCTTTGGATGAAACAACAACTTAAGGACTATGGTCATGAGATGAACCATATACCTATAAAATGTGACAACACCAGTGCTATAAATCTTTCAAAGAATCCTATTCAACACTCTAGAAGTAAACATATTGACATTAGACATCATTTTATTAGAGATCATGTTCAATATGGAGATGTTGAATTAGAATTTGTATGCACAGAAAAGCAATTAGCAGACATTTTCACTAAGTCTCTAAATGAGGAAAAATTTAATTTCATTAGAAGAGAACTAGGTATGATTGATGGATTAACCTTGTGATTACAAGAATAAGAAATTTTAATTGATGATATTAAAACATATCACAAGTTGTAAAATATTTTTTTTTTATGAGAATTTATGCTTTATGTAGTAAATTTTTTGTTGAAATGATTGTTGTAGAACCTAATTTCAATCTGATGAAAATTATAGGGTAGTCACGCCCGTGACTAATACTCACGCCCGTGACTTAAGTGGCCCAAAGAGGCAGTGTCGTTCACGGCTTCGGGTCAAGGCATGTTTCACTGCTTCAAGTGGTGAAACATAGTTTCACGGCTTGATTCACGCCCGTGGCAACGATCCCTCACGGCCGTGACATAATTTCACTCCCGTGACCAATTACACCCCAAACTAACAGAAGCTTTCACCCCTTGTGTCACGGCTTGCTTCACGGGTATAAGTGGTGAACTTCAATAGTTCACGCCCGTGACAATATTTTCACCCCCGTGATCTATGATCATTCACGCCCGTGATGTTCATCTATCACACCCGTGAACTTATTCACACTTTCATTCACGGGTGGAACACTGCTTCAGCAAACCGTGAACACGACTATTCACGCCCGTGAAACCATAAGTCACGCCCGTGAATGTATCGAATATATAAGAAAATAGTCGGTTACACTTTTCATTTCAACTCTCCAACTCCCAAAACCGCTCTCATTCACACTCATTCATTGAGACATTGAAGATTCTGACCCCAAAGCCTCGAAATTTTACTATAAATACCATCAAAAGTTCGAATCTTCAGCAAGAAACAGACATTTCTAGGGTATTTCATCATATTTTCTCTCTGTCAAAAATCTTCTTAAATTCCTTCAACTACTAAATCTTCAAATATGGAGTCTGCTTCATCAAAAGGGAAGAGAAAGAAGTCCCATGCACCAAAGAGGTATTCAGATTACCTCATGAACATCATTCCCGAAAGTTGCCATCCCCGGTATGCAACTTTGAAGAAGAGATCAATTTTATCTTCAAGGTCCTTCGAATGGCAGACAGTCCATAATCTTGGACTCGAGATGGCTATGACAGCGTAACTTCAAGCCTGTCATCTACGAGAATTTGTTGACATTCATCTGCCAACTCTACGGGAGCCAACGCTGGAATTCCTCAGCACCTTGCAGGTTTCACCAACCGGAGTGGTGAAATTCCAACTCTTCAATAATGCAACCACCCTCAGCGCCATTGCATTTGGAGAATTATTCAACCTACCATCTGATGGCATTCTAAATGAGACTGAGGTAGAATTCTCTGCCCCTGCAGCATGGACACATTTTGGCACGAATTGCAGCTGGGATGTCAAGAAAACTAAGAGCACACATCTCAGGACCCCAGTACACAGGTATTTGCATAGGTTTCTAACCTATAGCATTTTTGCTCGGGGAGAGAGCAATGGAACAATTAGGAAGTCATAACTCTTCCTATTCGAGATGGCTCGACGGGGAGTCACAGTGGCACTCTCAAGATGGTTTGCAAACCATCTTCTCTCAATCGCTACCAAACCCACAGGAGATATATTGATTGGGGCTTATGTCACTCATATGGCAGTGAAGCTCAATTACTTAAAGATGGATAACCACCACTTCAACATCATTCCTGCACACCCACGAGATAGGTTGGATGTAGAGTCATTCATCAAGATGGGAGCAGATGTCAGAATCATTTTTCAAAACGATATCTTCTACCGCTTCACTGATACTGCTGGAGAAATTATCTGGGAAGATCATGACACGGAGGATTTTAAAGCAGGCCTCCAGGGAGTCTAGCAGAAGAAGAGGGTTAGGATTGAGAAAACAACTCCAGTCATCGAGCAGGACATTGGACAGTCCTCAGCCTCCACACCGTCTTTAGCGTAGCAGGTGGTCGACCTCTTGGCACCACGTTTCAAGCAGCTGCAGACTTCCATGGACGAGAGGTTGGAAAACCTCAAGGACTTCATGGAGTCTCGGATATACAGCCTTGAGGCTGAAGTAGCTAGGCTTCGTGATAGGATGTCTGGCCAGGATATAGGCTAGAGTGTAGCCTAAATTTGCTATGTTTGATTATTTTTTAGGTTGGTATGTAGGAAATCTTAAATTTCCTTTCTTAGGTTGTATTCTTTCCTTCATAATATATATTTGCTTTTGTTTACTTCAATCTACATATTCTTTTTGATTGATGACAAAAGGGGGAGAAAACTAGCAATATGTCATATGCAATAAACAATATGCAATAGAATATGATAAGGGAAAGTAGTATCAAACTAGCAATATAAGAATTGTTTATCAAAGCAAGTTACAACATGCCATGATATATCTTAAATACACCTTACATACACTTTATATCTTGAAAAGGAATTATGGTATGTATTGGATATACTTCTCATATAACTTGCATATACTTACAATCAAGTTACATGCTACATCTTTATTTACTATTCTTGCACATTATAATTTTTTATCCTAAGTATATTTTGAGGGGGAGACTTCTCAAAATCACATATTGCTAGATTATTTGTCACCATCAAAAAGGGGGAGAATGTTAACCTTGAGGGGTATTTCCGTCATTTTGATGATAATAAATAATATAGCAATATTGTATTTAACATACTTGTTTTTGAAAGTATATTATACAGGACATAAAATGGCAAGAATGGAGAATTGGAAGAATAATCCTTAAAGAAATAAAAAGTAAGAAGTAGCATGTTCACTGTCGTGACTCAAGGAGTCACCCCCGTGAAGAAAGCTAACCGTTACCAAAACCAACATTTGAAGTTCACGGCCATGAAGGAAAACCAAACCGTGAAGTAAGCATTTCAGTCACCCCCGTGACTAGAGGTGTCACTCCCATGAAGAGTTGTGTAAATTCAACCAGAGAGCTTCACGACCAGAGTCACCACTTTAGTCACGGCTGTGAAGATGTTCACCCCCGTGAATGTAGGTGTCACCCCCGTGAAGGATATATTCAATTTCATCCAGAGAGCTTCACGACTTCAATCACCACTTCTCTCACGGCTGGAAAGAGTGTCACGCCCGTGACTAATTAACGTCACGCCCGTGACTCTATATGTCAAGACATTCCAGAGAGCTTCACGACCAAGGTCGCCACTTCAGTCACGGCTTAGGAAGAACTGTCACCCCCGTGACAAGCATATTCACGCCCGTGACCAATGAAAGAGAAAAATGTTAGGCGCGATTTTTTGGTTGGTATAACGGCTAGTTTCTAAATTAATGCACCCCAACGGCTATATTTAGCCATGTGAGTATAAATGGAAGTCATTTATGTATTAAGAAACAAGAGGATGATAAGAGAATAATAAGAAAAACAAAAGATTAGTATATATTTCAAATCACAAGCTATCTTGTATTTTTATGCTTTGTGAACAAATCTATTCTCTGTAAAAATCTTTTTGCTCCTCATATTTGAGCAATAAAGATTTATAAGTGGTTCTCTCTGTAATCTTTACTCAAGTGAGCATTGGGTAGTTCTGGGTTAAGAGAAGAACACTTGTAAGGGTTAGTTGTGTGAACCTCCAAAACACAAATTTAAAAGGTTGTTTGTGTGAGCCTGCAAAACACAAAGTGTAGGATATTGTGTGAGCCTGCAAAACACAAAGTGTAGGTTATTGTGTGAGCCTGTAAAACACAAGTGTAGGTTGTTTGTGTGAGCCTGTAAAACACAAAGGAATTGGTTATTGTGTGAGCCATTAAAACACAAGGGATTTCTGGGTTAGGTGTGAGCCATTGTGAGAAACACTATAGTTGGGAGTGAGCTTGTAAAACTCCATTGTAACACTTAGTGTGTTAGTAAAACTCTCAATTGCGATTGGGGAAAGGAGTAGGGTTTGTTAATACCCGAACCTCTATAAATCTTTGTGTCTGATTTTCTCTATCCCTTCTAAAATTAGCAATTTTATTTCCGCACTTTAAAGTTTAATTTTAGAAACTCCAATTCAACCCCCCTTCTTGGTCTAATATCTGGGCAACAGCTCTCATCAGAGTTAGTGCACTAGAAGTAACTTTTAATACACCATTTTGTATATTAAACCTGCACCCATTCTGATCAAGAGTGCAAAGGAAAATCAAATTCTTTCTCAAATCTGGAATGTACCAAACATCAGTGAGAGTTCTTACAATATCATCAAACATACATATTTTAACAGTACTAATCTCATGAATTCTACAAGCTGCTTTATTACCCATTAAAACAAATCCACTTTCAAATAAATTTAAGGTAGCATACATATTTTTATCAAGACACATATGGTAAGAACATGTAAAATCCATAATCCAGTCTGACCTGAATTTATCCTTTTCTTTTGTGATGGTAAATGCATCCTTATCACTATTATTATCAATAACATTTACTTGGACAACACTATATTTAGATCTATCATCCTTATCACTCTTATTTTATTCTTTAATTTAAAATAGTCAACCTTTATATGTCATTTCTTAAGACAATAATAATAGGTCATACTTTAATTATATGACTCAGATTTTGACTTATCCTCACCCTTATTCTTACTACTCAAACCTCTTTCTATAGTTATACTCTGAACTACCAAACTTTCACTTAAGGGTTCTTAAGACTTTGCTAATTGGTCATCAATCAACTCACATTGTAAAAGAGTATTCTTTACTTCTTTAGTTGTAATCTCCTCACGACCATACAAAAGGGTTTCATGAAAAAATTTGTAAGACTTGGATAGGGAACACACCAAAGTAATTGTTAAATCTTTATCATCAATCTCAACATCAATATTTTATAAATCCATAACGATGCCAGCAAATTCATTTAGTTGAGGTCTAATTGGTTTACCTTCCTAAAGATGAAGTTCTTTGAATCTATTCCATAATAGCAGATGATTGGTGACTGACTCTTTATCATGTACAATGACTCCAACTTGAGTCAAACTCTAGCAATTGTGGTTTTCTTTGCAACTTCTTTTAATATCTTATTGGAGAGACTGAGAAACAATGTTGATAAGGCATTCTAATCCAGTTCTTTCCATTGTGAATCCGTCATGGATTCCGGTTTCTTGCTTTTTCCAATCAAAACTTTTTTCCATCCGTTTTGAATTAGGATGAAACGCATCTTGAGTTGTCAAAGACTAAAATTAAGGGTTCTATTAAACTTCTCAATATCAACTTTGTTAAAAATATCATCATGACGCATTGGATGATCGAATAACTATGATATTACTTGTTAAGCACAATGGATAAAATAATAAGATAAATGCGGAATAAATTATTAGCAAATACTCAACATTGAATATTTAACATGGTTCACCATTTGAATTAAACTACGTCGACATGACAAACTCTGAATAATTTTCTTCCATTAATATAAATTAATGGATACAAAAAGAGAGAACTTTCCTTAGACAAATACTAGAAGTAATAAAATAATTTGAGATAAATCCAAAATAATAGTAGTATATAAGTATTTTTCAAAAATACCCCAATGATATTTTCTTACTATTTTTGTCACTTTTCTTTCTGAAAAAATTTCAAAACCCTAATTTTCTTACTGGACTTTCTTTCATAATTTATTTTCTCAATTTACTTGAGATTGCAATACATAATTTAAAGGTGGGAATTAGTTAATTGAAATCAAGTTTAGATACCAATATTGATTATATGAATTATAAAAAAATTACAGTTCAAGACAAAATTTAGTGCGAAGGCTAATGATTTAATCAAAGAAAAATTCATTGGCAGCGTCATATTGACAAAATGCGGTCCCTTTCAACATATATACATGAAATAGAAAAATCAAATTGCAAATATTTTCAATTTTTTTAAAGATTAGCAGATGAATTGAGAGTAATTAATTAAATCGGAAGTGAAAATACATATGCAGGTGGTCTTTAGCAATCATTTGCTTTTAGTAGTTCAATTTCACAGAACTCTTAATTCATTGGTCCCTAGAAATAGTGATAAGAATGAGATTGCCAACAATGAAAATAAAAATTCAGAACTTTCATCTCCAATACTTTCTTTATAAAAAATAGAAAAAATAATAAATATTGGTTATTTTAATAGTCAGAATTGAAAATAATGCAAAATTAATTTATAATCAATTTAAGTAGAATATTTCTGTAGTTCCCACCACCAAATTTTGTATTGCATAAGAAGTCATAAAAATACAACTGAAATTCATAAATCTTTCTATGAATCACATCATTTACAATACGAGATCCAAGCAAGTACAAATTAGAAATGCCAGTGGCTCAAAGAATTCCAGTCACTTAGCTGCTATACTTGGACCATTTCTTACCTTTTTTTTCTAAAACATGACCTCATCCTACATAAGTTTCCCATTAGGACTAGCTATGACAGCAGCACCTTATAATTCTAAATTTCTATGCTTAATTTAATGAAACCCAAATAATTCTTACATAGACCAGACGTCGACCAATCTAATCACAATTTATCATGGAAACATGACAAATTATAATTTAATCCATGAATTTTTTTCAGACTCCATCTAGACAAAAAATTCTACAGACAGCTTGGTGGCCGGACAAAGCCAGAAGCAGTTCCACGAGCATTACTACATGACGCTTCAGATAGTTGATTGTTGTAAGTGAGTTTTACATCCTCTATTTTTATCCCTGTGCATGGGTACTTCTTACTGCAGTCAAATTTTACAGCTACTTTTGTTGCTGATGATCCATGGATATCTTGGTATATCACATCACTTATTTTTACTCCCGAATCCTGTTTAATACAAATAAGTAAATAAATAAATCGATTATGCTATGAAAAAGTGCGAAATTTCATGGAAATAGGAAGATAGCTAACAGTTATCGTTATTGATTTCGAATAATTCGACATACCTGGCCAGGGCAATTGATGCCATTAGGGCAGTAATTTTGGTCAATTATGATAGGATTGTCAACATTTTTCATAACAGCATGTTGGAAAAAAATGTTCTTGGCAAAACTATTGCTGGGTTTTCCCCATGTCTTGATTCTAACTCCATTTTGAGTACCTGTAAATGTTGTAGTTGTGACTGTCACATTCTGAACTCCATCTTCTTCAACAACATTGCCTAAGCTTCCAATGCTGATCCCATGGCCAGGTCCACAGGCAACATTCTCAACCCACATATTAGAGGTACCAGGACCAATTGATACACAATCATCTCCAGTCCCTATCTGAGAACTGAGAATGGTCACTCCACTTGATTCTTCAACATGAATCCCATCGGTGTTTGGGCTGTCGCCGGCCGCCGAGATTTTCAACCCTTGCACTTTTACATTGTTGCATTTGATTATCACTATGTGAAACCTTTGGCTATTTAGTGATGTCAAATTGCTTATCACAATGTTATTGGAATGGGTAAATTCAAGTGACTGCACATGCAGAGAAAAAAACAGAAGAAAAAAGAAAAACAAAATCAGAGAATTCATGATAATTGCATGTGTGAATAATTTTGATTGATTTTATACATATGCACGGGGCGACCTTTACGTTGTTCAATTTTAAAATACTTGGGAAATATTTTCTGGGATCCGTTTCACATGAGGGAAGCCAGTTGGCAAAAGAACAAGTGTAATCCTTCCAAACCTTTCTTAATTTGTATTGGGAAATATTCATGTTGTCATAGACTTTTTGTAAGCCACTAAGTTATAATTTTGTTATATTAAGTTTTAAAATAATAATAATTTTTTATATCTAACCTTATTGAATGAAAAAAAATGGGACCAAATATTAATAAGGCAGATAAAAAAAATGTATGTTAAGTTATAGGGTATATATTTAGGCAAAAAACTATTCCAGTATAACAAATAGAATATATGTGATAATGATTGTGTACGTATAAAGAGTAGAGTTTAATAATTGTTGTTGACCATTATTCTAAAATATCTAGAATTATTTTGAAATTAACTTCACCACCGTGATAAGTCTTTATATCATTTAAATTTTTGATGTGAAAATATCTCCACTAGAAACCAGGTTGATGTGGAAAATAGTAGCCCAACATGAGAATCAAAGTTTATGAATTTAATAATGAGTGAACAAGAAGTTCAGAGATTTTAGAATATGATACGGGTAAGTAATTTGTAATTGATGAAGCTAGGATGAAATTAAGAAGCATATATGTACCGTAGCACCGGTGGGACAAGTCTTGCCGGAGTTCTTGCAAGACCATAAGGCAGTGCCTTGACCATCAAGAACTCCACCATAAACAGTAACACCATCAACATGTACAAAGATGAGCCAATTCCCACCGCTGCCCAGCACCTTATAATCTGAAGGAGCCACAAGTGTGCCGTCTATGCGTAACACAATAGCATTATTCTTACAAGGACCATGAAATGCTACTTTGCCCACAGCATACTTCCCTTCAGGAATATAAATCGTGGCTGCTTTGGTAGACTCACAGGCTTGTGCCCATGCGGCTGCGAAGGCTTTGGCCGAATCCGTTTTCCCATCAGCTTTTGCTCCATAGCTAACCACACTGTATTCTACAGCTGCCTTTGCCATTGATGAAATAAGGGAAATGAAGATGGCTACTTGGATAATAGGCCTCGCTGAATGTGCCATCTTTTTTATTTGTTAGTTCATACACAGAGAGAATTGTATATTTGTGTATGAAGCTACCGTATTGGGAGTTTAAATGTTTAATCTTTGTATTTATAGGGATTTTGGTAGTGTAATGTCTACAATAACACACCATCAACAATATTACTTATTATTATTATTATTATTATTATTAATACTACGACGATAATGAGTGTATTTACCAAAATGCCCTACAACTATACCATAGATTTTAATATGGTTACCTCATTTATATTCTGAAACAGCTTCTATATCTACAGTCAAATTAAGAGCGGGAATAGTTAGAGTTCATCTAACTGTTATATATATATATATATATATATATATATATATATATATATATATATATATATATATATATATATATATTATCTTAGTAGATCGTTTATATTTCAATGTGAAAATTTTGAACTAAAATCAGGGAAGTAGTGTAAAATAAATTATTTTACTTTCTCATCAATTTTTTGATTGGTTTAATATTTGAACTCGGTCTAAATAGCTATTTCTGTTGAATGTGGTGTGTTGATCTCAATTTTGTGAGAAATGCAAAAAGTTGAGAGGAGTTTTATGTATCAGAATAGGAACAATGAATCTATCCAAAAAAAAAAAGACGAATAGGAAAAATGAATCTATCAATAAAAAATAAAAAATAAACGAATACGAAAAATGAATCTATCAAAAAAAAAAAGGAAAAATGAATATACTTTCTCCACTTTTATAATTTTTATGAAGTTAAAAGGGTATTAATTTCTTATTTATAATTTCATTTTTGTAATGTAAATAATTTTTTTATTAATAATCAAGAAAATTACAGCAACAATGTACAATATATAAAAATAATGAAGTTATTAAAATAAAAAAATATTCAATAGAAACAATAGAAAATAGTAACATATTAGGGACAATATGGTTTTACATCTATTGAGAAAAGATGAAACCACGAACCTTCTTTCATAGAAGAAGAGAATAACTCCCATATGAGAATACTACAAATTTTTCATATAAGGAGAACAATCTTTCACAACAATAAATTTATTTGCATTTAATTTATTTTAAAAAACGAAAAGATAAAAAATTAAGTCTGAAAATATAAATATAAAAATTCACTAAGAAACACAATAAAACACTAAAATAAATTACATATCTAAATGAACAATGATGGACATGATCTTATTGAGCACAAATTAAGAAAAGAGAATGCAAGAGATGGCAATAAATAAATTCAAAGAAAGAAGAAGATTAGCAGAATGAAGAGAGAGTGGATGGCTAGAGTTTTTTTAATGCACTCACAATTTATAACTTCATTTTAATTGTAAGAGAATACTACAAATCTCCCATACAAGGAGAAATTCCATAACAACAATTTTTCTTGCATCCAATTTTATTTTAATAAACGAAAAGATAATAAAATTAGATCTAAAAATACAAATCTAAAAATAAACTAAGAAACATGATAAAACACCAAAATAGATTATAGATTTGAACAAATAATGGCAAATATGATCTTATTAAGCAAAAATTAAGAAAAGAGAATGCAAGAGCTACCAACCCTAAAAAGAAATTAAATTCAAAGAAAGAAGAAAATAAGGAGAATGAAGGAGAGAGTGGGTGGCTAGAATTTCTTTCGATGAACTAACTATTTATAACTTCATTTTAATTGCAAGAGAATATCACAGATCTCTTATAAAAGGAGAACAATCTTCCATAACAACAATTTTACTTGCATCCAAATTTATTTTAATAAAAAATAAAATAATATAATTAAATATGAAAATACAGATCCAAAAATCCACTAAAAACATAATAAAACAACAAAATAAATTACAGATCTGAATAAACAATGACGTATATATATGATTTTATTAAGCAAAGATTAAGAAAAGTGATTGCAAGAGATGACAACCTTGGAAAAATTAAATTCAAAGAAAGAAGAAAACAAGGAGAATGAAGGAGCGAGTGGCTAGAGTTTTTTTTTTTTTTTTTAATGCAATCCCCATTTATAACTTTATTTTAATTACAAAAGAATATTAGAATTTATGTCTCTTAAATCCTCATTTAACCAACGTGGATGAAAGAGTTAAATATGTTTTTTTAATACAAAAAGATAAATAAAAACTCACAAGAAGTTAAATATGTTGTTCTTTAGCAAAACAGGTCGTTTTAAAGAATTCCGACTCTTTTCCATTCAATAGATTATCCTTGAAAGACTGCCTGGGTTGGCATTTGCACTCTCTGCTTTAGTAGGCAGAGCACGTTATTGTGAAAATCGGATTAGTTTCCACTAAAATAAATAATTGTATCAAAAATTAAGATAGAAAAATTTTCAGATAGTTGGTGGAGTCACAAATGGTCTCCCTTAAAAACTAACTTCCTTAGACTTTCAGAGTGTTTGTGATATAATTTTTCTCAGATAATTTAAAATATAATATATCACTAAAATAGATTACCCGATAATAGCTATTAAATACACAATAAAGAGAACACTAGAATTTAACGAGCTTCAACCAATTATGCTACATCCTCGGATACTACTAGAATAATATTTTATTATTTCAAATAAATATTGCAAAATGAAATATTACAAGAGAGAGAGAAAATACAACCTATCTAAGAAGTAAGATATTGGTGTTTTGGGATGGATTGTTAAGAGAGGATGAAACTTTTTTTATAGACTAATATTTTTCTTCATCCCTCTCCTACTTCCAATGTGGAAGAATCTCACAATCCCAAACAAATATTATCTAAACTCTTATTTTACAAAATTCAGTAATGTCTCCAAATGCGCTTTGAAACGCTCAATTTCAAATTTTAAGAATATTTATCAAGTCCAAACATTATTAAAACTTAACACCTGTTACAATTTTTGTTGTTATATATGCGAGATTTTCAACAGCCAAAATCTTTTGAAGTAGTATATCTCCATCTTTAATAATTGTCCGTACAAAATGATATCGAACATTGATGTGCTTTGTCCTTGCATGATAAACTTAATTCTTTGCTAAACAAATAACACTTTTACTGTCACAATGTACTTTGACATGCTTCTGACCAATTTCTAAATCATTCAGCAACCCCTGAAACCAAATTGCCTCCTTAACAGCTTCTGAAACTGACATGTACTCTGCCTCTATTGTAGACAAAACAACTATTGACTATAAGGTGGACTTCCAATTAACCGGTGTCTTTATAAGTGTGAACACATAACCGGTAGTAGATCGACATTTGTCTAAATCACTTGCATAGTCGGAATCACAATATCCAACTATATGCTGACCAATTTTCTCATTCCGCTCAAACATTATACCAACATTTGTAGTATTCTGAATATACCGCAGAATCTATTTCACAGCTTGCCAATATCCTTTACCAAGATCATAAATGTACTTGCTCACAACTCCAACTGCTTGTAAAATGTCAGGTCTCGTATACATCATTGCATACATCAAGCTACAAACAACATTTGCATATGGAACCTTTGACATATATTCTCGTTCTTCATCACTTTTTAGAGATAAAGATGCACTAAGCTTAAAATGAGGAGCAAGTGGAGTACTAACTAATTTTGTCTTCTCATTTATCCCAAAACGCTTTAGTACCTTTCTCATATATTATTTCCGAGTCAAACAAAGTCTCTCCAATTTTCTATCTTTGCATATCTTCATACAAAGAATCTTTTTAACTTTTCCTAAATCCTTCATTTCAAATTCCTGATTTAGTTGAGTTTTTAACTTCTAAATATCTCTTTCATCCTTCAAAGTTATCAGCATATTATCAACATAAAGAAGAAGATAGATAAATGAACCATCTCGTAGCTTGCGTAAATATACACAATGATCATATTTATTTTTTTGTGTATTTCTACCTTATCATAAACTTATTAAATCGTCTGTACCACTATCTTGGAGATTGTTTCAATCCATACAACAATTTGCTCAACTTGCACCCAAATTTTCTTTTCCAACAATTTTAAATCTCCATGTAAAAATACAGTGTTTACATTCAGCTGAACTAGTTCCAAATCCAATTGTGCTACAAAGACCAACAGTATTCTAATGGTGGAATTTTTTACAACTGGAGAAAATACTTCATTATAATCAATTCCCTCCTTTTGAGCATAACCTTTAGCTACTAATCTTGCCTTGTAGCGGATATCATTTTTTTCAGGAAATCCTTCTTTTTTTGCATAAACCCATTTACAGCCAATCGCTTTCCTTCCCTTTGGCAGACTTGCTAGCTTCCATGTTTGATTCTTTTCAAGGGACTGCATCTCTTCTTCCGTAGTCTTTCTCCATTTTTCTTCTTCTAAGCTTTGAATAGCTTTACAATAAGTGGAAGATATCTCATCATCTATTGAAGATGTATAATTAGTCATATCTTCAAGTTGAGCAGGTTTTTTAATATTCCTTTTCGGCTTTTGTAGTGCAATTGGCTCAAATTGTTGAAGAGATTCTTTTGCTAAAACCTCTATTTCTTCATCTGATCCATTTTCTACCATTAACCCCTCTTCTGTCGTACGAGTAATTTTATCATACTTTACAATTGTTGGATCAACAATTCTTCTTCTATCAAACTCTACCTATTTGGGAGTTCTCTCCACCTACTGTGGAAAACCATCTGTCTACTCGTCTATTATCTTTTTTAACACGGTAGACTTGTGAAAGGTAACATCTCTACTAAATATTATTTTTTCCTCTCTGGGCACCATAAACGATATCCTTTGATACCAAAGGATATCCCCATAAATATAGCTTTCTTTGCCCTTGGATCTAACTTTGATTTCTTAATATGATAGTATCCAGTGGAACCAAATACATGTAAAGAATTATAATTTGTAGTAGATTTTACATACCACACCTTCAAAGGTGTTTTTCCATTAATAGTAGTTGATGGCAAACGATTTATGAGATGACATGCATATGTTACAACCTCAGCCCACAACTATCTGTCCAATCCAACATTAGACAACATACACCAAACTTTCTTCAGTAGAGTTCGGTTTATGCATTCAGCTACCCCATTCTATTGTGGTATATTTCTGAAAATGAAATATAGAACAATTCCTTATTTTCTGCCAATTTAATGAATGGATCACTTGTGTACTCTCTGTCATTGTCTATTCAAAGACATTTGATCTTTTTGCTAGTTTGAGTTTTTACTATTTAGTTCCAAATGAGAAAAACTCCCAACACTTCATCTTTTGTCTTCATTGTATACGCTCATACTTTTTTTGAACAATCATCAACAAAGGTAACATAGTAGTATTTACCTCTCATTGAAACAGTTTTGGAAAGACCTCATACATCTGAGTGAACATAATCCAAAATACCCTTGGTATCATGGATTGCAATGCCAAACTTCACTCTCGTCTACTTCCCTTTGATGCAATGCTCATAGAAGTCTAATTTGCAGGTTCGTACTCCTTGCAATAATTTTTGATTCGCCAGAAGTTTCAAGGATTTTTTATCTATATGCCCTAAGCGCATATGCCACAATCTGGTTGTTTCTAGCACTTGGTCATCATTAGAAACTGATGTTGTTGTTCCAACAATTGTATTGCCTTTATAGTAATACAATTTGTTGCTCTTTTGAACTCCTTTCATCACCAAAAGTGTTCCAGATATAACCTTCATTACTTCATTTTTAATGACTATAGTGAAACCCTTTCTCCCAAAGATTCCCATAGAAATGAGGTTTTTCATCAGACTAGCACATATCTTACGTCTGTCAAAGTTCTAATTGATCCATCACAATTCCTCAACTGGATTGAACTAATTCTAGTTGTTTTGTAAGGGCTGTCATTTGCTGTATGGACAACTTCACCTTCAATTTCTTTAAAATCGAAAAACCATTCCCGATTGGGACACATATGGTGGCTGCAGCCTGAATCCAGGATCAAGCAATCAAACTGTTTATTGATGGCACAATATTAATGAAAAGTCTGAATCATCATATTCAGCTACGTTTGAATATGCAACAGTCTTGCCTTTTCCAGATTTACTTCTCAACTTAGGATAATCCTTCTTCCAGTGCCCCTTTTCTAAACAAAAGACACATTCATCTTTGCCCACTTTGGACTTTGATTTGTTTTCTTTCCATTGTTCTTATTTTTCGAACGGCCTCTTACTATCAAAGCTTCTGCTGCTCTACTGGTGCTATCATTTTTGTCTTTTCTCCTCAATTCATAGCTATATAGTACAAACACATACTTCACTGAAAGACACCTCAACTTTGCCATAAAATAGAGTAGTTTTTAGAAACTCAAACTCCTCAGGAAGGGATCCCAACAACATTAGGGTTATATCGTCATCTTTAAAAGATACATCCAAATTCATCAGATCTGCTACAAGTTGATTGAAATTGGTGATGTGATCATTCATCGTGGTACCAGGAACATATGTGAATCTGAACAACCTTTTATTTATATGAAGCTTATTTTGACTGCTTTTTTTCAAGAATTTTTCCTCTAGTGTCTTCCACAATTTACTTGCAAAATTTTTTTTACAAAAGACATACTTCTGCTCTCTGGACAGGCACGATCGAATTGTATCACATGCCGAACGATTGATTGTCCTCCATTCATTTTCATCTGCACCTTTTGGCTTTCCTCTTTCAATGGCAATGTCTAAATCTTGCTGAAATAAGGCATCTAGAACTTCACCTTGCCACATGCCGAAATGACATGTACCATTAAAAATATCTACTGCAATTCTCATATTTGGCACAACAGTTCTCACCAAAATTGATAAAGTAGTAGGTGTTGTGTCCATCGTAGATTTTTGTCCATCTCTTGTCATTTATTCTTCAAGACTATTTAATAGCTTTCAAATACGGAATACCCAATAATCCAAGGAAACCTTTTTGATGTGGAAAATCAATTTATGCCGCAACCATAGAGCATATAACTCAGTAACCTTGGCTCTGATACCAATTGTGGTGGAAATCGAGTTAATTTCTACCAAAATGAATAATTATACCAAAAATTAAGACAAAAAAATTTTTCAAGTAGTTGGTGGAGTCACAAATGATTTCTTTTAAAAACCAACTTCCTTAAACTCTTAGAGTCTTAGTGACAAAATTTTTCTCAGATAATTTAAAGCATAACATATCACTAAAATAGATTACCCAACAATAACTATTAAATAGACAATAAAGAAAATACCAAAATTTAATGAGATTCGATCAATTATGCCTACATCATCGGACACTACTAAAATAATATTTCACTATTTCAAAGAAATATTACAAAGTGAAATATTACAAGGGAGAGAGAAAATACAACCAATCTTAGAAGTAAGGGATTGATGTTTTGAGATTAATTGTTAAGAGGGGATGAAGTCTTTTTATAGGCTAATTTTTCTTCCTCCCTCTCCCACTTCTGATGTGGGATTGAGATATTGCCAAAATTCAACACACGTATGTTTCTTTATCAATATCTCATCATTCTCGATCCTAGTATCCTCATTGTCACAAAATCCAACTTTTTAGTGGCCTTGGTTAGCGATGGCGACAAAGAGAAGTGGTGGTCCCCCTTTTTGAGAGGTTTAGAAAGAGACATGCGAGAAAATTTTCATTGAGAATGAAAGTCTTACAGGAAGAGTTGTTTTGATATTTTTATTTTTAAAAAAAATGAGCTAAATACTTTGTTATGTTTGGATATAGAGATTGGAATAATTCATAGCTAGTTCATATTTAGTAGTATGTGTTTAGTATAGATTATGTTAGCGTTTTCAGTTATTTATTGTTGATTTTTGGTGTGGATTTGGTACTTAGTTATTTAATTTTGTGTGCATAGGTCATAGGTGGAGTTTGGAGGAATTTTGAGTTTTTAGGAGTTAAAAGTTAAAGTTTTAAGCGAAACTAGAGTCTTAAAGGAGTTAGAGCTGACTAAGGACTTATTTGTCATGAAAAATGGATGTTGCGGGCGTGACATAACAATGTGTGTGACAATCAAGTGTGAAGGTGAATGTCTATCACACTAGCAACATATCAGTGTGCTCGCGATGTAAGTGATCAACACAAGTTTCTGTTGTGCCAGTGACAAAGCATCACAAATGCAATGCTGCAACCATGCTTCTAGCACAAGTCCCTATCACACCCGCAAAGAAGTGTCACGGGCGCAACATTTCATCCAGCCACTAGCCAACATCACTTTGTCTCGAGCACGATGCAAGGGGATCACATGGGCGATGTGAAGCACCATAACACGCCTTGGTGTAAATGTCTATCGCTCCTGTGATAATGTAGCTCACCCCCAACGATGCCCTTTCCTACAAATCACATAACATTATTGAGCTAGCGAATTTCAAGTCTAATTAGGAGATTTGTACTCTTTTGGAGATTTTTATTCTTTTTATTGTGGGAAATAATTATTTTGATAATTAGATATCAATTAAAACTTTCAGGTAGTATATATTTAGACTTTTATAGGATTAGGGTTTTTACTTCTACCACCACCCACTTTTTTGCAACTTTTAAGATTGGAAGATGTAGAAGAGAACTAGGAGGCACATTTTTCTATATTGTTCCAACAAATTTTGGCATCTCTTGAAGAAACTATTTTGTTACTTGGAGATTTGGGGATTAACCATTCAGGAAATTCAAGTTTTTATCAAACTAACGGAGCAATCTAGTTTTTATTTCTTTTTGTTTTTGTTGTAATGTTTAGTTTAAAAATTGATATTAACATGATCATTATAATATTAATGGTAGACTAAATTTCTCTTACGTATTTAGTTAACTGCCCAATTCTTATGTGAACCCTTATATTTTTTATGGAATGAATGATTGATTCTCTTCTAATTTTACTTGCACTTCTTTAGTTTCAAGTTGAATATCGACTGACCACCATTTATTTGATTTTGGAGTGAACAAATTAAGATTAAGTTAATAAACAAACCATCTATAATTTAATCTAAAAAGTGAATTAGACAATAGGTAATTCATTAGTTTGATTAGCTAGTGATAAAAGATGTTCATCTCTGAATCATCATTTATTGTTCTTAATTGTTTAAAAAGGAGAATAAAAGATTGAGGATGCAAAACTAAATACACGTTTCATCTCATTGAATTAATTCATTAGTTTTAATAGCATATTAGTTCTTTTCGGTTTTAATTCAATTAGTTTAATTTTAGATTTAATCAAAACTAGTTAGAGTGTTTAGATTTAAATTTTTATTCATTTGTAATCATGTTAATTAGAAGTTTAAGCCAAATAATTCAATGTGAAAACGATTTCAGGATAACTTGCAAGTATTATAATGACTCATATACTTACGAGTTTAATTTGAATGAACATCAAACAACTAAATTTAAGGTGTTTATTGTAGTTTAGAAAACAACTATTTCATATAGTTGATCTCAATCAATTGCTATTCATATTAATTTTTACTTTTAAAAAAAATTATATTATTCTTTTAAAATTTATTAATTATAAAATTCTTGCAATTAATTGTATGTTTATATTAAATTTTTATAATAATAATAATAATTAACAATAATATTCCTTCCATATATACTAAAAAAATAGTCTCACTTTTCTTTAAACAAATAAAGGAAAAGTTGATATTGCAGTTAAAAGACAAAATTTTCCATTGTTTTCCTATTATATCCTTCACTGAAATTATATAGATGGAAGATGAAAAGTCTAAATTGAGGTCAATAAATTTGAAAAATGATAAAACTTGAAACGAAAATATTAAAAATTATGCGGATTAAAATAAGTTTTATTTGAAAAGGTCAAAAAATAATATAAAAGTTTGTTGATTATAAAGCAATTAAATAGGAATATATATGAAAAATAATTCACAAATTGGTTATAACTATATTTTGGGAAAGAAGATGTAATAATAATAATAAAAAGCATGTGGAGATGCATGAAATTGGCAGGATAAGAAGAAGCTGAGTTGGAAATTCATGGCTTAATGATTTAAGAATAGAATTATGGAATGAAAGAGGACAGGTGTAAGAACGTGGTTGCTTAAAATGCGATAAACTTATCTAAGTTGTTTGTCTGAAAAGCACAACAAATCAAAATGAAAAGACTAACAGCTAATTATTTTGACGAAAGCATAACATTACTTCGTACACATACATTGCACGGCCGCCTTTCCCTCTTAATCAGATTTCTTCCCTATGCTCATTGAAGGGTTGAAATGATTATTAAAGTTCACCTCCTGAGTCAGCTGAATCTCTGAAAATAATTAAATAGCAGATCTGACTTAGTTTTCACTGAGCAAACCTTCTTGTTGACAAACTATAGCTTGCCGCCAATTGCCTGCGACAAGAAAGCTTATTTTGCTGATTTAACACATATATTAATGGTGTGTTGGTTTTTAAAACTGTCCACCTTTGTTGGAATTCAAGAGTTTTGCTAAAAAAATATATGTTCACACTTACAAAAGAAAGTAACTACTTGTGTGATTTATGATTTAATATAAAAACTTTATATTATGATGGCATAACTCAGTCCCAAATATATATTAGTAAAAATGTGCTATATATATATATATATAATTTTTAAAGTTACAGACATATATACTATGTCAAAATCTGTCTTAAAATATAATTTTAATTTTATGAGCATATATAGTGCCACATGGGATTAATGGATCTACAATTAAGTGTTAATGAGTCTAATTATAAAATTTGCAAACATTTTTACTTCAATTGGCTTTTAAAAAAAATTTAAAAAAAGAGCAGGATTAATAAGAGAGTGATACGTTAGGAATATAATTTATATTTATTCTTTATTTTTTTATTTTTTTATTTTCTTGAATATTAATGAGAATAGCAATACATATAGACTAGGGCTATACAAGGAGACTAGATCTTTCTAAACCGAATCAAACCGAAAAATCTAAAAAAAATTCTTTGATTAAAACTAAACAAAATTGTGTCTTTAACTTTAATTTTTGATAAATATGGATTTTATAGTGATATTCAAACCGAAAATATATTGTACTAAATTGTATTAAACTGTTTTGGAACCGAAATATGTCGAAAAAACTAATGGTTATATATTTATAATTAATAATTTATATATAATAAAATAATATTATTTATGATTTTTATACTTTTATCATACAAATATAATATAACTTAAATTTATAATTATACATACTTTAATCTGTAAAATTAAAATTATAAATTAATTTGATATTTACAATAACGATGAATTCAAATAATTAAAAAATATATATGTTAAAAATAATTTTATATACTAAAAATTTTATGATTGTAGTGTAGATAATTGAACTCATGACATTTACGTAAGTTTAATATAAACTAACCATCAAGAAAATTGACTTTGTTATTAAGTAAAAAAATGAATATTTATAAGATATTTCTAGTTTCATTTTTCACTCCAATTTTTTTTATCATTAATTATATTTTATAAAGATTTATAATTTATTTATTTCAAAAAAATATTTATATTTTATTTTAATTATATTATGTAATAAATATAAATTATATTAATATATGATTTGGTAAACTAATTAATGCAATCTATTAGTAATATAATTTATAATAAGTGTATTATAATTATATAATAAATCAATCTAATTAGTGTATAATTATTTTTTATCAAAATAATTATAATATATTAAATTTAAATGATTTCAGGCCCACCATTTGCTTTGATTTTTTCGATCCATATTTACTTACTATTCTTTCGTATTTTTAATTATCTTAAATTTGATATTAATAGTTATATTTGGGTCCATAATTATTTTAAATATGAATTTTTCTCAATGTACATATATATGTCATCAATGATAAATCATCTTTTGATTGATATTCTAAGATTTATTTAAACACTAATAATATCTAAGATTCTAGTTAATAAATAAATTCATTTATAAGGAAAATTACATTAAAAATTCATAATATTTGAGTGCCTCTTCAATTTAATCTCATTAACAAATGTCTTGTTATATTTTAAAGAAAGAGAAAATTACATTGTTATATTTTAAATTCATTAACAAATTAAAGAAAGAGAAAGTGACATTGTTATATTTAAATTTTATTTTTATAAAAAATGTTTTATTGTTTCAAATCTTTTTTAATATTTCTATATTTTAAAAATGTTTTTTAATTTGTTATTTAAATAATGTCTCTTTTTAGAAAATACATATTTTAGTCACTTTTTAGGATTTTGTAATTTCCCAAGTTTAATCCTAATAATTCTTATTAAATCACTCATATGTTAATGAACATGATCTTACAACAGATTTTCAGCAATTACCATCATTATTCTTCAGGTACGTAAACAATACATATTATCAATTAGCTAAAACTTAAGTAAATAAAAAAACAAAAAAACTCCAGCATAATAAATGTGGAGATAAAAATAACATACGTAAAATAATGATCAAAACATAACTACAAAGCATATCCCATATAAAGTTTTAAATACTTTAAATATATTATAAATTAAAAATCCTAAGTATATAAAAATTAAGTTTTCTCATCTTAAACTCTAATACAACCCCTAATGTCAATTGGAGGCGTCCTCTTCTTTTCCACACTTATCTCGCCGCACACCGCATGTCGTTTAGGAGTAAAGCAATTCACTACACTTCTTCACCAATTCACCAATTCATTAGTCTTATTCACCAATTGTTTGTACTGATCTTAACTCGGTAGACTATGACGTTGGACTAATCGCAACTTACTACCCTTATTCATCAATTCCTTAATCTCTCAAATTTAATCCATTAGATTCTTTTACTGCCAACTTAACTAGGCTAGTCCCTTCGAAATTTTCATTGATTGTGTTGTCTTTTTTTTTTTTAATTGAAGAATATGCTATGAATGTTGTTGAGAAAAATTAGAACAAAATATAACATAATCGCAATTAATAATTTGAGAAAAATTAAAAATAAAACGGAACACATATTTTACATAGAAAATTTTCAAATAAATCAGAGTAAAAAATCACGGATAATAATAGAGGAATTTCATTATAAAAGAAATAGGAGATTGCACATTATTTCTAATAAAATTAAAAAGATAATAAATACACTCTCTCATAAAAATTAAAAAAACGACAAATAAAAATAATTTTATCTCTCTATATTTTTTTTCTTTCTCACTTGGTAGCTAAAACTTGCAGTGCAAAATCTTAAATTTTTATGCACTTTTTATAGGCACAAACATTTGCTAATTGTCAAAGAATTTGGTGCCCTTTATTTTCTTTTTCAACTTTTCAGCCACTAATATTCAAAACGTGAGTGGCTAAGTTTGATTTTTTTTTTCAAAGTTTTTTTTTCAAGGTGGCTTGTATTTTCAACAAATATCTCATTTGAATATTTGATTGCATCAAACATATTTTCATACTATTTTTTCTTCCTTATCATTTTATATAACTTACGTTTCTACTAAGCCGCTAGAAAATTGATACTAAATAAACTTGTCAGCATTAATTGCTTTTATTAAAAAATCTGCTAGTTTGTCTTCTGGATGAATTTTTTTATATATCCATTGTTCTTTCTTATACTTTCTCACGAATAAAGTGATATTGAATTTGAATGTATTTTGTCCTTGAATGAAATTTTAGATTCTTTACAAGATACAAATCATTCTAACTGTCACAAAATAGAGAATTTTTCTTTTATTCGTGTTTGAGTTTCTCTAATGTCATTTTCAACCAAATTGTTTCTTTACTTGCTTATGTAGCTGCTACATATTCTGCTTCTATTGTTGACATAGCCACAACTGGCTGTAGTTTTGAAACTCAGCTTACAGCTCCGCTAACAAGTATGAATATATATCCAGTGTGAATTTACTTTTGTCAAGATCGTCTGCATAATTTGAATCAGTATATCTTTTGACAATAAAGTCTGTTTCATCATAATAAAATGCAATATATGTGGTTTCCTTAATGTATCTTAAGACCATTTTCACTGCATTCCAGTGTTGATTACTAGGATTTGCCACATATCGACTAATCATTCTCAATACTTGTGCAATATCTAGTCTTGTACAAATCGTAATAAATATTCAACTTTTTACTACTGATGCATACAAAACTCGAGACATCTCCATCATCTCTTCTTCTATGTTAGGACTCGTACTAGAGGATCACTTGAAATTAACAGAAAGTGGGATAAAAATTGGCTTACAATCTTACATATTGAAGCATCACAAGATATTTTCCAAATAATTCTTTTGAGAGAGCCAAATCTTTCTATTATTTTTGTCTCGATAAATTTGTATCCCTAGAATCTTGTTTGCTAATCTCATGTCATTCATTTTAAACTCTCTAGTCAACTATGTCTTCAATTGTACAATACGATTTTTGTTGGGGTTTGTTACCAATAATCTCTTGAAATATGTACAAGGGTCTACATTAAGTCTGTTGTATCTAAGGTTCATGATGAAGAAATCAAATATCTTGTACCAATACCTCGACGTCTGTTTGAAACTGTATAGAGATTTGTTCAACCTGCAAACCAAATTCTCTTTTCCTTTTTCTTCAAATCCTTCTGGTTGGAGCATGTAAATTTTTTCTTCAAGATCTCTATGAAGAAAAACAATTTTGATATCTAACTACTCTAGATATAAGTCAAATGTAGAACACATTGTCAAGACTACTCTAATTGTTGTTAGTTATACCACTACAAAAATATATCATTGAAATTAATACCTTATTTATGAGCATGTCCTTTCACCATCAATCTAACATGATACCGCTCCAATTGATCTTCGCCATTATGCTTGATCTTATACACTCATTTGTTTCCAATTGGCTTTCTTTCTTGTGGTAATGGAACAAGTTTCCAAGTTTTATTCTTATGAAGAGCTTCCATTTTTGTCTACATTGTTGTCATCCATTGAGATGCATCTAAATTGTTCAGTGCTTTTTGGAGAAATGATGACTCTACATCATCTGTTAGAAGCCAATATGCAACATTGATCTCCATAACATACATAATGCCAAATTGTGTTACGGAATGATCTAACCATTGAGGTTCTAATGCATCAGAAACAACTAGTTCTTATTCCATATGCTCTAGTGCTATTTTAGAAGAATTCTTTTGCTCAACTTATTTTTTCACATGTACTATCGTAGTCTTTGTATTTTCTTTCATCGTCCTATTATCATTTTCTTCCTTTTGTAGTTGATCTTCTAAAAAGATAACATTCCTACTGACTGTACTTTGTGGGCAGTGGGATCTTATAGTCGATACCCTTTTACTCCATCAGCATATCCCAATAATAGACATTTTTCTGGATTTTGGATCCAGTTTTATAGTTTCTTAGTTATTGTATATCACCTGCACATGACTTCCAAATATATGGAGGTTTAAATAATCGATCTTGTTTCCGGTCTACATTATCATCGGTGTCTTCAGCTCAATTGTTGTTAATGAAACCTGATTTATCACATAACATGCGATATATACTTCTTTTACCCAAAAATATTTTTCCAAGTCTGCAGCTTCTAACATTGCTCGTGTTCTTTCTAACGAGGTTTTGTTCACCCATTCTGCCCATTCATTTGTTGAAAAGTGTACACTACAGTGAACTGCCTTTTGATACCTTATTGATTGCAGAATTCAGCAAACTCCTCACTGGTATATTCTCCTCCATTATTTGTCATCAAATATTTGATCTTTTTTTCAGAATCAAACTCTACCCTCACTTTGAATACTTTAAAGATTGAAATATATTTACCTTCTTCTTGATATGATACACCAAACATCTTCTGGAATAATCATTTATAAAGGATACAAAATATTTTGTTCCTCCCAGAGATATAACTGATGTTTGTCATATATTAGAGTGAAACAATTCTAGAATTTCTTTACTTCTAGAATTTGATTTGTTAAATTTCAACCTATGCTATTTACTTGTAACACAATGCTCACAAAAAGGTAATGACACTTTAGTGAGTCCTGGAAATAAATTTTACTCTGCAATAATTTTTATTCATTGATCAGACATATGCCTAAGTTTTTGATATCATACCATTGTAGATCTTTCACTTGAACTACTTGAAGCAACTGATGGTTTCCCTTATACCAAAGTCTCTTCCTTTAATATGTATAAGTTGACAGTCACATTTTTCCTTTCATTAGTATAAGCGCACCTCAAATCACCTTTATGATTCCTTTTTCATTTTCAATTTTACAGCTAATGTCATCTAGTTAACCTAACGACAACAAGTTCTTTTTCAGGTTTTTCACATGTCACACTTGTTGAATAGTGCTTACTATGTCATCATGGAACTTCAACTTAATAGTTCCAATACTGACAATCTTTAAAATATAATCATTGCAACTATACACAGATCCCTTAAAGACATGTCCATATTGGTGGAATAATTCTCTTCTAGATGTCATATAACACTCATAAATATGGTCTATAAGATGTGTTATGATTAGTGAGAGTTAGCAATTAAGAAGAGTATTAAAAGGGTTTTCAAATTGTTAATTTTGCTATTTCATGCTCGTGACAAGTGGTGTTACGATCGTGAATGTTAGGTCTTCAGTGGATAAATCAGGAAGGTTAATCACGATTGTGAAGGGGGGATCACGTATGTGAATGATGAGTCACAGCTGTAAATCCTAGACACTCAGAGTAGGTGAGACAGATTTACTAACCAATTGCATAAACAATAACCACTTTTAAAAAAATTAGCTGGGAATATGAGTGATTATATTATGATTGAAATTGGGTAATAAGAGTTCCTAGTAATTTAGTGCAAGTTGAATTAAGTTTTTAAAAAATATTAAAATTACTCAAGTATCGAACTATTTGTAATGTATTATTTAGTACTAAAAGATTCGAAAAAGTATACCAAATTATTACAGATTTTTAGGACAATATAATACGAATATTTTTTTAATACAATAAACAAGACTTGTATTTATAAATTCCTAACTTTTCAAAATAAAATTTAGATTTTTCAATCTCTCAATTGAACTAAACCGTATACACCTATAATATAGACAAATATTGATATATGTACTTGGAGAAAAACAATTATTTAGAAACTTTAAATTCTTTTGAAAAATCAAATAAATACTTAAATTTATAGATTTTTTTATTTATTGATATAATAATGATTTAGAATTGATTTAATGATTTAAAAATAATAAAATAAATATATTTAGATGTTTATATGATTTTTTTGAAAAATTACATTGTTTTAATAATACTTTTTTTCTTAAATCAAAATACATATGCCTCTGTACACATCAAATTTATTGGAACATAACTACTTTATGGGCATTGGCAAAATGGAGGAGAACGTGAGTGGAAAACGGAGAAGAAATCGCCTCTTCGACACTTGTCAAAAATCCGAACAATTAATTTTTCCATTTTTTTTATATCATTGTAGCCAACCTTTATTTTTTTTCTTTTAAATAATTTAGACAGTGGGCATACATTTTTTTTTTTCCAAAACAATGGGCGGCATACTCTGATTTCCTAATTAAACAGCACGATTATGGTTTTTGTTACTAAGTATGTAAGAAATATTATGCTTTTTTTTTCGCATCAACAACAACAAAAAACTTTCTTTCACATTCTGTTCTTTGATTCTAATTTCATATTCTCTTCATATTTGAGCTCCTCATGGTCTGAGGAACATATTAAAATTAGAAAAATAAAAAAAAATTTATTAAGACACTATTTGGTAATCTAAAATTATATTATAATTTAGTTTAACCATAAATTTAATTTAGTTTAACTAATAATATTTGTTTAGTAAAATAATTTATTTAGAAAAAAATTAGATTATAATTTTAAAAAAAAACCAGTAGAACTAGTGTTCAATTCATAAGTTAATAGATTATTATTTTTATTTTCCATTATACCCTTATTGTTTTGTTAAATAATAAATTATACCCTTTAATCCAAAAATGTTGAGTAATTATATATTATATAATTATTAAATTAATTAATATATACATATATATAATAATTGAATGATAGATTATAAGGGTGAACATATTTATATATTGAGTTGAAGTATTTAATATAATTTAATATTATATAATTTATTTATAATATGTATTTAAATAGATTTTATAGAGAATTTTTAATTAATATAAATATATATTTTTAGGTCATTTTACATTTTAATTAGTTTTATCAAATATTTTTAATTTAATCAGCTATTATATTTTTAACTAACAAATTACTATTTACAATTAGTTTTAGGAATCATAACCTAAATGCTCATTAAATTAAAACCACCTTTTCCATTTGCTTTTTTTTGGTCCTTTTTTATTCATTTTAGAAAGATTGAAGCAAGATTATGACAATTTATACTGTATTATTTTAATGTGTATATATATTGCTTAATGTGTGTAATTCTTTAACCTAGCTATATAAGAATTGCATATTTATATTTATATTGCTGTTATGATTAATTAATGAGAATGATTATCTGGATTTCAAGATAAACTACTAATTAACTCGATCTTTTGTTCACACTACTAAATAACTTGATCAACAGCGCATATATAGCCATATAATATGAAATTTCTAGGGAAAAAGCCCCACGTTATGCCAGGAATTAGCAGTTGCCATTCTGTCTTTCTATCATTAGCTGCATATGATATTAATTATGAAATACTATATGAGTCAAAAATTTAATGGATAACATATATCATTATTCAATAAGATTATGACCATTTATGGCCATCTTATATTATCACTTCAATATTAGGTTTACCTAATCATTACTTTACAAACTATACCATCACTAATCATTAATAATCTGCTGTTCTCACTTCAAATAAACGTTATTATTTTTTACAAGGATTAAGAAAATAATTGAACAATCTCAATTTTACATAAAAATATTCACTTTTATTTGATTAAATTACCTTTTTTGTACACGAATAAATTACCCTTTTATCAATTTTTTAAATATTTCATACTATTTTCTCACTCCATTAATGATTATTAAAGATAAAAAAATGTACATAAAAAGAAAGAATAATAAAGATATTAATTAATGGAACCTTTTTAATATAGTGTAGTACAATAAAGAAGGCAAAGTTGAGAAAATTAATTAATATTCTCTTTATTTCATAAAAATAAAACTTAAAATGGGACAAAAAATTAAAAAAAAAAAAGAAAAAGAAAAAAAGAATAACGCCCACTTGAAATGGGATGGAGGTGCAATAAACTCACAAGGTATAATTTACATTGATTGTTAACAAGGTATTTATAGATGTACATTAGTGTATGGTACATTAATTACAAATAGAATTGTACTAGAGAGAAAAATATTCTCCTTATTTGAGCTACATATTTAGACATAAAAGCTTATGAATTTTACTAATTGAAAAAGCATGTCATTAGAACTAGAAGTAGACAAAACGGAACTAGAATCAATAACTTTCTTGACATTTGACATAGACGCATGACCAAGATGTGCATGCCATGTTCGGAGACTAGGGGCATGTGCATGGACACCAGAGAGCTTCAACAACATTGCACCTAAAGAGTAAAGACCAATCACTCCGCCCTTTATGTAGGATTTCCTTCATTACTAAATCATTTTATCAAAAATTAATCAAGATAGAATTCAATAGAGACATTATTAGTACAAGCATAAGAATTAACAGATAAAAGATTTTAGTAGAAGTAGCGACATGTAAAATATTATCAAGTTATGACCATTGGCAACATTAGACACTGTAAGAAAATATGCATTTAGCGACGCTAAAAATCATTTAAGGATGCTAAAAAGTATTACAAAAAATATTACTTATGCAAGAAAAACGTTGTCAATAGCATTGCGAAATTTTACATCACGAATTTGTCTGTGACACTATTGCTTAGCGTTGGTATTTTTTATTTTGTGACACTTTTTTAAAATGTGTCATTGACATCATTAAGTTCTTAATAGTTTACAAACACTTGAAAAATGTCATTAAGTTCTTGTGTGTTAACGATACTTTTAGCAGTGTTATTAAATTATAATCAGAATAAAAAGTGTAATAGTATGTTATTTTTTTAAATTTACTACAAAAATTAGAAAACATCATCAATTTCATGACATTTTTTTCTCTAAATGTCATTATTTTAGTGATATGGACAATTAAAGTGTAAGCAAAATCTAAAAATAACTTGACTCTTAATTAAAAAAAAGGTCACTAATTTTAAAAAATAGTGATATTTTTATAAAAGTATCATTAAATTTTTGAAGTTTACTACATCTTTAATTTTAATAACTTACATAAATTTTTTTTAAAAAAGTCATTAAGTTCATATTTTTAACGACACTTTTAATAACATCATTAAATCATAGTCGAGATAAAAAAAATGTCATAAAATAGTATTTATTATATTTACTATGCAAATTAAAAAGTATTGTCAATTTTATGGCATTTTTTCTCTAAACGTCGTCATTATAATGACACAAAAAATAAAAATGTAAGTAATTCTACAAATATTGTGACACTTATTAAAAAAAGTGTCAATAATTTTATTAATTTGTATAATATGTTAATACTTTTCTATATGTGCCACTAATTTTTATCATTTAAATCTTCTTTATAAAAAAGTGCTATTGATGCTCTTAGTTTAATAACCATTTTTAAAAAGTGTCATTAAAACAGTTAATTTAATGACACTTCTTAGTAGCGTAGAGTCATTGAATTAGCATCAAGATAGATAATTTTTTTAGTAGTGAGAAGATGACATTGGTAATTGTATTGATAATAAGATTTTTATAGAGAAAAAAAATAATCCCCCTACTAAACAATGATTTAATGACAGAGTGAATACTGATGCTGATACCATTAACAACGGGATACAAATACTGTTATTAGTTATCTTTATTGAGAAAGGTAATAACAAGAGGCAGTGACAGAAAATCTCCTCTTACTAAATGGTTTTAATGACAATATTTAGTCATTTAACGATGAAATTTTCCCTCGTGATAGACCAATTTTCTAGTAGTGGCTAACATTAGAGATAGAAAGTTTAGAACCATTGTTTATGGTGACCTTCTTAACACCAACATATTATGAATGAATCGCAAGATTATCCAAATCAATAGTAATGTGATGTGTTGTTCCACGATCTAGAAATCATAGTTGTGTGTTTTAAAAAAATGAAGCATTTGCATGGTTAGAAATAGGATGAGATACATGAGTGTAAAGGCAACCAAAATGTAACAATTTAAAATATATTTTTTTATTTTACTGTATATTTTATCTCATTTGTGTATATATATCATACTTACCATGTAACTATCCTTTTTATAAATACCCATTCTTCCATCAATGAAATATAATACACATATATCTTTTAGTAATTTCCACAAGGTATCATAGCCAAACATGACTACTCCCAATAACAATAATGTTGCCCACCATTCTTTCTAAATCAAATTCATTAACAAAAATTATCTTGGTTTCTAAAAGATCAAATGCTTCATTGTTGGTAGCTTAGTGATGTAAGGAATTGTGTTTTTCATGCAATAACAGGGTTGTCATTACCGGCTTTCATAATATTGCACCGAGCGCTTTCATAATAATGTCATTACCGGTTTTTATAATATTGTCATTACAGGCTTAAAAATTTTGCGCTGAGCGCATTTATAAATTTGTCATTTTCGACTTTTACATTAGACACCGAGTATCTTAAATCCCCTGATTGATATGCTAAACTATTCTCTATTATAGTTATATATTAGATGTCTTAGAGCTTAATTATTTTTATATTAATTCACATTATTTTCAAAATTTATAATTTTACTAAAATTTCACCAAAAAGCTTATTTTGGGTATTTGTAATATTTTCGTAAAAAAAAATACTTTATTTAGCTAATTTAATATGACAGTCAGTCGGATAATGCTCACTTACCTTGCTGATCTAAAGTGGGGTAAGGGGGTGTTACACCAAAACTGTGTGCAGGAACACTCACACACTAAGCAACTAAAAGTTTAATTGTACTTATAGACATAAAAATTTATACATGCATTCATACAAAGGTATATCATATGATTCAAGTTCATGTCGTTATGCCATATTTATACGCATTTACACTAATGCATGACAATACAAGTGTGTTACCTTATAACCATATTCCATGTCATTTGAAAAGTCATACCATCATAACCATTTCCATAGCCATGCATTGATATTAGCATAATAACACATCAATTTCATGTGCCTATATAATCCATTTACCAATAATCATTTCCATTTTTCGTTTCGCACATTATCGCATTTCATTTAATAAACTTGCGCAAAAACTCTAAACATGGACTATTAGGTTACAAGTTATGAATAAGGCACTCGGTAAGCTTAAGTCACCTTACCACTATCTATGTCCACGTGTGCTTGTCCAAGCTTCTCAAGTCAAGAGTACTCTTTAAGCTTAAAGCACCTTGACTAAGTAAATAAATAAGTTGCATGCAATATAGGATTAATGGTGCTCTTCGAGCTTAAGCCATTTTATCTTTAATAGAAATTCATGTATCATAACTTATAGTAACGTAAATTCCTTTAATGACATGTCATCTATCCTACCTCCAGTCCTAATATAAAGCTATAGGCATTACTTGATCATATTCCCTTTTCACATATCATATATTATGCATCACCATGTATCATTCATTTGTAAAAGTTTATATAAACATGTTATTCATACTTGTGATTTATCATAGAGTGTGTGTGTGCATAGTCATCTTATAACATCATTTCTAAAAACTTGCATATTTCATATAAACATGTTTCAAGGGTGTGAACTTCATGTTCACAGCTGTGAAAGGTGTCATTCATGAATGTCCTACCCATGAACCAAACTGTGATCATGTACATGAAAGCTACTAGTTATGAAGTGAACAACTTTCATAAGTGTGAACATAATATCATGGGCGCGACTATGGTCGTGAGTATATGATTCACAAGTAAGAGCCTCCTGTCAAGGGCATGACTATGGCTATGAGGGTATTACTTGTGGCTTTGAGACACTTGTCATAGGTGTGAATTGGGTATGTTCTATATGAAAATTTTCCCTATGCATGATTCACGGTCATGAACTGCTAATCATGGGCGTGAACCTAAGTTTTCCAATAAATTAAAGGCACAAAACAAAACATGTAATACAAGTCACATGTAAGACTCTAATGGTTGACCATTGGTAGCAACCCCTTCCTATCAACACTTTTAATATTTCATGCCAAAAATCCTGCCTTAACATCAATGTAATATCATTCAATCATAATTGAACACCTAATATAAAAAATCACATTTCTATACTCATTAATTACCCAACAAGCATTTATGCTACCAAACTAGCATTTATAACCACTTTAACATCACATTTTCTAACCACAATAGCCATTATTGTACCACATTTCATAAATACACAATTGGGAACATTTGTTACAAGGTTTCACACCAAAGCATTATCATTAAATCATCTGATGCATAATTTATAACACATATCATTCCATTCTAGTAACTACCATGTCATTAATTACACTTTTCAAACATTAAACACATTTTCACATACAAGCATGCCATATTTTGGAATTTAAATGCATACATGTAAATACATCCATGAAGCCTTAAAAAACAAGCTTTCCTATCTCTTTGGTGGGCTTCACCACCTTCCCTTTCAACTCCTAACATATATAAACATATCTGTCAAAACCTTTTCATCACAAAAACTAACTTTAAAGACCATAAAATTAAACCCTAACTCTTTAATCTTTAAACTAACTCTTTAATCACATGACTGCCTCTAAATATGTTTTAACTCTTAATCAAGCTTAAATGAGAGTCTTTAATAATAAAAACTTAAGATTAAGCCAAAATCTAACCTATTTGAATTGGGTCTCACAAAAAAAAAAGAGAATGCTATGAAAAAAAAAGCTAGAAACATGTAAAAGAGAAAGGAAAAATGTGATTTCTTACAAAGATTAAAGCAAAACAATGTGGATAAGGGTTTTTTTAGCTCTATTTCTCTAGCTCTAGGTCTTTCTTTTTAAGAACATGAGCTTCCTTATGGTTCTCTCTCTAGAACTCAATAGGAATTTGTATTTTAAATTTTGGAATTAAAGAAAAATAGTGGGTAAAGGTCTCTGGTGTGAAAAAAAATGTTATGGAGATTAGAGTTTTCATGAAATGGGTGAGTGAGAGAGAGATAACAAATTGATTTCATTTTTTACTAGGAGATGTTCACAGGCATGACAATAACTGTCACAACCGTGAATTTGGTTGAACTCATAATTCAATCTTGCAATGGTTCACGTCCGTCAAGTAATTATCACATACATGAACCCTATGACATTGTGTTTTCTTATTTCTTTTTAACTCCTTTAATATACTATAACCCCTAATTACATATTTATACCTCTTTAATATGTCTTAATAACTAGGTCCTATTTTTTGGGCATTATATTTTTCTCCCTCTTAAAGAAATTTCATCATCAAAATTACTTGATGTGTCATCTCTAAATAGCTAGGTATATTGGGCCATCATCACCTCTTTGTTTTCCCATATAGACTTTTCTGTTGGATGATTCCTTTATAAGACTTTGACTAATAGTACTCATTTGTTCTTGAGTTCTTTGACTTTCCTAGAAAATATCTCAATTTGATATTCCTTATATGTCAAATTCAGTCTCACCTCTATGCTCTCTGTTGGGATGATGTGAGAATGATCTAACTTGTACCTCTTCAACATGGAGACTTAAAAGACATTATGGATCTTGAAGATCAATGGATAGTTGTAATATCTTGTTTATATACAAGTCTGCTAATCTGTTCAATGGGTAGTCTCTTCTGATAGTTATAAAGTGGGATGACTTTGTTGGCCTATCGATATTGACCTAAATGATGTTATGCTTCAACAGTGTCAAGGGGAACCCAATCACAAAATCCATAGTGATTTTTTTTAATATTTTGGTATTGTCATTGGCTGCAACAACCCTAAAGGTACTTGATATTCTAGTTTGACCTGTTAACATGTCAAATATCTGGTAGTGAACTCTATGATGTCTTTTTTTATACTTGTCCACCAATACTTTCATTTCATATTATGGTATATCTTGTTACTCCTTGGGTGAATGATATATATAGTCTTGTGTGCTTTTTTGAAGATCATTTGCCTCAAATTTGCATCATTTGGCACGTATAACTGGCCCTGATAATACAAATAGTCATTTGGCTTAACTATATACTCCAGTCTCTCCTCTTTAGAAACCAACTCAGTTATCCCAATTAGCTTGTTATCTTACTTTTGTGCATATCTGATTTTTTGGTTGAGTGTAGGTTGAATGTGTAATTCTTTTATGGTCTTTCTACTTAAAGTGTCATCTATAACATTGACCTTGCTTAGATGATAATCAATGATGCAGTTATGGTCCTTTATCAACTATAATAATTGTCTCTGTCTCAAATTGAGCTCCTACTTCGTAGGAATATAATTCAAACTTTTGTGGTTAATGTAGATGAAACATTTTTCTTATACAAGTAATGATGCCATATTTTTTAAAGCAAACACAATGGCAGCCAACTCAGGATTATGTGTGGGGTAATTCTTCTAATTCAACTTCAATTGCCTTAAGGTATAAGTAACAATCTTTTCCTTATGCATCAAGACACAACCTAATCCGTTATGAGAAACATCATTGTATATGACATACTTCTTCTTAGGGATTGTTATGTCAAGATTGGTCTGACACTTATCATTTCATTCAAACTTCACATCTTATCTCAAAAGTCGGGTCAAAGAAAAGTAATAAGGAAAAACCTTTCACAAACCTCCTGCAGTAACTTATCAAACTAAGAAAACTCTTGATCTCGATCACATTCTAGGGAGGCTTCCAATTTAAGATTTCCTTAACCTTGTTAGGATAAAATCTAATGTCATTGAATGACACAATGTGTCTAAGAAAAGTCATTTCATATAGTCAAAACTCACATTTTGGGAGCTTGGCATAAGGCTTATGTTCCTTAAAAATCTACAACATTGTCCTCAAAATGTTGATCATGCTCCATTTAATTCTTAGAATATACTAAGATTTCATTGATGAAGATAACCATTGATGAAGATAACCATAAACTGGTCCAAATATGGCTTAAAGATCGTATTCATTAAGTCCATAAAAATAAATGCGGCATTGGTTAACCCAAAGGGCATAACTGTAAGGATATTTTTGAGATTTTGACCTTCTTTTCTAGTGTCAATCACATGAGCCAAGTAGGCCTTACATCCTTTTCTTATCATCCTATTGCCCTTCATCAAAGTGATCATCTATGGAGGCTATGAAAACCTCTCACCTTCTACTACCACTTCTTTTTTCTCTGAAGTCTTATGAACAATTGTCTTAGACTGGCAATCCATAAATGTTTCATGATATGAGAGCCAATGTATACCTAAAATGGCATCATACTTATGAAATGTCAACTTTATAAGATATGCAAAAAAAAATTTCTCATGCACAACCAAATGGCAACTCTTGTATACCTAGTTCATAATCACACTTTATGTAGCACGCTCTGCACAGCTAGGCCAAAACGCACTGTACAGACAGATGTCACACGACTAGAACTGAATTTACATATCTGAAATAAAACTTTTCAACATATTTCCATGTCAACAGTTTCTCTTCTAAATCATTCTTATATATATATACACAAGTACTCCTAATGTATCTGGATCATAACCATAATCATAACAATAATAACTTTGGCATAAAAATCCTTTATTACAAAATCTGTGTTATATCAATTTATAATCCAAATTACAAGTCTTTATTATAACATGAATCTATTATCTCAATCCCATGATATGTAGAAAAATAAATAAAATGCATGAACAAAATAACAGACTCAACTCGAGTCAACTTTGATTGGCTTTATCTTCTTTTCTCGTCAACCATGGTTTGTGGCTCTAAACCTGCATGCAGGGAAAACCCACACGTTAAGCTACTGAAGGCTTAGTGGTACATACAAACATTTAAATTTTAGCATGCATTCACATAGTACTATATCATTCATGTTTAATAACATTAATGTATGCTTGGCCATATTATCAACATGCAATATCCATAAGATAGCTTAAACATATTAATTTGCATCAACATACATAATTGAGTTCACTATCATAATAGCATTGCACGTCATCTAACATATCCATATATTATCATGCATTCAAATTTACTGATTTCCATAAACTATGATCCACTTTCTACATTAATGGTTTCTAGCTTCATAGCCCAATACTCTAAACATGGACTATCTGGATGTGGGTTGTGAAACAAGAGCACTCTAACATGAGTTTAAGCCACCCTACTTACTACTGTATGTTAGGATCACTCTGACACGAGCTTAAGCCACCTTGATGAGCAAGGACTGCATGCATATGGGTACAAGGGTGCTCCAACATGAGCTTAAGCCACCTTGTCCCTAATCCGAATATGTTATCACTGAGCTTCTCAAATCGGGAGCACTCTAACATGAACTGAAGCCACCCTAATGAGCAAATATAATAACTGCATGCATAATTATTTTTACAGTACCGTAAACCCTTCAATGACATGCCATCAATCATAACTAGTCATTGGATAGAGAATGGGCATTCTTATTCATAATCTGGTTATTAGTATCAATTACACCATATTTCATAATTTCATAAGATCATCAAATATCATGTTGTGATGTAGAGCACCGTGTGCATAATCATGTTCCTCAATCATGTTATCATATTGAATACAAGCTCATTTAATCATGTCAAAGGTGTATGCATATCATACTCACGTAGTTTCATCATATAATCCATTTACTCTTTTTTCTGGAAACAGGGCATTCACGGGAGTAAATGGTATATTCACAGGTGTGAAATCTCTTATCACAGTTTGTCTACCTGTGACTCAATCATGACTGACTTTTGAACCTTCACAGGTGTGCACCTTTATTCACAGTTTGAAGCTTGGCTTTACGGGCATGAATTCCTTTCAAGGGCATGAAGTTTGGCTTCACTGGTGTGACTAATTCGTGACTGAATTTTGAACCTTCACAGGTGTGCACCTTTATTCAGGTGTGAAGCTTGGCTTCACGGGCATGAATTCCTTTCAAGGGCATGAAGTTTGGCTTCACGGGTGTGACTCATTACACAAAAACAATATTACAACACTGATTTCACTCAATTTCACACACAACATGCATAGGATCTAAAGTTAACCAATGTTAGCTACACCTATCAACACTTTACATATTCCAGCAACCAAATTCAACTATAGACATGCATTTAATCGTACTTCATTAATCAAATTAGGCTCAATGCCTTGCATATCAAGAAATTGACATCCTTTCATGCTTAATTAATATTAAATCAATTTCAACATCTATCTTAGCAACTAATGGTTAGTTATCATGATACCAGCAATAACAAAACAATTATTTCATATGAACAATCATTTCAAAATCATCATTCATACCATAATCATAATATTTTTGAATAAAAATGGTTATATGTACAAACTTTAATTTTGGAGCCTTAAAACCTAATTCTCTCTCATCTACTATATTTGGTGGGGTTATCCACTGTTAATCTCGGTCCTTAACATGAAAACAAGGACCATATTACTTTCTATATTGACATTCCATCCATGAACATCATGTAAACCTATCTTGAACCCTTAAACCTTATTCCACATTAACAACATATTGAAACTAATCAAAGAATGTAAGGGAACGTGATCTCTTACCTCAGTTTCATGAAAATAGATTAATCCAAGGTTTTTAGAACGTGTTCTATACTTCTAAACCTCAATATTGATAATTATGGTGAAGACCCCATTGAAATTCGTTCTTATTATCTTTTTATGTTAATTATTTATGGTTTAATCACTCAAAATTTACAAGAATGATGATGAGTTCATTTTTTGGGGTTTCATAGGATTAATGATTAGGGTTGGGAATGATTTTATGTGAGTTCTATAAAAAACATGATACTGCCATATTTAAACCCGAGGTCTTCACGAACGTGAACATTTGCATCATAGTCGTGAAGTTTCTCAGCTTCTAAAAATGAAATTCACAATATTCACGACCGTGATTAACATTGTCATGGGCGTAAACGATATAAACTTCACTTTTTCTTATTTTTTGTTCTTTATTTATGGTTTCTAATACCCATAATCGCACATATATTTTGCATATACCCTTAATGTACCTTATTTAACATGTAAATTTCAAGCCCAATTTTGCAGGTGTTAAACTTTGGCCTAAGGAGTTTGTGACTTCAATCTCAAACTCTAGCTTTTCTAACGTCATACTGTGCTAGCTAGGCATGCTCGTGCATACATAAAAATGTGTTGAGCTTAAGTCTATCAAAGCACATATATATCTGAGCCATGTAAAGAGATCATACCCATGATAACATATGTGGCTCTTTGGTCTTTATGGGCCTTCATAACATATGCGATAGCTAGAGTTTTGTTGGGTCTCTAAAGTAAACTTGTCTAGGTTCATCTTAACCTCCTCTTATCTAATTCCTACTCTAGACAGGAGTTGATCTTACTATTTGTGTAGGTGCAGCACTCATCTATAAAAGGCAATCCCTCCTTATGAGATCTCAGGTTTTACATCTAAAATAAGCCCTTGAAGCTAGTCAACACTCACCTCTGTGGTTTTTACAACACATCTCATATAAAGGGGCATTATCTCTAGTTTTCTACATACTGGAGGTGGCAGATATAGCCTTATAAGGTGGGCCCCTTCTGAAGGAACCTGAATGATAATGAATTTATCCCATGCTCCATGATTGTCCTAAGAAAAATTGACTCTTCTTGGTCATAATCTATGCCACTCTAGCTAAAGGCCTCCTAAAAGATTCCTTTGTTCTTCTCTTTTTTCTCTTTTTCACACTTATGGTAGAGGAAAAAAGCTTGGAAAAGTCCTTATAATGGTGGGAGGAAAATTGGTAGCCAATGTCTTTGTTCAATCCATCCTCAAATTCGTGGTACTTATCCACCTCGTCAGCAATGAGATCGGTTGCATACTAGCTCAATCGGGTGAACTCATGCTCGGAGATTGTCATATTTATCTATCTTAAATTCAGAAATTCTCTCCTCTTCTCATCAATATAAACTCAAGGCACATATTTCTTATTGAACTCAACAATAAAATAATCTTAAGTCAAAGGTTATAGAGTATGTGGCTTTTACAGGACTGATTTCAACCATTCATAAGCATTATTCTAAAGAAGAGAAACAATGTATCTAGCCTTGTGCTCCTCGACACACTCTACCTCCTCAAAGACCTTATCGATATTATCAAGCCAAAACTCAATTGCAGTTGGGTCATCCTCACTCCTCTAAAGAAAATCAGTGGCTCTATACTTTCAGAGCCTATCTATCTACATACTAGGTTTTCGGGGTGGAGGCAGCTATGGTATGGCCTCAGGCAACTGATGCAGTAAACTGACCACCTGTAGTATGAATGGTATTGTGCCATGTTTGGTCTGTCCAACGAGTTCCTACAGAGGAAGTGAAGCTGCATACAAACCCTAAACACTCACTTCACTAGGTTGATTAGGAGCCCTAGTGTTAGGAGAATTATTGCTCTCGACAACATCATATGCCTCTTTCTTCTTAAACTCTCTTCTAATGCTATAAGTCGACATAAAAATTAGCCCATGTCAGAGCCATATGAGATATGTTATGCATGCATGATAAATCCTTAGCCCACATAGGTTAAAAAATGCTCAAAGCAAAGCTCTGATACCACTAAATGTAACACCCACCCATATAATAGGAATATATCCCATTATTTAAGTGGATGGTATAAGGTCTTGATATTGAAAACCTATGCAAAATAAAACTCTTTTGTTTCTTAAAAACACTTCATCACCTAAACTCCTTTTTCATATAAAACCTATTAATCAAACCTATGATCATACTCATAAAAAGCATGTAAAATCTTTTGATCCAAAGATCGTCATCATACAAAATCAAATCATTTTTTGGGCTAAATTGGACTGGTGTTAACAAAAATATATGACCATAATCAAAATTATATGTTCTTGAATGGTAAGACATGTACAAATGTTAACAACCCACATTGCTATGTCATGTTCAAAAACCAAAAAATTATATGAAATATCACTGACCATAGACGAGTCTATATGGGTGCTTCTCTTCTTGTCAACTTCTACTATTCATTAGGTTCTAAACTTGCATGCAAGAACACCTACACGTTAAGCTACTGAAAGCTTAGTGGTACATATAGACATAAAAATTCATACATGCATTCATTTAAGGCATATCATATACTTTAAGCTCATACCATTAGATCATGTTCATTGGCATTTAAACTAATGTATGACAATACAAGTGTGTTACCTTATAACCATATTCCATGTCATGTGAAAATTCGTATCATCATAACCGATTCTATAGCCATGCATTGGTATTAGCATAACAACATATCAATTTCATGTGCCAATATAATCCATTTACCAATAATCATTTCCATTTTACCTTTCGCACATTATCAAATTTCATTTAATAAACTCTCCCAAAAACTATAAACCTAGACTATTAGGATATGAGTTGTGAACAGGGGTGCTCTCTGAGCTTAAGCCATCTTGCCACTATTTATGTCCATATGTGCTCGTCCGAGCTCCTTAAGTCAAAAACGGTCTTTAAGTTTAAGTCATTTTGATTGAGTAAAAGAATAAGTTGCATGCAAAATTGGATCAAGTGTTCTCTCCGAGCTTAAGCCATATTGTCTTTAATAGAAATTCATCTATCATAATCCTACGATACTAAAAACCCCCTTAATGGAATGTCATTTATCCTATATTTATTCCTAATATAGAGTTATGATCATTACTTGTTCGTATTCCATCTTAACATATCATTTATCATACACTATTTTATTACATATATCCTTTTATCCTATAAAACATCACCATGTATCATTCATATGTAAAACTTCATGTAAACATCATATTCATGGTTGTGATTTTTTGTAGAATGTGCTTATTGTAATGCCAGTTAAGTAGGATCTAGTTAATAACATAGTTTAGCAAAGCCATAAAGTGTGTTTAAGGGTTTGGTTAAGGAAAAAAGTCAAGAAAATGTGAGAAAAGTGAAAAGTACAATTTTCATGCCTGTGAATTATTTTCACACTCACGAATATTGGTTTCAATATGGTTCATGGCCATGACTAATCGAGTCATGCCTGTGAATATCATCAAATATAAATTCCTATAGTTGTTCTTTCTTTATCTCATGACCTAAACTCAAACGTAAACCCTAGAACTCAAAGTTCCTTATACTATAGACCATTTCTTTTGTTCTTCCATAATTTCTAGCCCTCAAACACCTAAACCAACATCGAATATCAAGTTTAATAAGTTTCTGATAGAGAAACTTAAGAGAAAGGTTATGTTCTTGAAAGACAAACCCAAAGAAGAAGAGAGGAGTCTAAAATACTTCATCCCAATTGTGATTCCTTGATTTTGATAAGGAATCATGTTTCTCCTTCTTCTTTACAAGCTTTCATAGTCACTTTTCTTGTAAAACCCATTTATGGTAGGGATCCACTTCCAAATAGGTTAGAGTTTCAATTTTTCATGAGTTTTTATAGTTTAAGACTCATGTTTAAGTTTGATTAAAGTTATAGGATGCTTTAGATATGAGCTAAGTGAGGTTAAGGTTATGAAAAGTGGTTAAAGTTAGGGTTATCTTGTTTAAGCTTTTAAAGGTTAAGTTTATGGTTTGTAGAAATTGATAAATATGTGTTATATATAATAAGAGTTGGAAGAGGAGGTGGTGAAATCCACCAAGAAGATAGGCAAACTTAAGGAAATCTTGGTTTTAAGGCTCTATTAGAGGTATGTACACATATGCAATTAAATTCCCAAAATATGGCTTGTTGTGTATGAAATGCTTATGAATGCTTAAATGCCAATGGTTGATTGTTATGAAAGTAATTATTGTAGTTAATGCCATAAGAATTTAATGATATGAACATTGATAATGCTTGAATGGTTATATGCAATAAATGTGCCTAAAAGGGTATTAATAAGAGTAATGAATTATGATGGCTATTATGATTGTCAGAGGTAAAGTTAAAGACGACAAAAAGGAAATTTGTAACATAAATGCATGTTATGCGAGTTAATGAACAAAAGATGAGTTTATGAGATTCATAAGTTCAATTGTAATGTTTATGTGATGTTATATGATTATATGATGTTAGAGCATGATATATGCATGTTTGATAAGAATGTTGATAAGAAAAAACGTTGGCTTAAGATAACCATTAGACCCTTACATGTGGTTTGCCTTAAATGCGTTGTTGTATATTTGTATGATGGAAAATATTGATTCACACCCATGACATAGGGTTCACAGTCGTAAATCACCCATTCAAAATTGACCATTTCAGTTAGGGAGGTTCATGGCTGTGAATTATAGAAGTAATGCCCATGACCATTTCTTCATGCCCGTGAAGAAATATCCAAGTTTTGGATATAAACATTCACAACTTGGTTCACAGGTCAATGTCATATATGCTAATTTAGGCCCCGAGTTATACGTGTTGCTAAGTTGATGCGACAGACCAACCAAAGTCTAAATTTGGATTTTGACTGGAGTTAATCAAAGTAATGATTAATAATTATAAAAAAATATTTAATAAAGCATATTAAAAGTGTAAAAATATTAGATTACAGTGAATGACCTAAGTGCATAATTTGATAATTTTTGCGGTCAATTTGCAATTTATCAAAAATTGGAGAATTAAAAAAGATATTTATTATATAAAAATAATTATGAGACATTAATATATATGTTATGGTTGGACACCGTAAATAAAAAGGAGATTAGTGTGCTAATTTGTAATATCCTCAACCTTCCCCATATGCATTTCTACATGCTTCTCATTTGAACATATACATCTTTCATATACTTCATTTGAACATGTGCATTCTACATATAATTTTATGGGAATAATTTCATGACGTATAATAGCTACGTGTCTAAGTATATTGCAATTGTATCGAATCGTACATATGTACTTATAACCCAAATGAAAATAACAAGGCATTAGAAATAATAATAATAATAATAATAATAATAATAATAATAATAATAATAATAATAATAATAATAATAATACAAATTAAAAGAAACAAAAAAAAGGTGTGGGGAAGAAAAATAGAAGAAAAATAAAAGAAAGGAAGAAAAAAAAATGACAAAGGTGAAGAGGTGAGAGATGGACATTATCTTCCTCTTCATTATTCTGCCTTCGTCACTCCAATTTCGTTTCTCCTTCTTCTTCCACCATTTCAGTCTTCTTTTCTTCCTTATTTCACTTAATTTTTACAAAAAATTCATCCCTTTCAAGTTCATTCTTGGTAAGTAATCTTTTTTCCATTGTTCTAGTGTTGGTTTGAACTGTTAGGGTTATGTTGCATTAGTATTTTGCACTATGATTTGGATGACTTTATGAACCAAATTTGGAGAAGTTTCAAACATAAAAAATTGTTCATATATTTCTTAGATTTTTGGATATATAAATATGTTTTCAAGATTTGGTGTATATGAAGAGAAACCCTCTTTTGATTGGAATTGGTTTAGGTGAGAACCCTAGTTGAGTTAGCTATTATGTTTGTTTGTTTTGAATATGATAGAGCCTGTATTTTAAGAAAATCAAAACATAAAAATTGTAGATACATGTTTTATCTATATTTATAATTTCATGTTTATATTTCTTGTGTATGTTGAGTGATGGTGAATGTAACTATGACTATTCCATAGTTTGAGCTGTCTGTTTAGTGCCTTGAGTAGGTCTAGCAATTTTTTTGGTCATTTTGAGATCTTTATAGATGGAATTTGTAATTGTTTCAAAATGTCAAATTTATAGGTTTATGTCTTATCTAAATTTATGTAAAAATATCACCTTAATATGTGTTAACCTTGAGGGGTATTTCCGTCATTTTGATGATAAAAAATAATATAGCAATATTGTATTTAACATACTTGTTTTTGAAAGTATATTATACAGGACATAAAATAGAAATAATGGAGAATTGGAAGAATAATCCTTAAGAAACAAAAAGCAAGAAGTAGCATGATTCACTGTCGTGACTCTAGGAGTCACCCCCGTGAAGAAAGCTAACCGTTACCAAAACCAACATTTGAAGTTCACGACCATGAAAGAAAACCAAACCGTGAAGTAAGCATTTCAGTCACCCCCGTGACTAAAGGTGTCACCCCCGTGAAGAGTTGTGTAATTTCAACCAGAGAGCTTCACGACCAGAGTCACCACTTTGGTAACGGCTGTGAAGATGTTCACCCCCGTGAATGAAGGTGTCACCCCCGTGAAGGATATATTCAATTTCATCCAAAGAGCTTCACGACCTGAGTCACCACTTGTCTCACGGCTGGGAAGAGTGTCACGCCCGTGACTAATTAACGTCATGCTCGTGACTCTATATGTCAAGACATTCCAGAGAGCTTCACGACCAAGGTCACCACTTCAGTCACGGCTTGGGAAGAACTGTCACCCCCGTGACAAGCATATTCACGCCCGTGACCAATGAAAGAGAAAAATGTCAGACGCGATTTTTTGGTTGGTATAACGGCTAGTTTCTAAATTAATGCACCCCAACGGCTATATTTAGCCATAGGAGTATAAATGAAAGTCATTTATGCATTAAGAAACAAGAGGATGATAAGAGAATAATAAGAAAAACAAAAGATTAGCATATACTTCAAATCACAAGCTATCTTGTATTTTTATGCTTTGTGAACAAATCTATTCTCTGTAAAAATCTTTTTGCTCCTCATATTTAAGCAATAAAGATTTATAAGTGGTTCTCTCTGTAATCTTTACTCAAGTGAGCATTGGGTAGTTCTGGGTTAAGAGAAGAACACTTGTAAGGGTTAGTTGTGTGAACCTCCAAAACACAAATTAAAAAGGTTGTTTGTGTGAGCCTGTAAAACACAAAGTGTAGGTTATTGTGTGAGCCTGTAAAACACAAGTGTAGGTTGTTTGTGTGAGCCTGTAAAACACAAAGGAATTGGTTATTGTGTGAGCCATTAAAACACAAGGGATTTCTGGGTTAGGTGTGAGCCATTGTGAGAAACACCATAGTTGGGAGTGAGCTTGTAAAACTCCATTGTAACACTTAGTGTGTTAGTGAAACTCCCAATTGCGATTGGGGAGAGGAGTAGGGTTTGTTAATACCCGAACATCTATAAATCTTTGTGTCTGATTTTCTCTATCCCTTCTAAAATTAGCAATTTTATTTCCGCACTTTAAAGTTTAATTTTAGAAACTCCAATTCAACCCCCTTCTTGGTCTAATATCTGGGCAACAATTGGTATCAGAGCCTTGTCTAGCATCGAAGCCTAAAAAGCGCTAGTAAAGAGTAAGATATGGCCAGTGAAGGATTCCAGAGTCTCAAACCTTACTTTGATGGAGCAAATTAGGCCTATTGGAAGTTTAGGATCGAGACATACTTGGATAGTGAAGGAATTGAAGTATGGGATAGTGTACGAAAAGAATGGACACCACCAACCAGAAGAGGAGCTGATGGTGAAGAGGAAATCCTATCAAGAGACAATTGGACAGAGCCCCAAAGAAGAACAAATTTAAAAAACAAGAGGGCAATGACAATTCTATCAACCTCATTATCTATTGAAGAATGTGGGAGAATACAGCATTGCTCAACAGCATACAGTATGTGGAAGACTTTGGAGAACTATCATGAGGGAACTAAGCAAGTCAAATCCAAAAAGATTCAACTTCTAACCTCAGAATATGAGCTTTTCAAGATGAAATCCAATGAGTCAATCACTGACATGACAAACTGTCTTCTATCCATTATAAATGGAATGAGAAAACTTGGGAAGCATCTGAGTTTGGAAGATGTAAACAATAAAATCCTGAGAAATCTTCCTCTTAAAGACTATGGTTCAAGAGTTGCTGGCATAGAAGAAGCAAATGAAGATATGAGTATCATGAACACTGATGTGCTGATTGGCAAGCTTCTCACACATGAGATGGCAGTAAAGAGAGATAGAGAGCTTGAGGCAGAGCCAGAGAAAAGAAAACCATTAGCACTCAAAGCCTCTACTTCAAAATCTCAAGAAGAAAGTGAAGATGATGAAGAGATGAGTGATGATGAAAATGAGGACATCGTTATGCTTTCAAGAAGATTAAAAAGAATCATTGAGAAGAAAATGAGCAATTCCAGAAAATTCAGGCAAAGAAACCTCAAACAAACTTCAAATGATACACACAGAAGTAAGGAAGAGGTAAAATGCTATGAATGTGGAAAGAAATGACATATCAAACCTGAATGTCCAAGGCTCAAGAAGCATAAGAGCAAATTCCAAAGAGAGTGGGGAGAAAGGTCACAAAGCCACATGGGATGACGAAAGCTCTTCAAGCGAAAAAGATGATAATGAAAGTGAAGAGGTCAACCTATGCTTCATGGCTATTGAGGATCACATCTCGGACAAAGTAAGATCACTACACTCATACTCTTTCAATAATGATAGTAGTGATAATGATAGTGATAGTGATGATGATGATGATGAGCAAAGCCTAATAGAAGAATTAAATATAGAATTAGAGAAATATAGAAGTAAATTTAGTACTTATAGAAATAATATCTCTAATTTGAAAAATAAGATAGATGGCTTAGAAAAGGAGAACATACACGCCTTGTGTCACGGCTTGCTTCACGGGTATAAGTGGTGAACTTCAACAGTTCACGCCGGTGACAATATGTTCACCCCCGTGATCTATGATCATTCACGCCCATGATGTTCATCTATCACGCTCGTGAACTTATTCACACTTTCATTCACGGGTGGAACACTGCTTCAGCAAATCGTGAACACGACTATTCACGCCTGTGAACAATTAAGTCACGCCCATGAATGTATCGAATATATAAGAAAACAGTCGGTTACACTTTTCATTTCAACTCTCCAACTCCCAAAACCGCTCTCATTCACTCTCATTCATTGAGACATTGAAGATTCCGACCCCAAAGCCTTGAAATTTCACTATAAATACCATCAAAAGTTCGAATCTTCAGCAGAAAACAGACATTTCTAGGGTATTTCATCATACTTTTTCTGTCAAAAATCTTCTTAAATTCCATCAACTACTAAATCTTCAAATATGGAGTCTGCTTCATCAAAAGGAAAGAGAAAGAAGTCCCATGCACCAAAGAGGTATTCAGATTACCTCAAGAACATCATTCCAGAAAGTTGTCATCCTCGGTATGCAACTTTGAAGAAAAGACTGATTTTATCATCAAGGTCCATAGAATGGCAAGCAGTCCGGAATCTCGGGCTCGAGATGGCTATGACAGTGCAACTTCAAGTCTGTGATCTAAAGGAATTTGTTGACATTCATCTGCCAACTCTACGGGAGCCAACGCTGGAATTTCTCAGCACCTTGCAGGTTTCACCAACTGGAGTGGTGAAATTCCAACTCTGCAATAATGCAACCACCCTCAGCGCCATTGCATTTGGAGAATTGTTCAACCTACCATCTGATGGCGTTCTGAATGAGACTAAGGTAGAATTCTCTGCCCCTGCAGCATGGACACATTTTGGCACGGATTGCAGCTGGGATGTCAAGAAAACTAAGAGCACACATCTCAGGACCCCAGTACATAGGTATTTGCATAGGTTTCTAACCTATAGCATTTTTGCTCGGGGAGAGAGCAATGGAACAATTAGGAAGTCAGAACTCTTCCTATTCGAGATGGCTCGACGGGGAGTCACAATGGCACTCTCAAGATGGTTTGCAAACCATCTTCTCTCAATCGCTACCAAGCCCACAGGAGATATATTGATTGGGGCTTATGTCACTCATAGGATGTCTGGCTAGGATATAGGCTAGAGTGTAGCCTAAATTTGCTATGTTTGATCATTTTTTTATGTTTGCTTGGTATGTAGGAAATCTTAAATTTCCTTTCTTAGTTTTTATCCTTTCCTTCATAATATATATTTGCTTTTGTTTACTTCAATCTACATATTCTTTTTGATTGATGACAAAGAGGGGAGAAAACTAGCAATATGCCATATGCAATATAATATGATATGCAACATGCAATAGAATATGATAAGGGAAAGTAGTATCAAACTAGCAATATAAGAATTGTGAATCAAAAAGTAAACAGATTTTGAATTGATAAAAAAATCTTGATGCAAAGTAGATAATTGAAAAACTGAGCCTCTACATACTTTAAGTATACTTTGCATACATCTTAAAAGCAAGTTACAACATGCCATGATATATCTTGAATACACCTTACATACACTCTATGTCTTGAAAAGGAATTATGGTATGTATTGGATATACTTCTCATATAACTTGCATATATATACTTTTAAAACCTAGTTAAATGCTACATCTTTATTTACTATTCTTGCACATTATAATTTTTTATCCTAAGTATATTTTGAGGAGGAGACTTCTCAAAATCACATATTGCTAGATTATTTGTCACCATCAAAAAGGGGGAGATTGTTAACCTTGAGGGGTATTTCCGTCATTTTGATGATAATAAATAATATAGCAATATTGTATTTAACATACTTGTTTTTGAAAGTATATTCACGCCCGTGACAAGCATATTCACGTCCGTGACCAATGAAAGAGAAAAATGTTATGCGCGATTTTTTGGTTGGTATAACGGCTAGTTTCTAAATTAATGCACCCCAACGGCTATATTTAGCCATGGGAGTATAAATGGAAGTCATTTATGCATTAAGAAACAAGAGGATGATAAGAGAATAATAAGAAAAACAAAAGATTAGCATATACTTCAAATCACATGCTATCTTGTATTTTTATGCTTTGTGAACAAATCTATTCTCTGTAAAAATATTTTTGCTCCTCATATTTGAACAATAAAGATTTATAAGTGGTTCTCTCTGTAATCTTTACTCAAGTGAGCATTGGGTAGTTCTGGGTTAAGAGAAGAACACTTGTAAGGGTTAGTTGTGTGAACCTCCAAAACACAAATTAAAAAGGTTGTTTGTGTGAGCCTGTAAAACACAAAGTGTAGGTTATTGTGTGAGCCTATAAAACACAAGTGTAGGTTGTTTGTGTGAGCCTGTAAAACACAAAGGAATTGGTTATTGTGTGAGCCATTAAAACACAAGGGATTTCTGGGTTAGGTGTGAGCCATTGTGAGAAACACCATAGTTGGGAGTGGGCTTGTAAAACTCAATTGTAACACTTAGTGTGTTAGTGAAACTCCCAATTGCGATTGGGGAGAGAGTAGGGTTTGTTAATACCCGAACCTCTATAAATCTTTGTGTCTGATTTTCTCTATCCCTTCTAAAATTAGCAATTTTATTTCCGCACTTTAAAGTTTAATTTTAGAAACTCCAATTCAACCCCCCCTTCTTGGTCTAATATCTGGGCAACAATATGTTATGTATAAAGTAAGATATAGTCTTCACAAGTCATACTGGTCCGAAAACTAACTCTGTTCTAGACCAATAAAATATTTTTTATAATTTGAGGACCTTAGAGACATAATTAATAAAAGTTGTAAAAATAAAAAATGTTTTATTTTAACCTGATAAATTATTTTAAAGTTTAACTATAATAATACTTCTATAATGTAAGATATTAAGGACCAAAGTTAGTACCCTAAAACTGCCAAAGGGTAGAAAACAGGGCAGCAAACAAAATACAATTGGAAATTCCACCAAATAATGTACAATGCTCCAATTGCTTTGAAATTTTAATATGTTATATAATTATATGTTAAATTTAATTATAAATAACAATCAAACAAATTAGAAAAGTGTAGAAAAAAGTTATAGACTAATTAGTCCCATAAGGTCACACTGACTTATAGGAAAAATCCTAACTATTGATATAAACAATGCATATTAATTTGTTTATGCTACATTAACTTTCTCTAGTCATAAAATAATTAATTATATTTTCATATTAGGCTGACAACAAATTAGAGACCCACAAAGAGGGGATAGACAATAAGTTAAAGGTTGGAACCAAAGTAAAAAAATGAGTATGGTTATCAAACTATTTCTTTAGTGCATATGAATATTGCTTATTACATGATATGTGAGATGATTTATGGTTATGTAATTCATATGATTGTCATGATTTGACCTTGAAAATGAGATGATGAATAATTTGTGTCATATGTGGTATATACAAGTGGTATATTTGAGGTATATGTTTGGCATACGTGATATATACATGGTATATGTATAGTATATTTGAGGTATATGCATAGCATACATTGTGTACATGTGGTATAAATAGGAGGTATACATAATAAAGACATAATGGATGATGAATGATTAGTTACAAATGCATATGCATAAGGCTTAAAAGGTATTGTGACTAGTTAATCAACATTGTAAGACAAAAAAAAGAGGCCTACAACTCGACAAATGTACAAATGAAATAAATAATCCAGCTAGCTAGCAAATGCAAATGCTCATATGGAAAAATGATAATATGGAAACTCGGGGCAATGTCTGCTTAGTTAGGTCACAACAAAATGAAATGAGCTAAGCATGAGCATAAGCAATGATTAGTAATTACATGTTTAAATTTTACTCGTAATTATATGATAATGGTGGATGAAAGGGGTTTGTGATTTGTTACTATGAGTTGTTTGGTACTTTAGAACTTTTTTGATGATTACTTTCACTAAGCTATAACTCATCAATTTGTATCATTTTTCAGGGTTAACACTACCAGTGGGACACAAGGCAGATGTAGAGGTAGGAGCAGAACTGGTACAGTAGGTAAAGGAGTTACCAAATTTGAAGGTTAGAGTTCTAGACCCCCTACACAGGCTAGAGTATTTGCCATGACTAGGCAGGAGACAATTTATGCTCCCAAAGTAGTCACGGGTAATATTTATGTTTTTAATATATTAACATATGCATTGATTGACCCTAGTTCCACACATTCATTTATATCATTACATATGACATCCAAATTGCATCAAAAGCATAATCCTTTGGGGATTGACATAAATGTAAGTACTCCACTGGGAACAGTAGTAGTTATGAATAATGTATCGTGATTGCTTAATATGTATTGATAAGGCCAAATTGATAGTTAATCTGATCTTATTTCCACTATATGAATTCAATGTGATATTGGGAATGAATCAGTTAACTAAACATCATTCAATAATGAATTGCTTTACTAAGGAAGTAATTTTAGAATTACCGAACCAGCCAAGAGTTGTACTTCTAAGTGAAAGAAAACTTGTACCTACATGTCTAATCTCAGCTATAAAAGCATTTCAGATGATCAAAGAAGGATGTGAGACATGTTGCCCAAATATTAAGACAAGAATGAGGGTTGAATTGGAGTTTCAAAAATTAAACTTTAAAGTGCGGAAATAGAAAATTAATTTTAGGAGGGATAGAGAAATTTGACACAAGGATTTTATAGAGGTTCAGGTGTTAACAAACCCTACTCCTCTCCCCAATCGCAATTGGGAGTTTCACTAACACACTAAGTGTTACAATGGAGTTTTACAAGCTCACTCCCAACTATGGTGTTTCTCACAATGGCTCACACCTAACCCAGAAATCCCTTGTATTTTAATGGCTCACACAATAACCAATTCCTTGTGTTTTACATGCTCACACAAACAACCTTTAATCTTATGTTTTATAGGCTCACACAAACAACCTTTACTTTGTGTTTTACAGGCTCACACAAATAACCTTTACTTTGTGTTTTAAAGGCTCACACAACTAACCCTTACAAGTGTTCTACTCTTAAACTAGAAATACCCAAAACTCACTTGAGTAATAAATGATTACATAGAGAAACACTCACAAATCTTTATTGCTCAATAAATGAAGAGCAAAAAGATTTTTACAGAGAATAAATATTGGTTCTCAAAGTATTGAATGTACAAATAGCTTGTAATAAGATTTTGATTCAAAATGTTTGTTATCCTCTTGTACTGAATGCATAAATGACTTCCATTTATACTCCCTTGGCTGATTATAGCCGTTAGGGTGCATTTAATATGAAACTAGCCGTTGTACCAACCAAATAATCGCGCCTGACATTTTTATCTTTCATCATTCACGGGAGTGACTATATTTGTCACAGGCATGACATTTCTTCCCAAGCCGTGACTGAAGTGGTGACCTTGGTCGTGAAGCTCTCTGGAAAGTTTTGAAACATTGGGTCACGGGCGTGACAAACTTCCCAGCCGTGATCCAAGTAGTGACTTTGGTCGTGAAGCTCTCTGGATGAAAATGCCATGAACATTCACGGGCATGACAACTTAATTCACGGGCATGACTTAAATGTCCATTTCACAGTTTGTTCTTCCTTCATGGTCGTGAAATTCAAATGTTGGTTTTGGTAATGGTTAGCTCTTTCATGGGCATGACACGTAGGGTCACGAGCGTGAACATGCTACTTCCTTAATTTTGTCTTTCAAGGATTATTCTTCCAATCTCCATTCTTACTATTTTATTCCATACCCTGTTTAATAGACTTAGAAAACAAGTATGTTAAATACAATATTGCTATTTTATTTGTTATCATCAAAATGACGGAAATACCCCTCAAGGTTTAACAAGACATATTTAGCATATGTGATTAATACTAGAACCACTGTAGCTTGCTTGAAAATATACCAGTGGTGAGGGAATTTTCTAATGTATTCCCAGATGACTTACCTGGTTTACCACCAGATAGAGAGATAAAATTCACTATTGAACTAGCACCAAGAATAGCACCAATATCAATGTCACCTCACAGAATGGGCCTAGTTGAGTTGAAAGAATTGAAGTCACAATTGCAGGAATTGCTTGATAAAGGGTATATCAGACCTAGTGTATCACCTTGGGGAGCTCTAATATTATTTGTTAAAAAGAAAGATGGAACAATGAGATTGTGAATTGATTACATGCAACTAAACAAAATTACTGTCAATAACAAATATTCATTACCCATAATAGATGACATGTTTGACCAGTTGCAAGAAGCCCAAATATTCTCCAAGATTGATTTGAAATTAGGCTATTAACAACTATAGGTAGCAGAAGCAGATGTTCTAAAAAATGCCTTTAGAACCAGGTATGAACATTATGAATTTTTAGTAATGCCATTTGGGTTGACTAATGTTTCAGCTACATTTATGACATTAATGAATAAAGTGTTTCAACCATATCTGAACAAATTTGTGATAGTATTTATTGATGACATATTGGTGTACTCAAAGAATAGGGGAGAACATAAACAATATTTAAGAATTGTGTTGTAGACTTTAAGGGAGAAATAGTTGTATACTAAACTGAGTAAATACAAATTCTAGTTGGATCATTTAATGTTTCTTGGACATGTGGTATCAGGCAAGGTCATAGAGGTAGACCTAAAGAAAATAGAGGTCATGGTAAATTGGGAAGCTCCTAAAAATGTTTCAAAAATGCGTAGTTTCCTAGGTTTAGCAAGCTATTACCGCAGATTTATTGATGGATTTTCATTGATTACCAACCCTTTGACTAAATTACTTGGAAATAATGTGCCTTTCAAATGGGCTCCAGAATGCCAAAGGATTTTTTATGAGCTAAAACATGAGGTTAACCTCAACACTAGTGTTAGCTATTCCTTTGGGTACATATGGATTTACGGTATATAGTGATGCTTTTCACCAGGGCTTAAGATGTGTATTAATGTAGCATGGTATGTGATAGCTTATTAATCCAGACAATTGAGACCAGAAGAGATGCCATATCCAATACATGATTTAGAATTGGTTGCAGTTGTATTTGCATTGAAGATTTGAAGGCATTATTTGTATGGTGAGACATTCTAGATCTTCATAGACCATGAGAGCTTGGGTTATATGCTGACATAAAAAGAACCAAACATGAGACAAATACGATGGTTAGAGCTATTAAAATATTATGACTGCACAATTGAATACCATCCAGAGAAAGCCAATGCTGTAGCAGATGCACTGAGTATGAAGTCCAGTAACAGTGTAGCTCACTTGTAAGCATCCTTTTTTCTATATCTAATTCAATTATGGTCTATAAATGTTGAATTGAATATGCATGATGGTGGATCACTGATTGCTACTCTTCAGGTTAGACCTATACTAAAGGAAAGGATCAAGGAGGCACAAGGCAGAGATCCTCAACTATGTAAAAAGATTGATATGGTAAAGTGGGGAAACAAAATAGAGTTTCATGTGCAAGATGATACACTAATGTTAAAGTCCCACATATGTGTTCCAGATACTGAAAACTTGCACTAGAAAATAATGGAAGAGGCATATAATGCACCTTATGCAATGCACCCAGGGATGACTAAGATGTATCACAACTTAAGGCCTCATTACTGATGGCCCAGAATGAAGAAAGACATAAAAAAAATAAGTTTCAAAATGCTTAACATGTTAGTAGATTAAGATTGAACACCAGACACCAATTCATAATCTACATCCATTGCTAGTGCCAGAATGGAAATGTGAGAAGATAACAATGAATTTTGTTTATGGATTGCTAAGAACTCCACAGAAAAATGATGCAATATGGATAATTATTGATAGATTAACCAAGTCAGCATATTTTCTGCCTATCATATGGGGGAGTACACTTGAAAATTTAGCAAAATTATATGTGAATGAGATATTTAGATTACACGGTATTCCAATGTCCATTGTGTCTGATAGAGAACCCCGGTTTACTTTATGTTTTTGGGTAAGTTTACAGGATGCATTGGGAACAAAATTGAACTTCAGCACTTCATTCCACCCATAAACTACCAGACAATCAGAAAGGACTATACAGACCCTAGAAGTAATGCTTAAGGCGTATTCGATGAAATTCAGAGGAACTTAGGATGAATATATATCATTGATAGAATTTGCTTACAACAATCAATATCATAGTAGTATCTAGATGGCACCATATGAGGTATTGTATGGCAAAAAATGTAAAAGCCCTATTATTTTGGGATGAAAAAGGAGCACATGCATTAGAAGGGGTAGAGATAGTACAAGATACAATGGATAAAGTCAAGATTATTAAGAATAAGCTAAAGGTTGCATAAGAAAGACATAAAAGTTATGCCAATTAGCATCGAATGGAAATGGAATATGAGTCAGGTGAGAATGTATTTTTACGAGTATCTATATGGAAAACGATAATTCGATTTAGCAAGAAGGGTAAATTAAGCCCAAGGTATTTAAGACCTTATGAAATTCTTGAGAAGGTTGGTCCAATGGCATACAGGTTGGCTTTACCACTAGAGATGACACAAATTCATAATGTGTTTCATGTGAGTCTGCTTATAAGATATAAGTCAGATCCTACACATGTACTTAATGACCAAACCATTGAGATTGCAGATGACATGAGTTATGTTAAAAAACTAATGGAAATCATCAAATACAAGACTAAACAACTGAGAAATTGAGAAATACATTTAGTTAAGGTATTATGGAGAAACCTTACAAGAAAAGGCAACATGGAAAATAGAAAAGAATATGAAAAAGCAATATCAACATCTATTCCCAGATATTAAATTTCGAGGGCAAATTTTTTAAAAGGAGATGAGAATTGTAACATCCTTGACTTTCCCCACATGCATTTCTGCATGCGTCCCATTTGAACATATACATCTTGCATATACTTCATTTGAACACGTGCATTCCACTTGTAATTTCATATAAATAAGTTCATGACATACACTAGCTACGTGTTTAATTATATTACAATTGTATCTAGTCGCACATGTGTACTTATAAGCTAAATGAAGGTAACAAGATATTAGAAATAATAATAGTAATAATAAATAAATAAATAAAATGAAAATGAAAAGAAACAAAAAAAAGGGGGGAAAACCTTATCTTCCTTCTCACTATTCTGCCTCACTCAGTCCAATTATGTTTCTCGTTATTCTTTCACCATTTCAGCTTTATTTTCTTCCTTATATCACTTAAGTTTTTCAGCAAATTCAACCCTTTCAAGTTCGTTCTTGGTAAGTAATCTTCTCTTTATTGTTCTAATGTTGGTTTAGGGTTATGTTGCATCAGTGTTTTACACTCTGATTTGGATGACCTTATGAATTGAATTTGAAGAAGTTTCAAACATAAAAGTTGTTCATTTATGTCTTAATTTTATGGATATATAAATATTTTTGCAAGAATTGGTGTATATGAAGATAAATCCTCTCTTGATTGGAACTAGTTCGGGTGTGAACCATAACTAAGTTAGCTACTATGCTTGTTTGTTTTGAATATGATAGAACCCATATTTTAAGAAGATCAAATTATGAAAATTTTAGATACATGTTTTATCTATATTTATACCAAATTTAAGGTTCATATTTCTTATGGATGTTGAGTTATGCATGTTTTATCTATATTTATACCAAAATTAAGGTTCATATTTCTTATGGATGTTGAATTATGGTGAATGTAACCATGACTATTCCATAGTTTGAGCTACCTACTTAGTGCCTTGGGTAGGTCTAGTAGATTGTTTGGTCATTTTGAGCTCCTTATAAATGGAATATGTAATTTATCAAAACATAAAAGTTATAGTATTATGTCTTATCTAAAATTTTGTAAAAACATCACCTTAATATGTTATGTATATAGTGAAATATATCCTTCACAAATCATACTGATCCAGAAGCCAACTCTGTTTTGGACTAGTGAAATATTTCTTATAATTTGAGGACCTTAGAGACATAATTAATAAAAATAGTAAACATAAAAAATGTTCCATTTTAAGCTATATAAATTACCTTAAAGTTTAACTATAATATTACTTGTATAATGTAAGATATGAAGGACTAAAATTGGTACCCTAAAACTGCCAAAGGGCAGAAAACATGACAAAAAATATAACACAATTAGAAGTTCTACCAAATATTGTACAATGCTCCAATTGCTCTGAAATTTTAATATGTTATATAATTATATATTAAATTTAATTAAAATCTAGAATCAAACAAATTGGATCAGTGTAGAAAAATTTATAGGCTAATCAGTCCGATAAGGTCACACTGCCTCATAGGAAAAACTCTAACTATTGATATGAATAATGCATATTAATTTGTTTAAGTCACATTAACTTTCTATAGTCATGAGATAATTAATTATATTTCCATATTATGCTTACAACAAATTGGAGATCTATAAGGAAAGGATGGACAATAAGTTAAGGGTCAGAACCAAAGAAAAAAATGTGAGTATAGATATCAAATGATTTCTTTAATGCATGTGAATATTGCTGCTATGTGATATGTGAGATGATTTATGGTTATGTAATTTATATTATTATCATGGTTTAACCTTGATAATGATATGATGGATAATTTGTGTCATATGTGGTATATATAAGTGGTATATTTGAGGTATATATTTGGCATATGTGATATATATAGTATGTATAACATATTTAAGGTATATGCATAACATACATGGTATACATGTGGTGTATATATGAGGTATACATAAAAAAGGCATAATGGGTGATGAATGATTAGTTACAAATGTATATGCATAAGGAATTCAAAGGCATTGTGACTAGTTAATCGACATTATAAGGCAAAAAAAGTGGCCCACGGCCCTACAAATGTGCAAATGAAACAAATGATCAAGCTAGCTAGTAAATGCAAATGTTCACATGACAAATATTCATATGGAAACCTACGACAATGTCTGCTTAACTAGATCACAATAAAATGAAATGAGTTAAGCATGAGTATAAGCAAGGATTGGTGATTACATGTTTAAATTTTACTCGTAATTATATGATAATGGTGAATGCAATCGGTTTGTGATTTGTTACTATGACTTACTTGGTACTTTAGAACTTGTTTGATGATTACTTTCACTGAACCACAACTCATCAATTTGCATCATTTTTCAGGTAAAGAAAAGTAATAGCTCATTTTGAGTGGCATATAGAAGATATGGAACACAGGTCACCGACCGAGACTCACCACTCTCTTTCCTTGCATTTCACACGAACATGGAATCATGTCATCTACATTTTGGATTTATGTTAATATATATGTATATTTACTCGGAGTTATACAATGATATGTAAATAGATGTAACTAGTAAATCTTAGATGTAAAGTTTATGTTTTAATATATGTGTGATATGTTGATTTGCAGATTTATTGAATGATGATATAGATGTGATGATAAAAAAAATTTACTATCAATGTTAAAAGGTTCATTTAACTTACTTGTACACCATATGTGATTATTAGACACAAGGATAGGTTTTACTGAAATGCATAAAGTATGATGTTACATAATTAGGTCAAAAATATCAAAACTTTAGGTCATAAAGTGGGACCCATAGCTAGAAATTTAATTTTCTTTTTTTTTTCTTTTATTCTTCTTCCTTATCATCTTTTTAACTTTATTTTTTGCACTCCTAACCAGCTCCATTATCCCTCATATCTCCACCATAGCCAAAGCTTCCTTCTAGAGAGAGAAAGAGAGGAAATGAAGCTAAAGTCATTTTCATGCATAATAAGCTCTAAGGAAGCTAGTGGGAGTAAAAAAAAAGGAAGAAAAACAAGTGGAAAGGAAAGAGGAATATTCAAAGTGTGGATTAAGTGTAGAAAAGAAAAAAGTTAAGAAGTTATTCTTCTCTTCTATAATTCTTTCTAAAGGAAGAGATAGTTTAAATCTCATATAAAGCTTGTTTATGTAGAGAGAGTTTAGGGCTCTAGTAGAGAGATTAGGGTTTAGAGATTTTTGATGATTTAAGGTTGTGATGATTGTTTTATGATGTTATAGGAGCTCAAAGTGACAAATATCAAGCTCAAAAGAGAAAAGGAAAAGAAAATGAGATAGAGAAAGTGAATGGGAAAAGAAAGATATTTGTGCATAATTTAAGGCAATAACCTATTTATTATTGTTTTAATTGCATGATAAGCATCCTAGACATATTAGAATGTGATTTTAATGCATTAAGTAATGGTTAACGGCGTGAGAACTATAAAGTTATATAATAGAAATAATGAAATGTGTGTGTTGTGTTAGAGATCACATGTTAGGAAATGAACATGTTGGAAGTGTATTTATGTGACAAACACTTTGCATATTGTATTAAGAATGTTGGGAAATGTATGTTATGTTATTTGTGTGGCTTTAGGAGACATGAAATGAGCTATGGAAGTGAGTGCAAATTTTCAATAGTGAGTCATAGACGTGAATGGTTAAAATTCATAGGCGTGACTAGGAATGGCGCAGACATGACTTTTGTTTAGAAATGACACAGTTCATTCCACAAGCTTTCATTGCTTTAGTGTAAAGTTTGGATCACAGGCGTGAACAATTTGGATCACGACAATTAGATAATATGTCCAACATTTTTCACGGGTCTGAATATCTAGTTACAGTCGTGAATCCCCTATTTTTCATAAATTGTTTCTTTGATAATCAATGAAGAACACATAATAAAGGAATGTACTAATCATATAATGATATGTGAATAAATGTATGTGTAACCAAGTTATTTAAAAGGATAGAAATATGTATAATTGAATTGATATGAATGAGGCATGCTGAATGTGTTACATTGAATGAAAGAATTACAACAATGATTAAGGAGAAAAACATGTAATGAATGAAGTAGTTAAAAAAAAGATTGATGGAAGAAAAAAAAAGGGATGATACCTTGATGATGAAATGAATTAAGCCCTTGAACACCTAGCTTAGAACTAAAATTTTGGATAGTTTGGCATACTAATCAAGGGGATATATTAAATGTCGTTGATGACACATATACTAAATGTCGGTGATGACACTAATATTAAAGCTAGTAATGGCACCTATACTAAACTCTAATAATGACATTATTATTAAAGCCGGTGATGATACTATTATTATAAATCAGTGATGATGCATATATATAAATGTCGGTGATGACACTTGTATGCGCATACTATAATACATGAGTGGCACTTTCAAATACCTAGATGACAATCCCGTTATCCTAGTTGGTGGTTCCTAGGTGTTTAGGCATAAATAAAAGAAATATCTAATAATGAAAATTGGTTATAAATATGATAAATATGTGTGCTTATACATGAGTATCCAATGTGTATACATAAAAGGAAGGACATGCATTAAAAAGAAACTATTAAAAAAAGAAAATAAATGATTAATATATAAATAGCTTTGAATACTTGAATGATGGCATGACATAACATATTACATGTAAATAGATTAATGCGTTATCTTTATGCACCACTAAGCTTTAAGCTTAGTGTGGGAGTTTACACCCCATGCAAATATAGAGAAAAATATAAGTTGAGGTTGATAAATGAGAGTGAATGATGAACTAGTTAAGTAAAGTAGCCAAACTTAAACACCGTGGGTCACACACATTTCTACTGTGTATTTTTTATTTTGAATATATGATATTATCTTTTGTAATTTGTAAATTAACTTGATGTTTTGTAAAGACTAACCTATGTAAATAAAATGTATATTATTCTTTTATTATAATTTCCTTTTATATGAAAAAAATATAGATTTGAAGAAGATGGTGTAGCATTTCTTTAACCGGACACATGTTACTGGGGAAAGGAAGTGTTGCAATCAGGGTGCCCATGAAAGGATCTTCACAACCGTGAATACATAGTTCACGCCCGTGAATCATGCTTAAAAAGTAACATGTTTTCTTTGATGCTTTAAATATAATATCCATGCATATGTTCCATAATGGCATGATACGATATTTAACACATGTTTACATGAAGAAAACACAAGATTGATATATGTAGAATTTCATATGCTCATAGTAAAGAAGTTAATGATAAATGCTTAAGCAATTATATAAAAGTGTAGTAAAATAATATGAACAAGTAAAGCTTAGACTCGATACTAGGACTTGAAGTAGGATAGGTGTCATGCTATTAAGGGGGCGAATGGTACTATAGACATACGTTTCACATTGATTCTTTTTAAGGACAAAGTGGTTTAAGCTCGGAAAGCACTATTGATCCTATATTGCATGCAAAGAAATATGTTTTACTCAATCAAGATTGCTTAAACTCGGAGAGTGCTCTTGATTTACAGAGCCTATGCGGACATACATGATATAGACAATGGCAGGGTGGCTTAAGCTCAGAGAGCGCCCCTATTCACAATTTGTATTTGAATAGTCTTGGTTAAGTTATTGGGCTAAGATACTAAATAGCTAAGATAGAAAAGTACTACAATGTTAAATGGTTAAAGTGTTAATATATCAAAGAAATCAATGAATATATGTTATAAGGTGGTAAAGTAATTAATGTTGTAAGGGTTACAGGTGGTCAATGTGAAACATGATATAATGATTACTTTTGCCATGTTTTAGTGTTTGATATATAAAGTTTATGTATGTTGATATGCCTTATGAGACTGTATGATGAATTTTTATGCCTATATATACCACTAAGTTTTCAGTAGCTTAGCGTGCAGGTGTTTTTCCCACACAAGTTGGAGCCTAGTAGATAGAAGTTGATTCAGAGAAGCAAGCCCAACACAGAGACATCAGAGTAAACCTAATAAGGGTTGGTGATACATTTTATGTCATATTTTTCATTTTGTACATGACAAGGTATGGGTTTTGTTTACTTTTATACATATCTATAAATATATATTTTTTATTTAAAGCCATGTATTTTTGTAAATATCGGGCTTATGGAGTCCCAACATGATATTTCATATATATATATATGATAATACTTCCCTTTTCAATCAAAGGTATTCCTCCATGGTTGTTTATGTAAATTATATGTTTAACAGGTTTTATATGAAAAACAATTCATATGGAAAAAGGATTTTCAAAAGAAAGAAAATTTTTAATTTTCACAAGTTTTCTGCATTAGGCATGTGGCAATTACTCATTTAATTGGGTAAACCCTGATTAGATTATACGATACTATATTTAGTGGTATCAGAACTTAGGTTTAGGTGTTTCTGAACCTAAGTGGGTTAAGGGTTATTATGCATACATAGTACATCTTACTTGTCTCTGATATGAGCTTTCTCTATCGACTTGTAGGAATGTACAGGTACAGGTAGAGTTGGAAGCACATGATGTTACTGAGAGCAACAGTTCTCCAGATCCAAGGGCTTTTAATCAAGCTAGTGCTTCGAGTGTGAAAGGTCTGGGTTCTGCTACAATTCCTTAACAACCACCTATTAGAGAAGCGGATCTAAGTGCTATACATATCATGCAATATATGGCCGATATTTTACAGCAGTTGACCCAAGTTATACCATAGGTTATACTATAGGCACTGCCACAGATAGCTTAATAGCTGCCACCATAAGAAGCATCCAAGATAAAGATTAATAGATTTCAGAAGTATAGAGCTACAGATTTTCTTGGTAGAGGAGAGGATGATCCAACTACAGTCGAGTTTTGGCTAAAGAAGACTGAGAGAGTCTTCAAAGAGCTTGAGTGTGTTGAGGAGCACAAAACATATTATACAATATCACTACTTCAAAAGCATGCATATGAGTGGTGGAAATTAGTTCTAAATAAGCCACAAACCCTACAACCTTTGACTTGGGAGTACTTTGCTACTGAGTTTAAAAAAGAGTATGTGCCCCAAGTTTACATTGATGAGAAAAGAAGAGAATTCTTGAATTTTTGACAAAAAAACATAACAGTCTCAGAATATGTAAAAAAGTTCACACAGTTGAGCAAATATGCTTCTAGTCTCATTGTGGATAAGGGTGACAAGTGCCAACATTTTGAAGATGATTTGAATGATGATATTGGAAATCATGTCATTTCCCTACAACTTAAGGACTTATCCACTCTCGTTTTCTCAGTTATTAGTGTTGAGAAAATAAGTAAGAGAAGAGCATAAATGACCTACATGAGTCTCATGACTAGTGTGGTACAAATTCTTCTCAAGATAATCCCAGAGCAAGGGACAAGGTAGAAGACAAAGCCACTCACCGTCTAATTCTTTCAGGAGGGGACTGCCTTCTAGGACTACCTTAGTTATCGTAGTACACAGACAGCTAGAGATATTGCTCTTTTATGTGGGACAAATCAGATGAACTATAGAGAACAGTGCAGGTTAGCCATAGGGACTTGCTTCTGGTTCAGAGTCCGATATTATATTAGAAGGAATTGCCCTTTATTGACTGGTGCTACTTTTACACAGACAACAAGATCAGCTCCAGTCTAGTGCAGGAATCAGATAAAAGGAGGTCATACATGACCTAGCTAGGCTACTTTAGAAATAGTGAATTGGATGAGACCTAGCAGAGCTCTAGTTAAAGCATATGCGATGAAGGCCCATGAAGACTAGAGAGCCACAAACATCATTATGGGTATGTTTTCTTTACATGACTCCAATATATGTGCTTGAGGTCAGGCTTTGCACATTCTTATGTTTGCACAAGCACGCCTAGTCAATACAGTATGACCATAGAGAAACTAGAGTCTGAGATTAAGGTCACAAACCCCTTAGGCCATAGTGTGGTTGTGAACTGGGTATACAAAAATTGCCCTTCAATTGTGCATCGGAAATAGCTTCCTGCAGATCTCATAGAGTTGTCGTTTCATGAGTATGATGTCATACTAGGTATGGATTAACTCTCATAGCATAAGGTAGTTGTGGGCCAAGAAGAGGTGGTAGTAAAAAGTGAGAGGTTTCCAAAACCTCCACAAATGGTTTCCATGATGAAAGCATAGAAAATGATATATAAGGGATGTGAAACCTTTTTGGCTTATGTCATTGACACTAAAAAGAAAAGTCTAGATCTTTAGGATATCCCTATAGTGAAAAAGTTCCAAATGACTTTCCAGATGATCTCTTAGGTTTACCACTAAATCGAGATGTTGAGTTCTCCATAGAGCTCACACCAAGCACAACACTGTCATTAGCAGTACCTTACAAAATGACACATTAAGATATGAAAGAGCTGAAAACTCAGTTGCAAGAGTTGTTGGATAAGAGTTTCATCAGGCCAATTATATCTTCTTGGGGTTGTCATGTCCGCTAGTTTAGGCCCTAGCTAATACATGTATTTTGCAATCGGATGTACTGGACTGATAGAAAATTGAGCACATTTGCGATCAAAACAAAGCCAATATGGTCATAGTCTAAATTCAGACCATTGCAAGTAAGAGAATTAAATTTCGAAAAGTAATATTGAATTTTTCATGAAAATAGAGGAAAATGCGTCAAACTGTAAAATATCTGATTTTTGCGTTTTCAGCGAATGGTGAACGGAGGGCACAAGAGTATATAGACTATTGAGACGAACTTGTTGGTATAATTTGGTATCAAAATTTTAATATTTTAGACACGAAATTAAAGAAATAAAATTTTTGGTGTGACTCTGCGAAAATATTGGGAAACTCAATTTTTACTTCGGTGCTCTAATCACAAAACTGAAAGTATCAGTATGTAGAGTAAATTATTTGAAGACTATTGACATATTTAATTGTCAAAATTAAATCATTTATGGATTAAAATTGAAGGAATTAAATTTTAAATGCGGTTAAAATATAAATAGTAGAAAGTGTGAGGGCTAATAGTGATATTTTACATTAATTAAGATAAATAAAGATTAATTAAGTTAACAATCAGATTTTCATATTAAAACTATATGCATGTGCGCCAAATGGCCATCATGCACACTAATACCCATTTTAGGTAGTATATATGTGAATGTATAAGTTATGGACACAATTTTTTTTATTAAAGAATTATATTTTCTTTTCATCTCTTTTTGGGTTGCCATCCATTCTCCCTTTCTTTCCATAACGGGCCCTTTCTCATGTTAGTTTCTCCTATCTTCTCTTATTTCCCATCTTTCAAACATTAAACTAACTAGGGACTTCAAGAATTGCTTAAGAGAGTCGTATATAGCTAAGCAAGTGTAACCGTAATATGGTGATGAAGGCATAGTCTCGGTAAAACTAAATTTCCATTAAAGAGACCTTACATGTGTAACTCAAGATGAGAGAAAAGCATTACGTGGCTTTGCATGTTAGTCTAAATTGAGAAGAAAATCAATTGAAGGCATAGAGATCACGGTTTGTGGAAAAGGAATCCTATGATTCAACAAGAAAAAAAAATAAAGATTGGAACTAGGAAAGCCACGGGTGGAAGGTTGTGAGGTAAAGGCCGAGCCTTCTATTGCCAATCTTTTCTTGACTTTTTTTATTTCTTGTTCCAATTTGTAAATTCTAATATCTCTTGTTTTTCTGTTTTTTTATTTTTTTTATTTTTCCTTGTGAATATTAAAGCTTTAGGATATGTAAGAAATGAGTATGGCGAGACATGCCTTTGAAGATGTGGTGTTGCTAAGTTAGTACTAGTAAAGGAAATTTCATGGAAAGGACTTTTTGGAACCGAAACTAAGACTGAGAAAGGACTATGAATTTGGAATGGTGTGGAATCTGTAACCTTCTAAGAACCTAATTGATGTTTAGATAATTTTGGACCAAATGGCATCTTAATATGTTTAGATAATTTTGGACCAAATGGCATCATAATCTTTTTAGTGATTACAGAGATTTTAATCAAATTATTTAAGAAAGATTACTATTTGAGTGAACCAATGCGGAGATGGCTGGAAGGTACATAAACCCAAAGACAAATTTTGATTTCCATTCGGACTAATTTAGATACTAGCAGAGATTAGTATAGATTTTAGGTGAAGTTGACCAAAATTATAAACCTAAATGATTAAGATAGCACTTTTGAGACTAAATAGCACTTTTAAGTTGAGTGAATAAAATCTAAAGATAGAAACAAATATGATAATGGACCACTTTTGGAGCACACCATCCAAATTTAAATATTTAGCTTATAATACATTAAATATGAGTACAATAATGAATAATATTAAAACCCAGCTAAACGAAATTTTAATATTATACATCTAATAACGTAAAGGGCACATATGTACATATAGAATTTATGCAAAATACATTGGATTAATTTTAAAGAAAGGGGATAGTTTTCTAAATTATTGCAAGAATTATTTTTCCTCTAGATACCTGATACTTAATTATATATATATTTTTTGTTAGGCACATCTATAGCATCAGTGCTTATGCTGAACAAAGGTAAGGAACCAACAGATGCAAAGAGAGTCTATAAAAGGTTTGTGCAATAACTTATAAAATTGTCTATAAATAAAATAAGTTTGATTCTTGTATGATATTTAAAATGAAAAGTAAATGTGTATGAAAATATTTTTGTGCAACATTTTATGGAAATATGAAGAATTTGTATATTTTAGCTCATATATTAGCTTAGACATTGGAGTAGAGATTTATTGGCATGCTAATAGGATAGGAAATTCATAGCCTGTGGTTATCTTGGTGATAAGAAGTATAGTATAGATCATATTATTATCTTGGACTATATTTATTATTAAACACCGATCTTATAGTTTTCTTGGATCGAGAATGGTCATGTAGTTATCTTATATCATATAATATTAATTTGAATCATGTGGTTATCTTTGACCTTGAGATTTTTGTCATTTGATAGTTGCCCTTATTTCTCTATGAGTAGGTTTATGACATCTTAATATATGAGTTAGATAAATTTTTATTTAGTAAATGGATGTAGTTTTTATGTTTTGATTATATGTTTGCTTTATACTTACTAATGGAATTAGTTTTGAAAAATTTTGCTCTTACATCCATTTACTAAAAATGTTTTATGCCTAATTGTTGTACATGAGCATAAAAAGTTTATTAATAATTTTGTTTTATGGAAAAGAACCACATTGATTTTCAAGATTTATATGCCCTTCTAAAATAATCATTATTATAATTTATTACACTACTAAGCTAAAATTCAATGCGACAATTTATTTTTCTCTTATATAAGTACCGGGACAAAGGTCGAGAGCAGCCAATTAACTGAGAGAGCCGTCAGACTAGTGGGCCCTACTCATATAGCAAAGTAGCAGTGACAACCACCTATATAGAGTTTTTCTTTTTGTATCACATATATATGTAAATATTTATGACCTGTTTGGCTTTATAAAATTCTGTAAAAATATAAGTATATAAATTAAAATTTTACTTTGTTCATATATGAGAGATATATATATTATATTAAACAAGGGAATGCAATTAGATTTGATAATATATTATTTATAAGTATATTTAATGATATTATACATAGAAAATGGCATCAATTAACATGACTGTTACATAGGAGGGTTAGAGGATGTTACAGAGGTGCACCAATTTTGTTTGTAAAAAAGAAAGATGAGTCTATAAAGTTATGCATAGACTATAGACAGTTGAACAAGGTGACTATCAAGAATCGATATCTATTGTTATGGATTGATGATTTTTTTTATAAGTTGAAAGGTGCATAAGTGTTTTGGGTGAAAGGTGCATAAGTGTTCTCCAGTATCAATTGAGGTTAAGATATCATCAGTTGAAAGTAAAGGAAGATGATATAACCAAGACAACTTTCAAAACAAGATATGGCCACTGTAAGTTTTTGGTTTTGCTTTTTGGATTGACCAATGTTCCAACAACTTTCATGGATTTGATGAATTGGATCTTTATGTCATATTTGGATCAGTCTATAGTTATGTTCATTAATGATATCTTGGTGTATTCTAAGGATCAAGCAAAACATGATCAATATTTAAGAATAGTGTTGCAGATCCTCAGAGATCAGAAGTTGTATGTCAAGCTTTCCCAATGTGATTTTTGGCTTGATAAAGTGACATTCTTTGGACATATGGTGTCAGTATATGGAATTAGAGTTGATCCCAGCAAGGTTGAGGCAATCTTGAATTGGGATCCTCCTTAGAATGTGACCAAAATCAGGAATTTTCTTGGTTTGACATATTACTACATGAGATTTGTGAAAAAAATTTCTTTGATTGCTTCTCCTTTGACCAGACTTTTGAGGAAAAATATGAAGTTTAGTTAGAATGAGAAAAGTCAAGCTAGTTTTGATAAGTTTGAATGTATATTGACAGAAGCTTCAATTTTGACACAACTAGTTCTTAGTAAGGAATATGTCATTTACAATGATATTTCTCACAATGGATTGGGGTGTGTTTTAATGCAAGAGGGTAAGGTTGTTGCTTATGCTTTCAGGCAGTTGAAACAATAAGAGAAGAATTACCCCACATATTGTCTTGAGTTGACAACCATTGTACTTGCTTTAAAGATATGGTTTCACTATCTATATGGAGAAAAGTGTTTCATCTACACTAAACACAAGAGTGTAAAATATCTCTTGACCTAAAAAGAACTCAGCTTGAGGCAGAAACAATAGTTAAAGTTGATTAAAGATTATAATTGTATCAATGACTACATTCAAACAATGTCAATGTTGTGACCAATACTTTGAGCAAAAAGGCCATAACAGAGTTGCATATATGACCTACAATCTATCAGGAAATCAAATATGTACAAAGACAAGATAACAAACTAGTTGAGATTGCCGAGTTGGTCTCCAAGGGGGAGAGACCCAAGTACACAATTGAATAAGATGAAAGTTTATTTTATTAGGGCCGCTTATGCATGCCTAATATTGCAGAGTTAAGACAAAGGATTCTAAAGGAAGCACATAAAACCAGATTTGTGATGCATCTAAGAAACAAGATGTAACACCTTCTGATATAATTAAGAATAAATCTAATTATATCAAATGATGATACTATGTACATGATTTTAAAATGCTATAAATTTTAAACCTTTGATGCATCATGACCATGATGACTTAAAGAAAAATAAAAATATTTTTAATGACTTAAAATAAAACTCAAAATAATAAAATTTTAAATACAATCTCGTATGACATACACAAGTTCAAGGTTTTACGAATGAATAGTTACAAAACTATGTCTTTGACATAAAAGCATGTAAATCTCTAACAACCCAACCCTAATAAAAATAACCAAAAATATATAATGATTGTATCACCCACCCCAAGTATATTCCTTTAACTCTGATCACTAGGCATCCTCCTATGTTGCTCCAAACCTAAACTCCAACCCTGCATATGGAAAGCCCATAGGCTAAGCAACTCATGCCTAGAGTTACATAATAACAGGCAATACATACAACAAAACATATATAATATGTATGACATACTTACCAACCTACCATGGTGACTTACCTCAAAACCCGCACATGCATCATTTCATACTCTAAATGACATATCATCATACTTTCATGCATCCAACATATATCGTACATGGCATACCAAACACCCCCCAGAATACATAAAAGTATATATCACTCATAAACATAATAATTTATCTTACCCTTTTGTCTGTCTTACACATAACCAGACTAAAATGAATATGGGAAACTTAACCCACCAAGGAAGCTCTCATTGCTCATCTTTAGGTCTTCAAATATAACTTACTAAGAAAGCTCTCATTTCTAATCTCTAGGTCTTCAAATATAACCCATTGAGGAAGCTCTCATTACTAACTTCTGGGCCTTCAAGTATAACCCACCAAGGAAGCTTTTATCGCTAACCTCTGGACCTTTAAATATATGACCAACATAGGTCACTCGTTACCAAACTCCCTTTAATGACATACCATTTATCCTAACTCTAGTCCTAGTTAGAGTATTGGGCTTAAACGTTTCACAATATCTACCATATATGTTTCCATATTATACATTTTCCATATTTTATATAAATTTACCATGATATCTCACAATCACAATCACAACATGTATTATTATACCATGTATTATCATACAATAGAGGTACTTCATCTAATAACAAATCAATATTGATTCACTTGCAAGCATATAAGATTTTCAAATTAAGCAGTTTCATGCCCATGAATAAACTTTCATGTCATGAAGCACTATTTCATGAGTAGTTTACCCGTGAACCAAGTCGTGATTTGTCCTATGAATCAACACACATTCACAGTTGTGATTATCCCTTCACAGGTGTGAACCAAACTGTGAAACTACCGATGAATGGGTCTGCCTCAACAATAAAATCCATTTTTATGATATTCAGACCTATGAACCCTCTGTTCACGATTGTGAATCTGAAAATTTTTCCAGAAAATAGAGTATCACAACTTTATGTCATTCTCACATGCAATATTCTCTACGATTGACCAATGTCAGCTACTATATCAACACTCCAGCATACATTCTAGCCATTTATCACAAACATATACTTTCTAATTATCCACATTAACCAAATTAATTCATTTAACACCACAATCTAACATATTCACATATATATTCTCATCATGCATATCAACTCACATTATAACATTTATCTATTCACTAATCTTTCATATCATGTATATAAGGCAATTAACACAAAAACATAAAAATAAAAGCCTTGGGTATTGTTATATACAAACCTTACACCTAGGATGGGGGGAGCCACTACTCTAGCTTTTCAAGCTGGTCCTCTCTCTTGGGATGGACTTCCAACTCTCTTTCCAAGTCTTAGCAAGATGAATAATGCTTTTTTAGTTTCTGAAAATCGACCAAAACCCAGAAAAACTCAAATACCTACTATTTACTCCCAAGCTCACAAGCTTCCTTTCTCACTGTATTCTCTCACTTTACTCTTTCAAAACTTGATCTTGAAAGCTTCATCAATGGAGGATAAAGGTTTCTGGTTTTTAAAGAGATGGAGATGTGGCATGTTAGGAGGGTTATAGAGGTATGGGAGTAGATTTAAAAGGAATGGCTGAAAAAAAAATGTGATTGCATCACCTGCTCTACCTGCCCAGGCTTCACGTTTGTGACTCCTCCCTCACGGGCGTGAGTCACTCCTTCATGATCATGAAGAAACTCTTTACTGTCTTGAAGAATCTCATCGTAGTTGCTAACTAAAACCCAATATTCACGGTTGTGACACACATTATCATGGGTGTGAAACATATGATTTTAGCAACACTAACTTTTAAAACTTCACTTAATCCCCAACTCTCACTAACCAAGAACATAACTTATAGGCCTTAACTAGGGGCATTACATTTTTTTCCCCTAGGATATTTCATCCTCGAAATTACATGTCTTGATGTCTCAAAACAACTGTGGATATTATGCCATCATCACTTCTTTGCTTTATAGGTTGCTTCTTCATTTTATAGGTTGCTTCTTCAACGGTATGACTCTTCCATAAAACTTTTACTAATGATATTTGTTTGTTCCTGATCTTCTTAATCTCTTGAGCTAAAATCTCAACTAGTTCCTCTTTGTAAGTCAAGTCCAGTCTTAACTCTCTACTTTTTACTCTGATGATGTGAGAAGGATTTGACAGATACCTTCTTAATATGGATATATGGAAGACAATGTGTATCATACTCAACTTTGGTGGCCAAGTGAGTCTGTACGCAACTGGTCCGATACTCTCCAAAATTTCATAAGGTCCAATAAACCTAGGGCTCAACTTGCCCTTTGTCCCAAATCTGAGAACCTTCTTCCATAGAAATACCTTGAGAAACACTTTGTCTCCCGTTGCATACTCCACATCTTTCCTCTTGAGGTCTGCATAGGATTTTTGTCTGTTGACAACTGCTTTTAGTCGATCTCTAATGATTTTCACTTTTTTCTATCTCTTATACCAAGTTTGGCCCCACTAACTTTCTCTCACTAAGCTCAACCAATGTTGTCTGACACTTTCTACTATAAAGTGCCTCATACGGAGCCATTTGAATACTGGACTAATAACTGTTGTTGTAGGTGAACTTCATTAATGGTAGATATCTATCCCAACTTTCCTCAAACTCGATCACACAACACCTCATCATGTCTTCTAAGATATGAGTAACTTTCTTCGACTAACCATCTATTTGGGGATGGAAAGTCATGCTAAAGTTGAGTTTGAAACCCAAAACTCGCTGTAGACAACCCTAAAACTGAAATGTGGATCTCAGATCTCTATCCGAAATGGTGGAGACTGGAACTCCATGAAGACATATTATCTCATTCATGTATAACTCTACCAACATATTCAAATAGTGGTCTTTCTAAATATGTAAGAAGCGAGCCAACTTCATTAACCTATCCACGATCACCCATATAGCATTATACTTTTTCAACGTCAACAACAATCCAATCACAAAATCTATAGTGATTCTCTTTCATTTCCATTCCAGAATTGTGATTGCCTACAACAAACCTGAAGGTACTTGATATTAAGCCTTTACCTACTGACATGTAAGACATCTAGTCATGAACTCTGTGATGTCTTTCTTCATCTCTCACTACCAATACAACTCTTTTAGATTTTGATACATATTATTACTCCCTAGGTGCAATTCAAATCTTGTCTCACGGGCCTCTCTCATAATCCTTTGCCTCAACTCTGAGAAATCTGGCATAGATAACTTGCCTTGGTAGTTTAAACTATCATTTGGCTTAATAGAGAAACCCAATCTCTCCCCTTTAGAGACCAAAATGACTAACTCTACTGGCTTGCCATCAAGCTTTTGTGCATCTCTAATCTCTTGACCTAAGGTTGGTCGAACAATTAGCTTTGCCGAAGTCTTCCTACTGAGGGTATCGACCACCACGTTGGTCTTTCTTGGATGATAATCAATCACACAGTCGTAATTCTTTATCAACTATAACCATCTTTTTTGCCTCAAATTCAAATCCCGTTGTAGGAAATATACTTTAGGCTTTTGTGATCTATGAAGAAGTGGCACTTCTCCCCATATAGATAATGACGTCAAATCTTCAATGCAAAGACAATGGCTACCAACTCTAAATAGTGCATTGGATAATTCTTCTTATAAGGATTTAACTGCCTGGATGCATAAGCAACAACTCTCTTCTTGTATTAGAATGCAACCCAATCCATTATGAGAAGCATCATTGCAAACCACATATTCCCAATCTAAAATCAGCTATGTCAATACTGGAGCTTCTGTTAACTATCTTAAGTTGATCAAAACTGTTATGGCATTTATTTGTCCATTCAAACTTGATATTTTTCTACAAATACTTAGTCAACGGAGAAGCTATCATAGAAAATCCCTTAACAAACCTTCTGTAGTATCCTACTAAGCTAAGAAAACTCATAATTTCGGTCACATTCCACAAAAGCTTCTAATCCAAGATCACCTTGATCTTGCCTAGATCCACTCTAATTCCGTTGGTCGATATCACATACCTGAAAAAAGCAACCTCATCTAGCCAAAACTCACACTTAGAGAGCTTAGCATATAGCGTATGCTCCCTAAGAATCTGCAAGATTGTTTTCAAGTGTTGCTCATGTTCATTCTCGCTTCTTGAATACACTAAAATATCATTGCGGAAAACTAGAAAAAACAATTATAGAAATGGTTTGAAGATCCGGTAAATCCATAAATGATGTCGGAGCATTACGCAACCCAAAGGGTATAACCAAGAACTCATAATGACCATATCCGGTTCTGAGAGTTATCTTTTCTACATCCCCTGCCTGAGTTCTCAACTGATGGTATCCTGATCTCAAATCAATCTTAGAAAACACCTATGCACCTCTTAACTGATTGAAGAGATCATTAATCCATGGTAATGGATACATGTTCTTAATAGTCACCACGTTCAATTATCTATATTCTATGCATAACCTCATAGACCCATCATTATTCTTGATGAATAACACTAGTGCGCCCTATAAAGATACATTCGGTCTTATGAAGCCTTTTATCTAATAAATTCTATAACTGTTCCTTTAACTCTTTCATCTCTAATGGAGCCATCCGATATGATGCCGCTGATATAGGAGCTATACCTAGAGTAAGCTTAATTGAGAACTTTTTTCTCTCTTTTTGGAAATAGCCCTGTTAACTCATTTGGAAACACATCTGGGAATTTCTCTACTGTCAGAATATCCCTAAGATCTGGACTTTCTCTTCTACTGTCAATTATGTGAGCCAAATAGGCCTCACACCCCTTTCTAATCATCTTCAGTGCTTTCATTATGGAGATGATCCTCGTTTGCTGTGAGGATCTTTCCCCCTGAACAACCACTATCTCCTCCTCTTGCATTTTTAATGTGATCGTCTTCATCCTGTAATCTACTACACCCTATCAAGAGAGCCCATAAAAGGGCAACTCAATCAAATCAGTCGTGAACTCCTTCCCTTGAACCATAATTGAACAATTCTTATACACTTGATCCACCACTAGTATATCCTGACTGACCTCGATCCTATCCTTGTCGTCTAGACTGGAAGGATCCAAAACTGGTGCAAGCCTTCTTACTCGATGTCTATGCAACACTATAGGAAGACCCCCTGAAGTCTTTCTTAAATGACTCATTTGATCTCTTCAAATTCATTGTCTTCTCAATACTGATGGTAACAGATACCAGCTTTGAAAAGTCTTTTCATTTGCAGTGAAAGGATATGAAGGCAAATCTCATCTCTCAAGCCATCCTCAAATCGACAACATTTGTCTGTCTCATCCCCTACAATACCATATGAATATATGCTCAATCTAGTGAAATCTTTCTTGTACACTGCCATAGTCATGTCCTTTATTGTAGGTTCAGAAACACTTTCCTTTTTTCATCAATGTACACTCTCGGTACATATTGTTTCTTAAATTCAGCCACAAAGAAAACCATATAGGTGGCTCTGGAGTTTGAGGCTTCTGAAGAACAAACTTCCACCAATCTAAGGCATGCTCTTGGAGAAGTGAAACAACATATCTAACCTTGTGCTCCTCGACACACTCAAGCTCCTTAAAAACCCTCTCATTCCTCTCCAACGAGTACTCTACAGTGTCAAGTTTATAATCCCTCTTGCCTATGAAATCAGTGGCCCTATACTTATGAAGCCTATCAATATGTGATCTCCGCCTCGGGGGTGAAAGAGGAGGCAGTGGAGACAATTATTAGCGTTATTATTTGGTGCCACATTTAGCTACACATTTTTTTAGTGTTATTAAAAAAGGCATCATAAAAGCGTCACTATTTTTTAAAAAACATTTTTGACGTCATTTCATAGATGATGGTCGCAATATTTAGCGACTCCAATACAGGCATTGCTAATTGGCATCACTATTTCGGTAAATTCTTGTAGTGTTATACTCCATCTCACTATTTTTGTAAACCCCTCTTTCTTTCTTTGTTTTCCTAAGTGAGTGCATTTTATGTTCCATCTCATTAGGTACTCATTGAGCGCAATGTAATGTAATTGATATCTATCCATTAGAAATTCAACTAACTCACTAAAAATTAAATCTCATGGCAATATTATTCTCATATTGGAATGTTCTCAAAAGCAACAAGTCATTAATATTAAAGTCATCCCAAACTAAAATCAATATAATGTAATCCTAAAATAAGCATACCATAACACTCATTCACTGACTTTTATAGAGAAAAAAATACAAACTCTGAGCACATACAAAGGTAAGCTTCTTTTTTTGGAAAAGAGAAAAAAATAAACGAATCATGATAACCAAAACAAATTCACTCATAAGATAAGAATTCGCCTCCCCTACACTTAAATCTGACATTGTCCTTAATGTCAAAACAAAGAAAAATAAAAATGAATAATGAAGCTCAAAAGGAAAAAGGAATACTCCCCTGGGGTAAAGAAACGAAACCTTATGATGAAGAAGTTGATGGTGAAGGTTAAGAGAAGAATGGAAAAGAGAGGAAATATTTAAGAAAGAAGAACACAGTCGTGAGAAAAAAATGAGTTTCCCACATAATGAAAACATCATATGAAAGTACAGTGTTCAAAGTACAAGTGTCACACTCCCTAGCTTACCATTAAATGTCATGCACATGAAGGTGTCTCATGCTTATGATAGATGAACTTCTAGGTCTCAGCTCAAATTATTCCTTTTTTCTATATCTATATATTTTAACATAACTTTCCTTTTGTAACTTATTCCCTAAACACAATGTAAATTTAGAATGCAATAAAAACTCATAAACTAAACAAAAAGGAAATTAAAACCAACAAACTATAAATCTAAGAAATAACATGGGTTTCCTCCCAAGAAGATCTACATTTATTGTCTAAGCAAGACATTACTCATTTTAATTCTCAAGGTGGGCAAGTAGCCATCTAAAACTGTCAATCACCCCTGCACCACTCAAAGTTCCTCCAAGCTTAACCTTCTTTTTTGTCTCCCAATGAGATATTTATAGTGAAACTCTTAGGATCTTTCAACTTTTGAGATAAATGCTACCTAAAGAATGCACTGATTGCCTCTAGTACAATTTTTTTCCTCATTATTCAGGTCTTTGAAAGCCTTTGCATATGTAGATATGTTCCTAACAACATCCAAAAATGGCATATTAATATCAACCTTAGAAAACATAGTAAAAATATCATAAATTTGTTTATCATGTTTATGCTTCCTAAGTCTACTAGGTAACAGAATTGGAGGCCTATATGGTTTAGTGGCCTTATGGAGTTCAGGTTCATAATAAGTCTCATTTTTTTTTCTCTATCATGCTACTAACAACTGCTTTTTGATTTTCTTTCCGCTCCTCATCTTTTGGTAATCCTTGTTGCACTTTTTCTTCCTAAGATATACCTACAAAAGGGGAACTACCACAATTAGTTTCCAAGTTAGCCTTCGCATCATAAATCTTACCATTCCTAATAATTGTGATTGATTTAGCTTGCTCCATTTGATTTGATAACTTTCCCTTTATACTCTCTTAAACTGTCTTAGCTATTTGTCCAATTTGAGTCTCCAACCTTCTTAGAGATGTTTCAATAGAGTATACCCTTTGTTAGTTCTTTCAATGTTCTTTTGAGTGGCTACTATGAAATTTTGAAGGGTTTCTTTTAAGGAAGGCTTTTTAAATGAACTAAGAAGTGCTAGTTGGTGGTGAATCATGTATGAAGGTTGAGTTCTCTGAAATTGAGGTTCTAAATTTTGGTACTAATAATGGTTTTGATTTCAAAAAAATTGAGGAGAATTTTTCTCAGTGTTTTCCCATGAAAAATTGGGGTGATTCCCCCATCCAAAATTATGAAGAGTCCATACCATAGGCTTGCTCCATCTCATTTCCTGAAAAAGGATCAATTAAAAAGCAAGCATTAGTTTCATGTCATTAAACACCACGATTTCCTCTTACCTTAGTTGTCAGTACATTTTTATTGGCCAAAATCCTCACTTGCTTTGTAAGCACAACTATTTGTAAAACAAAATCATTGTCATTATAATGCAACAATAAAATAAATTTTAACTAATCAAACACACTAAAATAATCAAAAATACATTGGCAACCTAAATTAACTAAGAATTCAATCAATAATTTTTTGATAACGACACCAAAAACTTGATGTAACTCAAAGTATACTTGCAAGTACACGAGCCAATTGTAATACTGGTAATCTCACTCTCGAGGTCAATCTATCAAGGAATTGTTCGACTTAAATTCTTAATTAATTTTAGACTACTAATGAATAAGAAAATTATATTCTAAACACTTTAACCAAGTTTCATGAATTGATTAAAGTAATGAAAGTAAAACTAAATAAGCAAGATAACATATAAATATAATGAATTAATATCCAATGAGACTAAACATGTATTTAGCTCACCTTACAAATTTGCAATCCTTTTTCTAATTCAATTAAGTCTTATGAAGTAAGTTTTCATTGACTCTCGCCTTAATTCACCAATTACCCAAACTAATGGTGTAACTAATGCCAAATCCAATTTATAGGTTAAATTAAAGATGATGATGTTTCTAATAATATAACATTAATATGTACATTCCAAACGTAACAAAAAGGTAATCAATCTATCATTCAATCTGAAACTAAATAAGCTCAATTGAAATTGGAAAATAAATCATACTTCATAAATAGTAAAAGGAAGTTGATACAAATTTGAATTAGCTTACTAAATGCCCAATGGAAGTTAGCCTAGCATTGATACTACAAAGGTCATGTTAATATCAAATACTATGCTAAACATATTACAAAAAAAAAAGAAATAAACGAACTAAATTGCTCTTCTAAAAGTTGATGTAGAGTCTTACTCAGGATCGGTTGGTCCTTGAATCCTCCATTTATACTCTAAAAACAATCTTTAAGTGTCACATTAGCTCCCTTAAATAATGAAAGGCTTGTTGGAACAATATAGAACAAGATATCTTATGAGTTCTCTTCAGCTCCCAAGTCTTTCAAATTGTCAAACTTCCTTTAAAGGTTCTCAAAAAAATCTCTCTTAAATTCTAAAAAGAAATTACATTTAAAGACACAATATTTCCCTTTTGAATATGTTAATAAAATTCCAAAAATAAGTTTTAGAAGTAATTTTCCATAATGTGGGCCTAATTACTGAAGGTAGACTTTTATTGCATATTGAACTTTGTAGGTTCGTTGATCATCACACATGTGATTAAGTGTCATGAACGCTACAGGTTAACAAGGCACAATTGCTTCACATTAGCAACACCATAACATGTTTATGATGGAAACTTTGGAACTTGGTCTCAATGCTTTTGTGATGGATCTGAACGCCAGCGACATGAGCATCGGCTAGAAATTGTTCATGCCCACTTTGATGCTTCACATGCATGGCAAGTAAAAACTCAGCAATGAGGACATGACCACCCTCATAGGCATGACATGGTGTCAAACACATAAGGGCCTTCATTTTAGTGTAATTTTAGGCACAACTGCAAACACAAAAATACACAAATCTAAGTACCAAAAACATGCCAAATAATTATAACTAAAGATGAAAAACATGAATAAAAACTAGACCAAACAAGAATACAACACTAACCTTCCTACCTAAACCACCAACCAATTCACTCAATAGACTACCTCTCCAACTTAATCTCAACCCTATCGTCCACTAAAAAGAAATCACGGACTTTGCCAAAATATGTAACATTCATGATCATACTATTGATAAATGTTGTCGCGTAGTATGAACCACGCTAAACCTAAGCCAATTTTGTTCAATATAACCAATCTCCAAAACCGATCACCCCCTATACTCCTTGGCTTGTCGATTTGAGTACAAATTTTCATGTCACACTAAACCTGAAAACTCTACATCTAGTTGTTCCCTACACTGGTACTTATCATATTCAGGTTGGTAGTAGTCAAGATTTGGAAAATTCTCACATTGGTAATAGTCTTTGCTCTGAACCTCCTAATTCTTTTTCTTCAAATAACATTATGCATGTTCTTTCTATTACTCAAAATCTTATTTCTGTTATAAATTTTGTATTGATAATAATTATTTATGTAACATTACACCTTATACATTTAAGTATAACTTATCCTTATATCAAATAAGCACATATGACATGTTCGTAAGATAAAAGATCCTGTTAACATCGATAGTAAAATTTTTTTTTCATCACATCAATATCATTCAATGAATATGCAATTCAACATTGAGGCTTTCATCGAAACATAATATATATCACATGTATTAAAATTAAACTTCCCACGTGTAGGTTTACAAGTCACATCCATTTACATATCATTGTACAACTCTGAGTAACTATACATGTGCAAATATATAAGCCCCAAATTATAAATGAAATGATCTCATGTTCATATGGAATGTAAGGAGAGAGAGTGGTGAGACTCGACCAATGATGTTTACTCCATGTGTAGCATCCCCTCACCCAAATCACACGTGCTCAGATGCAGAGGTGCTACTACTGTCTTCTTACTTCTTTAAATCGCTATTTTCTTTTATGTTTGGTACATAGCCATACTTTTTTTTTTGATATACAATAAATAATGTACATTTTATTTACACAAGATAGTATTATAAATATAAATTTACTACTTAACAAACTTTGAAAACTAATTTACAAACTTATAAGTATATATAATGCGGAAAGCAAAATACAAGAGTTCAAAAGTGTGTGACCCATTATTTTGAGATCGACTGCTTTCATTTGAATAGGATCATTGCTTGATTTATCTACCAGCTTCAGCTACCTTTTTATATCTGCGCGGAAAGAACTCTCATGCTAAGCTCTAAGCTTAGTGGTGTATATAAATAAGACAATATATTGTATTATGCAACAAACATTAGCATGTATCTTTTTATGCATTAAAATCTTTTCATGCTATTCCTATCAACATGTTCGTATTTCATACAATTATAAATATCATGCTTATATATACAATGTTATTTTCATTTATCTTTGATGATAAGTTACTCTTTTAATCTTATATATACAATGTTATTTTCATTTATCTTTGATGATAAGTTACTCTTTTAATCTCTTTAGTATTCTATCTCAATCTCATATCATCATAATTTTTTTTCTTCTTATTTTTCAATTTATCTTCATTATCTTGCCCACATCACTCTAAATTTGGACTGACTGAATATGGGTTATGGATCAGGAGCACTCCCAGAGCTATAGCCATCTTGTCCACTATCTGACTCAATAGAACTTTTCAATTCAATAATGCTCCTAGAGCTTAAGCCACATTGATTAAGTATTATTTCATCATAGATGAATAACTAGACCAAAGGTACTCTCCAAGCTTAAGTCACCTTGTCCCCAATTTATATGTGATCAACAGAGCTTCTTAAGTTAATGGCATTCCCAGAGCTTAAGCCAAATTGATCGAGGAATATCTCATATAGTATGGTACCGTTTGCCCCCATAATGACATGTCATCTCTCATGTTCATAGATAGAATAATGGGCATGTTCGTATTTCCACATTATTCATATATCTTTACTTTTTCAAACATATCATCATTCTTGTTTTTCAAACATATCAACATTCTCATATTTCAAACATATTATCATTCTTATTTTACAGCATCTCAACATTCTCATATTACAACATATTATCATTAATTAACCATATTCATACTTATTAAAACAAATCACTCACGGTTGTGATTACTAATTCATGCCTGTGAATTTGTTCACACCCGTGATTCAAAGTCGTGAACGCTTCTGATATGAATCATGCTAAAAGCATTCACGGTCGTGATTACTCATTCGTGCTCGTGAATGAGTCCACGTCCGTGATTCCAAACCGTGAATGCTTCAAGAATGAATAATATAATTTCCACACCAAATTCACAACCATGATACAAATCAGTCACAACCATGAACCATCAAGTTCACGCCTGTGACCCGATAGTCACGCTCATGAATTTCTGTAGGAAATCTGCATATTCACATTTCATTCATTCTAAATACACCAAATCCCTTTATTCAACATATCATGACCTAATACATATAAATGCCTTAATCATAATTAAATTCTCTAACATGCATCACTTAATTCAACAAATCACATTCTTTATCTCTAACATATGGTTTCATGTCATAGTCATCATTAATGCACTCCAATAATCAATTAACATGTTAAATATGCATTATTTCAAACAAAGATAGACTATTGCCTTAAATTATGCACAAACCTTAATCTTTCTCTTTCACTTTTCTAGGTAGCTTTCTCTTTTCCTTTATTCTTTGTCACTTGGAACTCCTACAACATCATAGATCATTATTATCATATGATTTTCTCAAGACCCTAAACTCTCTTATTCTCTCTCAAAACCCTAATTTCTCTCTTTTTCCATATGAGTCTTGGATGAGCTCAAAATTCAAACTTGTTTAAGAAAAGATGAAAAAGAAGAAGAATCACTTCTTACCTTACTCTTTTCTTCACTTGATCACAACTTTGGAGATTTTATCTCTCCACCAAACTTGATTTTTCTTCCTCTTTCGTGCTCTTCCCAGCTTTTCTAGGAGTTATAAACTATGAAAGTCACTTGTTCTTGATCTTTTCCCCCTCTTCTCTTTCTTTCTCTCTCTAAATTTCAAGATTTGGCTATGAAGGATTTTTGGGTGTGGTTGGCATAGTTGGGCGGAAAAAGAGAGAGAGAAGAGAGCAGAAAATAAAGAGAAGAAGAAAAAAAAAAAGGAGGAAGGAAAGCACAAAAATACTCATATGGGACCCATAATCTTTGACCATTTCTTGACATTAGGCTTAATTAACCTTAATCCTTTTCCTTTAATGCTATGGTCGGCCAACCCAAATTAAAATGTCCAATCTTTTAAATTATTTAGCAAATAATCTCATTAATCCTCCAAATTTTGGTAAATTGCAATTTAACCCCAAAACTTATCAAATTTTACAATTTAGTTCTTTATCGTAAATCAACTTCTTTAAGCTTTATAATCATTTAATTAGGCATTTATCATATAATTTATTCATTACTTCATTAATTTGCATCAAAAATCCGTATTTAAACTCCGATTGGTCAAACTTGTCAATTTCACGACACGTGCGACTCGGTATCTAAATTAGCGGATATTATACCATGTCTTTTATATGCCACTCAAAATAAGCTATCACTTTTATTTACCAGAAAAATGATGTAAATTGATGAGTTACAACTCAGTAAGAGTAATAATTGAATGAGCTCTAAAGTACTAAGCAACTTATAGTAACAAATCACAAATCTAATGCATATTCATTTAATTAATCAATATCATATAATTACCAGTAAAATTAAAGCATATGATCGTTATTATTTTATTATGCTTATATTTTGCTCATTTCATTTTGTTGTAACCAAGTTAAACAAATATTGCCCTGGATTTCCATGTGAACATTTGCATTTGATAGCTAGCTTGATCATTTATTTCATTCACATATTTGTCGGGTCATAGGTCTCTTCTTTTACCTTGCAATATTGATTAACTAGTCACAATGTCTTTTAAGACCTTATGCATATGCATTTGTAACTAAGCATATATCACAAATTATCCATCATCTAATTATTAAGATCAAATCATGATAATCATATGAATCACATAACTATAAATCATTTCACATTTCACATGCCAAGCAATGGTTAAGTGTACTAAAGCAATCACTTAATAATTAAACTCATATTTTTCATTTGATTTCGACCCTTAACTTATTATCAATTCCTCTCATTGTAGGTCTCTAATTTGTTATAATCCTAATATGAAAATATAATTGATTAACTCATGACTAGAAAAACCTAATGTGACTTAAATAAATTAATATGTATAGTTTCATATCAATGGTTAATATTTTTCCTATGAGACAGTATGACCTTATGAGATTGATTAGCCTATAAATTTTTCTACACTTATCCAATTTATCTAATTCTTATTTCTAATTAAATTTAACATATAATTATATAATATATTTATATTTCAAAGAAATTAGAGCATTGTACATTTTTTTGTGAGATTTCTAATTGTGTAGACACATTTATATTTATTTATTCCATTAACAATAACACTATTTTCCTTTTTTGTCTATGTTGATGATATTGTGATTACATGTTCCAGCTTATTTGCAATTCAACATGTTATCAATCACTCCAATATGAATTTCCAATGAAGGATCTTGGTGAGATTTTTTGTTTCTTAGGCATTGAAGTCACCAAGATAAAGGAAAAATTATTCTTGAATCAACACAAATATATTCTTGATTTTCTTCACCAAATGGGAATGCAAAATTCTAAAGGTTGTATCACACCCATTTCCACATCCACTTCATTGTCAAATTCCCAAGGCACTCTTCTCTCAGATGGTGCGCAATATAGATAAACTATAGGTGCCCTTTAGTATGATACCATGACTCATCCAGACATTATGCACTCACCAACCAATGAACATTGAAAGGTTGTCAAAAGGCTCATTCGTTACCTTGCCTCCATGAGTTCTTATAGTTTGTTTCTTACTTCAGATTCCACAATGCAATTACAATGCTTTATAGGCCCAAATTGGGGTGATTGTAATGATGATAGGCAGTCCACCAATGGACATGTCATGTACTTGGGATCTAATATGGTCTTATGGGTTGCCAATAAGTAAGAGACTGTAGGTCACTTGTCTACAAAAAGTGAGTACAAGGCATTGACTAATGGAATTGCTGAAATTCTATGGCTTCAACATCTTTTATCTTGACTTGAGGTACAAGCTCTTTCTCCTCCTATTTTATGGTATGATAATATTGGAACAATTTATTTATCCTCCAACCCATTATTTCACATCCACATAAAATATATCGAGTTTGACTTCTATTTTGTGAGTGAGCAAGTCCAATTCGATGTAGTCAAAATTCAATTAATCTCAACCAATGATCAAATTGAAGATATCTACAAAAAAAAAATACTATTGATTGAAGTTAATATGCATCATACTTAAAAATAATAGATGTATATCAAATATACAGTGGTAAAATTGTAAATAATATGGAAAAATTTTGAAGTATATGCATCAGTTGCCAAAAAAACCGAAGCATATAACTAGGTAAGGTTATAAACATTTTTTTTAATAACCGACACATATAAGCCTGTAAAATTGATAAAAAAATAATTTGTTTTAATATCTTACGGGGTGGGTGATTTTTTAATAGATGCATATTTGGCTAAAATGCTTCATTTACTTTTTATAACATATGCTTTTTTTGCTTTTTATTTTTTTAATATCTCGCACCTTTCGTCTTTTTCACTTAGATTAATTGCATTGACAACTACTGAATTTTCTATTACTTTCCCCAAAATCAGAAAAATTTATTTGTAATACTAAAATCACTAAACTTTGAAATAATTGCATAAAATCATTTTTATCTATTTTGGATGAGTTGATATTCGGAATACTGATGTGACAGCTGATTTTTGTCACATTATTAAACACACAATACATCAGTGCCACGTAGATGACATGTCAGCAATATAAAATGTGTCATGTCAACTGCTACATAACATATCTAATTGAAAAATGATGACATTTTATAATTAATTTTACTAGTGGTCATTAAATTTACTTCACTTGCGTAAAATTACTAAATATTTTTCTTTAAAAAAATAAAATTTTGCACTAAAATTAATAAATAAACAATCGAAAATATGAATTGGGAGTTGATATGATATCAAATTTTTGTGAAAAATTGAATTTATTGTCTTATTTTTCATAAATCATTATTTATATTAGCTCTTGTAATTGAATTTCTCTGATAATACTATATTTGACATTGATTTTTTTCTGCAAAAGTAATTAGATTATGTTTGGACGACTCATTTTTCTTGATAAAGTCAAAGTTTTGGTTTGTTGCAAGTTATTTAAGTGAAAAGAAAATAAATTTTTTTTACGAAAAAAATTAGTGAATTTATACAAATGAAACAAAACTAAGTGGCTACTAGTGAAATTAATTATAATATATCATTATTCTTTGGCTAGATTTACCACGTGTCAACTAATATGACATATTGTTTATATTTCTAATCTGTCATTTATATGATAACTTATGCGTCGCGTATTCAATGAAGTAGTAAAAATGGACTGTCATATTATGTATCATATCAGTATTATATTTCATTTCAAAATATTGAAAGATAGTAATTTCAGGCGAAAAAAATCTAATTTTGAGAAAAGTAATAAAAGGTTGAATAACTGTGATGCAATAAACCCCTCTTCCCTTCCCCATCAAATTTTGTTGTGAAGCTTAAATTTCCATCAACACCCTCCGATTTCTTTTAACGATCTCCCCCCGGATTTAGGAATTGCAGTCAAAGAAAATGTCGACGAAATTCCGGTGATACAGTCACTTTCGACCGTGACCGGCGAGGTATAAATCAAATGGCTTGTTGGGATGAAGATACTTAATTATGCGAATCTTAGTTTTAATAAAGAGAAAAAGCCTCGACACGTACTAGGAGTTTGGTGGATAAGGGTTGTGGTTCTGCTCTCTCTCTCGCGCACACACAATTTCCTTTTCTCTTCCTTTCTAGCTTTCGCAATTTATCTTCTTCCATTTTTCTAGGGTTTCTCATTTATCTTAATTTTACATATTTGCCATTTTCTGGTCCTTAACTTCAATTGAAAAACCATTTTACTTTTCATCTGAAATAGCAATTGCAATCGATAAATCAAATGGCTTCTGATTCATGGACTTACCGTCTCTCCACTTCTTCAAGACATTATCTTTCTCGATCAGGTTTGATTTTCTCAATTTATTTTGATTTCCGATAATTACCCATGTCTTTTTTATGTAAAATTTTGGGTTTGGGAAATAATTTGGATTTTTCGTGTCCTTTTCTGGGAATTTTACTTAATGTTTATTGGGATGTAGATCTTTTATAAGGGAACTGATGTAGAAGAGGATTCGAAGGCTGTGTTTTTGTGTTCATTTTGCGCTGAGGATTTTGATGTTGTTGGACTATGTTGTCACATCGATGAAGAGCATCCTGTTGAAGCTAAGAATAGTGTGTATTCATTCACTTTCTCTCCTAATTTCTGATTTGATTGTGCTATTTTGGTCTGCCTCAGTTTTTTTTTGGATTAAAATATTAACTTACAAAGTTTTGTTTTATGAGGATCATTTCAGATAAATGAAAAAATATATATATACTCTGATAAAACTTGTTTGACCGACTTTATTTTGCCTTTTCATATGCAAATACCTGTTTTTCTCTTATATTCTTTTCTAATTTTCGTCACAACTTAGAGTTGATGGAGTCTTGATGAGATTAAGGGATACGCCATGCATTGTGTTTTTGGTGATAGTGGTAATCCTATCATTCTTCGGGAAAGCTGCTGGAGAGAAGCTGCCTTTCAATCTATCTCTGCTGTAAGCTCATTTGCTCTCTCCTTCCCTCCCTCTTCTCATTTAGACACTAGCCCACAACTTGTAAATGATTTTGTTCACCATCATTGGCTTGCATTTTCCCATGTGTACTTTCTATATGTATTTGTCCGCTAAAGGTTTCTTCTGCTGCTTTTTGTCTGCTTTTGGGACTCAAAATACTTATTGCACTTTTTGTTTGCTGTTATTGAACCATCTCTTGGTAGTTTGCATAAAGATATTACTATATGGAATATCTTCTGAACTTTATACAACTGGTTCTAAAAGGGAAAAGTAGGAGAAGAAATAACGTAGAAAAAACAGATAGTGAACAGGCAAAATAGAGAGTTCTCCCTATTAGAGATACAAAAAATATTCTTGGTTTGAGCCACAAGCTTGAAATTTTAGGTTGAGTAGTTGGCATAACATAAAAGAGTCTTTAGACTTCAATCTTTGCATCTCCGATATTATTAATTCAAATTTCATTACAAGGTAAAATGGGTGTTTGCTTGTCCAAGCTTCATGACCCAAAGGAGCTTTGCATGTGGCAGTGTGTTAAGAGTTATCAAAGTATTCTTGAGTCCCTCATCCACAGGTTTTGAGGTTTTAAGTTGAGTAGTTCTTTGATATTCCCTGCGTATTTTTAGTTTAAGAACATTATCATCTGCCTCCAAGATTAGGTGTAAGCATGCTGCTGTTTGAAAACAAGAGTGATGCAAATCATTCTTCACATTGTTACCTAATATGAGCTATCCATTATTACCTTCCATTGTAATGCAGAGAGGATAATGATATGTTTTATCTTATTGAGTTATGGCTATTGAATTCTCAATTAGATTGAACGCACTCCACATTGAGGGAGTTTATGGTTCTATGTCAAAGCTCTAGACTTGATACTTGGACTGTGAACTCATGGTCAATTTTACTGAAGCTCATGACTGCTTTTTTGTGTATAGATCCTTTAGTTTGTCATTTGCATGGACTTAATATTGTCATTTCCATTGCCAATCTTAAGGATATCATATAATGCTTTGTTTTCCCATTCTCTTTTGGCATTTAGCACGTCAATTAGATATATCTAACTGATTCTGCCTTGCTTGTTTTGACAAGCTATTTTCATATATCCACCTAGCTGAGGTGGTATTTCTCGCTAAATGTGGTAACAATGTTATATGCTGAAGTAGCATTTAAGACAATCCTTTATTTAAGTAATTTTATTAGCTAAAGAAATGTTGCTTCTAAAATATTACTTAAAGATTTTGTACACTAATTCCTTAAATTTTATTTATAGCAGCAGCCTACTAAATAATTAATAAACAAATTAATATATTCAGCAAATAATTTAGTTTTAATTGGGAATTTCTTAACTGGGTGCTATGGATATTAGTATCATCTCAATTAATTATTTATATACAATAATCACATATTCACATGCAATTTGAAGTACCTGGTTAGGCTACTTTGTAGACTATATAAAATTATAAATTATTTTGGAAACATATACGGCTCTACTAAAATAAAATAAATGAAACACCCTTTCAATCCACCATCAGATCATAAATCCGAAGGATGCTCTGATAAATGAAGTTATTTATTATTTTAATCTTTACCTTAAAATATACCATGTTAGTCATCATTTAAAAAAAAAAAAAAAAACTCTTGACAAAAAGAAAGACCATATGCATAATATCACTTGGACAAACCAACATGCATAAAAAAGTACTCTTGGGTAATGTTCAAGCAAAAATAACTTTGGATAAGAATTTGGAAATCATCTCAGGGTATGTGAAAGAAGCATTGCCGCATGATGAGATTAATTATGCACTCGCCGAATTAGCTGACAGTAACAACAGATCATTTCATTTTATTTGCTTGCCCCAAGATGTCTCTCAATTATCTTCATTGGAGAACTTAATTCTTGGTTGACATGCTTTGAGAAGATGGATAGGCTGTGAAATACGTGGACTGAGGTGGGATAAAAGGAGGAAGAAAGAGGTGGATTAATAATCTGGTTCCTGATATGATTTAATTGTAGAACGATCTTTATTTTCGATTGTCAAATTCCCTGGATGAGGTCATTACACAGGGTCAAATGTCTATATACTTTATAGGGACAACTAATTGCTTGCAACTAGTTGAAATTTATATGTATTTAGTGAAATTTGGGAAATATCAAGTTAGCTTAGGACATTTATTTAAGTTTGAGTACAGGGCACTGCAATAAAGCCCAGAAAAGCTTAGTATGACGCATTATTTGAGTCATTCTTACTCCCTTCATGTTCATTCTCTCTTTTCAGTGATTTTCATTTTTATTGGTTGAGAACTTATTATCAGAATTTTAATGACTATGGTTACTTTGTGGATGCAACCAAATAAGGCTTGTTAGAGTCTTTAAATCAGCATGAAGTGATTACTTTAATTTTCAAGCATGTCATATAGATACACAAATCGCTTTAAATACAAGAAGTCGAGTGGGCGGATTGGTCCGAGTGGAGAGAAAAAAACAAAAAATTGAACTGAAAATCTTTTCAGGAGATATCTATTTTCCGGGAGAGACAGATAAGATATCCCGACACAGTGGTATCTTGATACCACCAGGAAGGGTAAAAACAAATTCTAAGGAATCAAAAAAAGTGAAAAATTGGATCTATATTCATAGTTATTGGAATTCTAGTTATCTGAATAATGGGTCTAGGAGCGGCGACTCCCACTATGGCCATTATATGTATGATACTAAATATAGTTGGAATAATTACATCAATAGTTGCATTGACCGTTATCTTCGCTCTCAAATCTGTATTGATAGTTCTATTTTAAGCGGTAGTAAGAATTACAGTGAAAATTACATTTTTAGTTACATTTGTTGTGAAAGTGGAAATAGTAGTGAAAGCGAGAGTTCCAGTCTAAGAACTAGTACGAATGATAGCGATTTAACTATAAGAGAAAGTTCTAATGATTTCGATATAACTCAAAAATACAAGCATTTGTGGGTTCAATGTGAAAATTGTTTTGGATTAAATTATAAGAAATTTTTTAAATCAAGAATGAATCTTTGTGAACAATGTGGATATCATTTGAAAATGAGTAGTTCGGATAGAATTGAACTTTCGATTGACCCAGGCACTTGATCATGGGATCCTTTTCTATCAAATAGGAAGGGCTGTTGCACAAAATGTATTTCTAAGTAATTGCCCCATAGATCCTATATCTATCTATATGAAGAAGAAATCATGTAACGAAGGGGATTCTTATTTGTACAAATGGTACTTTGAACTTGGAACGAGCATGAAGAAATTAACGATACTTCTTTATCTTTTGAATTGTTCTGCCGGATCGGCTGCTCAAGACCTTTGGTCTCTACCCCGGTCACATCATCGGAAAAAGGATATTCCAGTTCAGGCCTGGTTGGTTGGCAAGGCAATTTGTTTTAGAAGTATTTTTGATGCATCAGATTAATATACTTGTCATTTTTTTTCTTTATGTTTATCTTCTATAAAGAAAATATTTAGATGGGGATAGTATAAAACTAGAAATCAATAGAATAAAAACTCACATATTCTGATATAATTTTTTTTGACGATGTATATGAGTGTTTTATGTGTCGGTTGTTACATAATAACCGATGCATGTAATCAATTTTTTTTAAAAAATATATTTTATATGTTGGTCATTTAATATATCCTATGCATGTTCTCTATCTTTTAAATAAAATTTAAGAGACTCTAATTAAGGAACTGACACATAACTGGATTATGTGTCAGTACTTCTTACCGAACTCTTATCTTTTAAAAAAAAATTAAGGTTATATGTGGCGGCTCTAAATAAGGACCCGATGTATGTAATTAGACTATATGCATTGATTCTTTTGACTTACATATAAAATTTAATTTATAGGCATCTGTCATAGGCACCTTCCCTTTAACCGATGCATAAATCCTTTTTTTTTTTTTTTTTTAGGTACTAGTGGCCGCTGCTAGCCCATTGTTTTCTCTTCTTGCGCAGTAAGCTTCGCTTACTTCCTTGCCGGCATTGACTACCACAATTTAAATTATTTTTATTTTACTGTATATTTATCTTATCTCATTTGCGTATTTATGATACTTATCTGGTAATTAACTATCCTTTGTATAAATACCCATTAACACATTCTTTATTAATCTCGACAGTGAGAATTATTTCTTGAATGCAAAGGACAAACCCGTAAGGAATTAATACAAACCAAATAGCAGGATCAAATTAAAGGGGCAATCCTACCTACAATTAATAAGTAGGATTCGGCCCAAAAGAAGAAGATGGAGCAAACTAACGAGGAGAATAATTTTGTAGTGTATAGGCTACTTGTGGTTCAAAATACCCTTATTGCACAGAACCGCGACCTCATCTGTGAGCGAACCGACTTTAACTACGCCTATATGAAACATATTGATTTTGCGCATACATCGCAATAAGAGCAATTTGATTTGCTCTTCATCCATTTTTAATTGTTGTTGTTTACCTAATAACAGCCCACACAACTCATCAAAAGTAAAATCATCATGACAAGAATATGTAGACCTAGAAAACAGTCTATAAGCAAGTCTCGATCCAGTAATAACAAAACCGCATAAATCAGAATCTTTAACTGGTTCATCAAGTGCAGTGAGATTATATTTAACAATACTTTTTACCTTTTGAAGATAAACATATATACTATCATTCCCAGGATGCACAATATGCAGTTGTGTTTTGAGCTCACAAATTTGAGGTTTTGAAGCCATACCATAAACAATGACAAATTTCTCCAAGAGGAACCTGCAGTATCAACACCGGCAAGGTAGGGAAGGACGTTCTCTGAAACAAATTAAATGCAACGATCAACTTAGCACAATCCTGTCTTCTCTTTTCCACTTTTTATACGCTAGATTTGGTGGACTATCAATTAAAAACATCGCAGGATAGTTCACTTCCATAAATGTGATGGTCAGGATCACCCCCTATTAACATAGGCATGAATTGTGTTTTCTATAAGAGAGAATTGCTTGAATTAAGTTTAATTGGTTATTGATGAGATATATTTGGTAAAGGTAGAGGACACTTAACGGTGCAGAAGCAACAACCACCACAGTGGTTAATGGACCACTAGTGATTGGTGGCTGTGTTGGATCCATGAGAAAATTGGTTTAGGGCGTTTGGTAGAACAATTAGGTTTAAGTCACCATAACTCTAATACCATATAAGAAACTTACAAAGGATGCTTTACGTTAATTATTAATTAGGTATTTATGCATGTATGTTAGTATAACACTACAAGAAATTTTATTATTTATGACAAATAAAATTGTCGCAATAATTAATATATTGTCATAAAAAACATTTCTATGATAATAAAAGTTATCACATAAAAAAATTATGACGACTTTTATTATCACATAAAAAAATTTTATTTGTGACAATGAATTAATGTTATTAATGACAAGCAATCTTGTGACTAAGAATATATATATATATATATATATTGACATATATATAATGCAGAGTTGTCACAATGTGCAATTGAAGAATGTGACAACTATACATTTAGTGACATTTTATATTGTCACTATATTAGAATTTTAACACCATAAAATTGTTAGTGCCATCTTTTATTGCCACCCCCACTACTTTCAGAAGCAACACATATGTTCTCACTTCATTAAATCCAATTAAAATTTTAAAGATGTCATTGATATAGGTAAACATATAACTTATGCCACTATTTATGATATTTTTATTTAAAAAAATGATGCATATAAAAAAATTATTAGTAAGAGACCAAGAAAAAAAAATACTATTACTAATATCGAGTTCCAATAATTATATCAAATAGATAAGAAATAAAATCTAAATATTTACATTATTGAAAAAAAAAGGAAAAATCTAGACCTGATGAAATCATAAGAATGAAAAAAAAAAGAAAAAAAAAGAGAATATTAGAAAAAGAAAAATGGCACTACACTTTCAGCTAAAAAGGGATACTCTATTTTGTATGTGAAGAGTGCCTGGAAATCAAAGAATATAGCACATAAGTACCAAAGTGAAATACTTCCATTAAATAATACTTTGTAATTTTTCTATTAAATATAAAAGAATTTCACATGAGCGTTAAATGAAAGAGTCATACACTTCTGATGAATACTTTGTAAAATTTCAATAAAAAACTTTAAGTCACAAATATAATGGAAGAAGTTCGCGATTGATCATAAACAAGCCAGGTATCTGAGATTAATTGGAACTATATAAATAAGATAAACCAACTTATGATTTTTTTTTTCACACCAGTGTACTTTCGGAAATATAATTTTAACAAATAATATAAATATATATGACAATATTTATTACTTTGTAACTAAAATATATTTAGAAAATAATATAGTGGCAATTTATTTTTGTCACATAAAATTTTACTAAATCGTTCTGACAACAAAATATATTTCCTTTTAAGTTGTCATTATCAATTATCTATTTACAACAACAAATAGATGTCACAAAACATTAAACGTGACAATTTTTTTTTTTTTTAAGATTATCACAAAATTATGTGAAAATTATAACATGTGACAACTTAAAAATTATTGAAACCAATACTCATATTTTGTGACAAGAATTTTTGTTACAATTAAAATACTGTCACAAATGATGAGATCTCCTTAAATGATCATAAAGAAATGCAAAATGCATTATGGGATCTTAGAATATTTTTTTTATTGGGTCTTTGAATTTTTAACTGATTTTATTGAATCTCTTAATAATTATTAATAATTACTATATTAAGTTTTTTTTAAGAAAAAAAGAGTTGAAGTATATTACATCGACAGAGGTATATGGCAAAATAATGGGAAGATCAGTAATTTAAGAAACCTATTTTCGACGTAAAACGAAGCCAAAAGGAGCAACTGCAGTATCTACACAAAACTAAAATATTTGTTAGGAATTAAATTTTTTATTAAAAAATTAATTTTATTTTTAATTAATGCCGTCGGATAATTATTACATTAATTTTGTGAAAAATGAATTTTATAATAACAAAAATTAAACTTATGGACTCATTAATGCCTATTTAATTCCAAAAAAAAAAATAATAACATTACAAGACTTGCATGTTATTTCATCAAGTTATCAAAATATGTTAGGACAATTAAATCTAATTCAGAAACTATAATCCTATAATGTTTTTAATATATTAAGTTAAATAAAATCATATAAATCCTAGTTAGTCTTATATTGGACTTCTACAAATAATATGATTCATACCTTCTACAGTCCAAATAGATCAGTTATTCGTTCTTTAAATTAGATAGCCCAAAAATATAATTATTTTTAATATTTAAGCTCACATAAGACATTAAAATCTAATAATTCTGAATTTCTTCAAAATACATAGACACAAGCAGTTAAATAATAATAATAATAATAATAATAATAATAATAATAATAATAATAATAATAATAATAATAATTTATGTATAAAATGAAATATCCACGTTTTGAGGGATCCATGTTTGGGGCAATTTTGGTTGCAAGAGGCAGCATGTGGCTGTGTTGACCGTCACATAATAATAATAATAATAATAATAATAATAATAATAATAATAATAATAATAATAATAATAATAATAATAATAATAATAATAATAGTGATGGCAGTAGTAGTGAGCACATGGTAATGGAATTTCCACATTAATTTAATTTCTATATAATGCACTTTTCTTCCTTGTCTACTCTACATTCGCATAGTTTTATTAATAACCACATGAAAATGTTTATGTTTTATATTCTCTAATTATATTGGTTCTACGTCATGAAGGCTTGTAATTTCATAGTTATTAATTGGATTTCAATTCAGACACAATCAATTTGAAACCCAACTCTTATTTATATATATACTAAAAGTGCTCGCTAAACATGCTTAGCGGCCACATAACAATCACAAGGTATGGTCAATAAAAACTGTTGCTAAGCAAATCTAGCGACTATTTTTCTAATATGGTTGCAAACTGCGACCGCTAACTTCAGTTACTATGCACTTGTGGTATCTACTGATGTGATTGTAAAACTATCTTTTTGTGGTTAGTAATTACAAAAATGAAAGACCAAAGTTGACCAAATACCAGCAACTTAGCGAACAAAGTTGTGGTTGCCAGTGTAGTCACTAAATTTGATCCCATTATTGTGACCACTTTGAGTGGTTGCAATTTAGCGATTAATATTGTGGTCGCTACCTAGCAGGATGGTCGCAAAGTGGTTGCTAATTACCATGTTTTATATTTGCATTTATGTGAGCGCTAAAGTTAGCAACCACTAGTTGTGGTTGATAAAAAAAATTTTATTAAAAGTTTTTAATTATTTATAATTAATAATTTTATAATTATTATTTAAATTATTAATTTATAATTGTTAATTATTATTTAAATAAATAATGTATTAAATATTAAAAGTGCAAATACAATAAAATATTAAAAAATATATTACTTGTTTGCGTGTCAAAAAAATAATAAACATGAAATAAAATAAAAAATGAGATACTCAAACTGAGCATCTGGTAGCGATTGAGTACAATTGGCGCCTAAAGCATTTGGTGGTAGCTAATTATAGCACATCTTCTCCCTCTCCTCCAACATCCGCTCCATCATTTGGTGTATCAAATTTTCAGTCTAGTATCTCTACTTTTCAGATGTCTGAATGGTACTCTGAAGCTCTTGTACCTCTTCTTTCAACTGAGAGTGCGCTATCGCCAATTGAAAGTGTGATGCCTTAATCTCTGTGTTCTATTGATGAGTTGTCTCAAGGAGGGGGGAGGGGGTGCTAAGGATGTAAAGGCTTTAGATGTAGAATTAGATGACTTATTTTGGCCTATCTCATTCATGTATTTGCTATGAGATGAAGCCTTAACAACTTTGTAAGAAAATTTGGTCCTCATCATCCTGAGTCAGATGAATCTGGTTCCCAGATTCATCCTAAGATGCCTCAAGAATGAGCTTTTGAATCCACTCTTGCGCTTTCTAGTTCTCGAATTCAAATAAGCATTATGTCTTAATTAGGATGTAAGGTAGGTTAATCGAGCACTTACCTCCACACTTGTCTTATGCGCTGGTTCATGTACTCCATCGACCCTTCTGGAGCTCTCTTCATATGGGTCTCATTAAAAAGTCGTGTCTTGCTAGGTGAGACACCCTCTTTCATCTCTTGAAATTAACATATTAAGTATTAGATATGTAGAAGTTGTTATATTTTATGAAATTCTAAAAAAATTAAGGTTTCTTACAATCTGTTTGGCGTACTATTACTATTAAGATAGACTTGCAAGTGTATCATAATGGCCCTGATCCTTAACCGATAGTCTCACTTTAAAGGTTTTTTGCTTGATGCTCCCTCATTGACTAGATTGAGACATCATTCCACTTAAGCCGCCAGCTCTACCATGGATCATTTGCTACAAATATGAGTTGTCTATTAACTCTCAAGTGATAAAGCATATCTGAGTATCTCTTACTCGTGAGCTGCTTATATAATTCCTTAACCACCTCATTTCAATCAATTTCCAACTCATAGTATTTATATACAAAATATATATATATATATATATATAGATAAATAAAGTTCGTCAACATACTAAAAAAAAAAATTTTTAAAAATTGATAATTTCCTCTAAAAAGTATATAATCCAAAAATTATCTGCAAAATTTATTCAATGTCATTCACAATGAATTCTACTAATTTACATCAATTTATAGTCACATTATTTGATATTTCTCAATTCATACAACTTACAAAGCATTTTTCAATCACCATTTGAATTTGTCAAACATTTCTAAGACAATTTTGAAGCAATTTCATTTTTAATATTATTTGCAACAATTTTAATATATAAGTTTTATCAAACTTTAAATTATTTACCCGAAATTCATCTTGATATAGGTCTTTCACTCCACATATATTATGGTTGCCAACTTTTATTATATAAAATAACAGAAGGTCTGCTATTTCTCATATACTACAACAATGACCACAACCTATGTGGTCACAAATTAGTTACCATTTGCATTGTGGTCGCTAACTAGCAACCACATGGGTTGTGTTTGCTTGTTTTAATTAACTAAAACAATAATTGTTTCTTATTCACCAAACTAGCGACCACTGCCTTATAGTCACTAATAGTGACCACTTGTGACATGGTTGCTAAATTAAGACCCTTTGTGGTTGTAACTCTATTTCAAAGTCTCGTGTTAATAAGTGACACCAAATTTAGTAACCACTTATTGTGATTGCTAAAATTTGGTTGCAATTTGATCGTAAAGTGGTCTTTGAGTGGTAACTATTTTTAAAAATTAGTTTTTGGTCTTCGGTAGTCATAATGTGGTCATAAAATGGTGGCTATTTAATGACTACACTTTGTTGTCACTAAATGTGGTCTCTATTAAGCTATTTTTATTTTTTTAGTGAACAAGCTAGTTAATTAAAAATTATCATTAAAATAAATATTTTACTTACATAACATATTTTCATTTATATGATCCCTATAAATATGGTCTAAATAGAAATCCAATATCAACACAATTGTAATTTCAAAACACTACAATATAAAAAAAGGTTTTTTAGTTTTAGCCATTTTCTTTTTATTATTAATTTGAATCTTAATGCTTTATGAAACTTCCAAAAATAATAAAATGTTTTCCATCAAATGAATAAAAGTGAAAGGAGGATTCCAAATTATAAACTCCATGAAATACTAAAGTTCAAGTTGATATCGATAAAGGATTAGGAGTTTATATTGAGAAAATTCTCATTAGTTGAGTTATTTTCTTCTCTTTGTTTTTCCTTTTTCAAAAAAAAGTAGAGGTAGAAAATAAAATAAAGGAAAAAGCGCATTGCAGTTATGGTTATTAGACTTGTCATAACCGTTAATTTAGGCCCTGCGTCATACGTGTCATAAAGTTAACACGTTTAACTCACCGAAGTCTAAATTCAGATTTTGATGAGAATTAATCAAAGTAATGATTAATTATGATGATATATGCCTAAAAATGTATTTAAAATGCTTAAAAGATTTTAAAAATGGTAAATAATTAAATTACAAATTTTGACAAATTTTGGTAGTCAATTTACAATTTACCTAAAATTAAAGGATTATATATGTTGTTAATTAAACATGATTTTTGGACATGATTATATATGTTGGTTGGGTATTAAAAGAAAGAGAGTGAGATTAACATGTTAATTATGCTAAGTAGTAAGTTTTGGTCAAGATAGTGGGACCCACAATAAGACTTTTGGCTTTTTTCTTTTTTTTTTCTCTTTTCTTCTTCTTTGTCATCATATTTGGTTTTCTTTTTTCTGGTTCTAGAACCAGTTACGCCAGTCTCTTATAAATTCCATAGCCAAGAACTTCTTTAAGGGAGAGAAACGAAGAGAAGAGAGAAAAAAACAAGATAAAATGATTTTCATGCATAAGAAAGTTTGTAGAAGCTAATGAGAGTAAGAAGGAAAACAAACAAATTTTGAGGAGAGAGAAATCTCCAAGGTGGTGATTAAGAGTAGAAAAGAGTATAGGTAAAAATCTCTCCAACTCATTTTTTTTTATCTTTTCTTAAGGAAGTTCTAGTTTTAAGCTCTTATAAAGCTTATGAAGGATGAGAAAGAGAGAGAGTTTAGAGTTTCATCATGGTTTTGAAAGCTTGATAAAGATAGAGTTTTGATGGTAATCTTATGTTTTTGTGGGAGTTTCATATGGCAAAGAACAAGTTCAAGCTAGTAAAGGAAAGAAGAAAGCTAACTAGAGCAAATAAAGGAGAAAAAATTAAGGTTTGTGCATAATTTAAGACAATAACCTATAATTTGCTTTTAAATGGCATGATATGCATGTATAATATGTTAGTTAATGAATAAGTTGCATTGATTACGATTTATAGCATGAAACCATAGGTTTAGATATAAGGAAATAAGATTTGATGATATGTGATTCAAGTAATGCATATTAGAGAATTGAATGTTGATTAAAGGAATTTATATGAATTAAAATATGATAAATTAAGTAAAGGACTTTAGAAATTCATAATAGGGTATTGGTATGGCTTTAGGAAGCTTGAAATGGGAAAAAAAAAATATGAATATGGAGGTTTCCAGCAGAAAGTCACGGGCATGAATTTTTCTTCTTGAAATGGGATAGAAGCGCTCATGGTTTGAGTCATGGTTTGGACCATGAGTATGAACCTATTCACGGGCTTGAACATATTGACCACAATCATGAGGCTGTGTGTCTTAAGTTGTTCACGAGCGTGAATAAGTAATAATGACCATGAATGCTCTGTTTCCAATAAATTTATTATTGATATGTAATATAATGATTCAGTTTGGTAAAGATTAAGAGATATTAGATGCTCAATGATATGAATGTTTATATGTTTAAACAAGGACGAATGAGACGTTGCTTGATATATTATGTGGTTTGAATATTCATGAATGAAAAGAAAATATATGTAATTAATTTTGAACTAGTATGCCCATTACTATAATCTAGGACCATAAATAGGATGGATGACATACCATTATGGAGAAAATGGTACATTAAAATATGAGATATATTCCTCAGTCAATGTGGCTTTAGCTCTAGGAGTGCCATTGGCTTGAGATGCTCGATTGAGCATATACAAATTTAGGACAAAGTGGCTTTAGCTCTGGGAGCGTCCTTTGTCCGATAATTCATATATAAATGATATATTACTCAATCAATGAGACTTTAGCTCTAGGAGCGCGCCATTGATTTGAGAAGCTCGATGAGCCAGATAGCGAACAAAGGGATTTTAGCTCTAAGAGTATTCATAATCCATAACCCATATCCAGCTAGTCCAGTTTAGAGTGATATGAGCGAACCACTAGAGTGTAAGTTGAAAGATAATGTACGGTATGATAAAAATGATGTAGTATACTAAAGAAATGAAATGTATAATTTGTGATTAAAGATAAAATGGGTATAACTTTGTATATATATATATATATATATATATATATATATATATAATGCTCATAATTAGTATGAAATTGAGATATGAGGTGTAGAATTGTATGAAAATATATTTGTGCATAAAATAACATTGATAATGCTTGTTGCATGATATAGTATATTACCTTAATTATATACACCACTAAGCCTAGAGCTTACCATAAGAGTTTATCTCGCACGGATATAGTAAGGTAGCCAAAGTTTGTTGATAAAGCTAGCGGTGATCCTAGTCAAGTAAAACAATTGATCTTGAAATCGTGGGTCACAATCTTTTGAACTTTTGTATTTCATATTATATACTTATGGATTTGTAAAATTAGTTTTATATTTTTGTAATACTATATTATGTAAATAAATTGTATAGTATTTTCTCTATATCATTTGGGTGAAAAAAATATATGTGCACTATGTTTTAATATTTATCAAGTAACGATTTGAAGAAGTTGGTGTAGCGCTCTCTTATCTTGGTATATGTTGTTACGATGATGGGGTTACATTTTTTGGTATCAGAGTCCGGTTGGGCAATTTTGGATTTTCTAAAAAGTAGGTTTTAAAATATTTTTGATATGTGTGCACCCACATTTGAATTTATGAGTCGCTGCTTACTGATTAGGACCATTACTCTATGGTGTATGTAGGTTATAGCTTCAGGATCACGATTGATGGTGGCTAAAAAAGCTAAAAGTAATGAGCCTAAAAGGACAAAAGCTTCATCACAACCGAGTCATCATCAAGTTGCGGCTTTGAGATCTGGTGCCAACTTATCACGTTAGTAGTCTGTCGTCGATTTGGGACAGACAGGTCTTCTTAGAAATATGATAAATTTGCTACAAAGAGCATTGAATCCAGCTTCATCTAGGCTACAATTTGGGAGGTTGAAGAAGTTTGGGCACCCGATTTCTATGGTAAACGAGAGGGTGACCCCTCTGGCGCAGAGTTCTGATTGGAATGGTCATAGAGAGTCTTTGGCTAGCTATAATGCACCGACGAACAGAATTACGAGTATGTAGTATCCTTACTGCAAGATCATAATTATGATTGGTGGCGGTCAGCGTCACAAGGTTCAGAAATGCCCGATCCTATGACATGAGAGTTATTTTAGAGAAGTTCCAAGAGAAGTATATACTCCCTATCTACATAGATGACAAAAAGAGAGAGTTTCTGATCCTAAAGCAAGGGGATATATCAGTGACATAGTATGAAAGAGGATTTACACATCTATGCAAGTATGCCAAGGGCATTATGTCTAAAAAGGTTGATAAGTGCTGAAGATTTGAAGATGGGTATAGGGATTTGATCAAGCTACAAGTTTTAGCCCTACATTTGATGTGCTTTCCCAATTTACTAGCGTCTACTAGAGAAGTTGAGAGGGATTTGGCAACATAGCATCCAACACAAGTGAGTGGAGTTAGTAGACCTGTATTACAGTCAAATGGAGGAAAGTCGAATGGAAAGAGAGCCAGATCCTTTGGTTGTCGATTTCAGGTTGGGGGTTCCAGCAGACTTCCTTTCTATAGGTGGAGACAACACACATGATCTGTTTCATCAATAGTTAATGCACTGACATCAGCATCCCGCGGATGTAACCCTTTGCCAGTGTGTCAGCACTGTGGTCGTCCTCACCTAGGAGAGTGTTAGTGGATGATGGGAGTATACTTAAGATGCGGCTCTAAGGACCATCTTAGAAGAGATTGTCCATTGTTATAGTATGGTAGAGGTTCAAGAAGTGTTGAGCCAGTACAAATACAAACTTCAGGTCAAGGTAGAGGCTAAGGCTGAGGACAAGGCAGAGGTAGCCGAGCATGGCCTATCCATTATATATCAGAGACTATTGAGAGGCCAGAGGGCAGTAGAGCTGCACCAGCAAGGGCTTATGCCATGCAAGGCCGAGAAGAGCAGGATGCACTTGATGTCATAGTGGGTAAATTCCTTCTTTTTGACTCTTTTATTTATGCATTGATAGATTCAGAGTTGACGCATTCATACATATGCATACCACCACCGGGTCAAGTAGGTTTAGAACCTGAGGCTCTAGAATACGAGATCCTTGTGACTAAAGTGTTCAGGTGTTTCCCTGTTGAGATACAAGATAGACAATTCCTTGTACATCTGATAGATTTACCATTCCATGAGTTTGATGTGATCTTGGGAATAGATTGGCTAGCTCATCACGAGCTGATAGTGGACTATAGAAAGAGGCAGATGAGGATTAGAGTTTCGAAACAATAAGAGATAGTAGTGAAGAGTGAGAACAGAGGTTATCTAGATAACATGATATTAATGATGAAAGCTCGAAAACTCATCAATAAGGGATGTGATGCCTATTTGGCGTATGTGATGGATATGAAAAATAGTAGTCTGAAGTTGGCTGACATCCCTACTGCTTGTGAATTTCCAAATATTTTTCCAAAAAAGTTGTCAGGATTACCACCTGATCGAGAGATAGAGTTTGCTATTGAGTTGGTACCTGGCACTGCTCCTATATCTATTATACCATATAGGATGACACCTGCAGAGTTAAAATAGTTGAAAGTGCAGTTGCAAGAACTGCTTGATAAAGGTTTCATATGGCCCAGTGTATCACCATAGGGAGCTCCAGTGTTATTTGTAAAGAAGAAAGATGACACCTTACGGTTGTTCATTGATTACCGATAACTTAATAGGGTGACTATTAAGAATAAGTACATGTTACCTAGAATTGACGACCTTTTTTATCAACTAAAAGGAGCATGTATATTCTCAAAGATAGATCTTCAATTAGGATATCATCAGCTGAAGATTAAGGAGTCATGTATATCGAAGATGACATTTAGAACTTGTTATGGTCATTATGAGTTCCTGGTAATGCCATTTAGCTTGACAAAATGCACTAACAACTTTTATGGACCCAGTGAACCGAATTTTCAAGCCATATCTTAAACAATTTGAAGTGGTATTAATTGATGATATTCTGGTATACTCTAGAGACAAGGAAGAACATAATTAACATCTAAAAATGCAACCACTAACAGAAAAACAGCTATATGCTAAACTATCAAAATGTAAGTTTTGGCTAGAAGCAGTCAATGTTTTGGGTCATATGGTATCAACAGAAGGCATTTGAGTTAGTAAAATCGATGCTATTCTGAATTGGAAACTACCTTAGAATGAGATAGAAGTGAGGAGTTTCCTTATATTAGTCAGTTATTATAGGAGGTTCATGAAGGGATTTTCATCCTTAGCAACTCCTTTGACTTGGATACTATGAAAAGATATCCGATTTGAATGGAAAAATAAGTGCCAAGAGAGTTTTGATAGACTCAAGGTAATATTGACTGAAGCACCAATCTTGACTCAGCCTACTCTAGGAAAAGATTATGTTCTGCACAGTGATGTAAGTCACAATGGACTAGGTTATGTTGTTATGCAAGAGGAAAAAGTGGTTGCTTATGTCTCTAGACACCTTAAGCATCACGAGCTTAACTATCTAACACATGATTTAGAGCTTACAGCGATAGTTTTTGCTCTCAAGATCTAGAGATATTACCTATATGGAGAAAGATGTTATATCTATATAGACCACAAGAGTCTTAAGTATTTGCCTTCACAGAAAGAGTTAAACTTGAGATAACGAATGTGGTTGGAGTTGATTAAAGACTATGACTGTGTGATTGACTACCATCCAGAAAAAAAGAATGTGGTGGCTGATGCCTTAAGCAGAAAAATGACAGTTGAGATGTGAGTAAAGTCTACTTTGATGCAGAGGATTAAAAAAGCTCAGCAACAAGATGAAAAGTTGGTAAAGATAGTTGAGATAGTGAAAAAGGGAGAAAAGTCAGAGTTTTCTCCAACAGACGATTGTACCTTGTATTTCAAGAATAGGATTTGTGTGTCAGGTGTAGAAGAGTTGAAGTTTGATATCATAAAGAAAACTTATGAGACAATATATACGATGCATCTATGAGGGAACAAAATGTATCAAGATCTAAGGGTATAGTATTGGTGGCCAAGAATGAAAAAGGATATTATCGAGTATGTGGCCAAGTGCTTAACTTGCCAGCAAGTGAAAACTGAACATCAATTACCCACAGAATTGCTACAATCGATACCCATACCAGAATGGAAGTGGAAAAAGGTCATGATAGATTTTGTGTTCGGTTTACCGATGATGCAGAGGAAGTATGATGCAGTGTGGGTGATAGTGGATTGACTAATGGAGTCAACACATTTTCTACCAGTCCGGATGGATTATACATTAAAAAAGTTGGCCAAGATTTATATGAATGAGATAGTGAGACTTCACGAAGTGTCAATATCTATCATCTCTGATAGAGATATATAGTTTACATTGCAGTTCTGGAAGAGCTTATAGTAGGCTTTGGGAACTCAACTTAATTTCAGTATGTCTTTCCATTCACAGAAGAATGGATAGTCGGAACAAGTTATCCAGTTGTTAGAAGACATGATGAGAAGTTGTCTATTCAATTTTGAGGGGAGTTGGGATCGATATTTACCTCTTATGGAGTTTGCCTACAACAATAGTCATCAGACAAGTATTGACATGACTTTTTTATGAGGCTTTGCATGGAAGAAAGTGTAGGATACTAGTTTGTTGAACTGAGCTAAGTGAAAAAAAGTTGATTGGACTAGAGTTAGTGCAACACACCGAAAAGAAAGTTAAAGTGATAAAAGAAAGATTGAAAGCAGTACAAGATTGATAGAAGTCGTATGCTGACCTTAAGAGGCGAGACATTGAGTACGCTATAGGAAATAAAGTTTTTCTCAAAGTTTCACCTTGGAAAAAGGTGTTGAGGTTCGGAAAGAAAGGAAAGTTGAGTCCGAAGTTCATTGGTCTCTATAAGATTCTGAAAAGAATTGGACTAGTGGCTTATCTGTTAGCCATTCCACCAGAGTTAGATCAAATTCACAATGTGTTCCATGTTTCGATGCTTTGAAGATATCTTTAGATCCGACTCATGTTATACTAGTTGAGGAGATAAAAGTTCAAATCGATATGACATATAAAACGGAACTAGTGACTATATTAGTACATGAAGAGAAAATTCTCTAGAACAAGAGAGTTCCTTTAGTTAAAGTCTTATGGAGGAACCATGAAGTGGAAAAAGGCACATGGGAAAGTGAAAAAATCATTAAAAGGTAGTATCCTCAATTTTTCAACCTAGAATGAACAGGTAAATTTTGATAATGAAATTTATTTTAAGGTGGAGAGAATATCATATCCGTTAATTCGCGTCTCACGCATCGCAAAGTAGACGCGTTTAACCAATCAGAGTCTAAATTTGGATTTTAAAAGAAATTAATCAAAGTAATAATTAATTATGATGATATAAGCCTAATAAAGTATTTAAAATGCTTAAAAAATGTTAAAAATTGTAAAGAATTAAATTCCAAAATTTGACAAGTTATGGGGGTCAATTTACAATTTACTGAAAATGGAAGGATTATATAAGATATTGTTAATTAAGCATGATTTTTGGACATGATTATATATGTTGGTCTGGTATTAAAAGATTAATATATTAATTATGCTAAGTATCAAGTTTTGGCCAAAATAGTGCGATCCACAATAAGACTTTTGGTTTTTTTTCTTTTTTTCTCTTTCCTTCTTCTCTCATTATATTTTGTCTTCTTTTTTCTAGTTCTAGAATGAGTCACGCCAGCCTATTATAAACTCCATAGCCAAAAACTTCTTCAAGATAGAGAAATGAAGAGAAGAGAGAGAAAAGAATAAGATAAAGTGATTTTCATGCACAACAAAGCTTGTAGAAGCTAAGGAGAGCAAGAAGGAAGGCAAACAAGCAAGTTTTGATAGAGTGAAATCTCCAAGGTAGTGATCAAGAGGAAAAAGGAATATAGGTAAAAAGATCTCCATCTCCTCTTTTATCTTTTCTTAAGAAAGTTCTAGTTTTGAGCTCTTATAAAGCTTATGAAGGATGAGAGAGAGAGAGAGAGAGTTTAGGGTTTCATTAGAGTTTTGAAAGCTTGATAAAGGTAGAGTTTTGATGGTAATCTTATAATGTTGCAGGAGTTCCAAGTGGCAAGGAACAAGTTCAAGCTAGTAAAGAAAATGAGAAAGCTACCTAGAGCAAGTGAATGAGAAAAAATTAAGTTTTGTGCATAATTTAAGGCAGTAGCCTATAATTTACTTTTAAATGGCATAATATGCATGTATAATATGTTAGTTAATGAATAAGTTGCATTGATTATGATTTATAGCATGAAACCATAGGTTTAGATATAAGGAAATAGGATTTGATGATATGTGATTTAAATAATGCATATTAGAGAATTGAATGTTGATTAAAGGAATTTATATGAATTAAAATATAATAAGTTAAGTAAAGGACTTTAGAAATGCATAATAGGGTATTGGTATGGATCTAGGAAGTTTGAAATGGGAAAGGAATATGAATATGTAAGTTTCCAGCAGAAAGTCACAGACGTGAATTGTTATATTCACGGGCATGAATTTTGCTTGGAAATGGGACAAAAGCGCTCATAGTTTGAATCATAGTTTGGACCACGGGCGTGAACCTATTCACAGGGGTGTACATATCGACCACAACCGTGAGGCTATGTCTTGAGTTGTTCATAGGCATGAATAAGGAATCACGACCGTGAATGTTTTTGTTGCCCAGATATTAGACCAAGAAGGGGGGTTGAATTGAAGTTTCAAAAAATTTAACTTTAAAGTGTGGAAATAAAATTGTTAATTTTAGAAGGGATAGAGAAAATCGGACACAAAGATTTATAGAGGTTCGGGTATTAACAAACCCTACTCCTCTCCCCAATCGCAATTGGGAGTTTCACTAACACACTAAGTGTTACAATGGAGTTTTACAAGCTCACTCCCAACTATGGTGTTTCTCACAATGACTCACACCTAACCCATAAATCCCTTGTGTTTTAATGGCTCACATAATAACCAATTCCTTTGTGTTTTACAGGCTCACACAAACAACCTACACTTTGTGTTTTACAGGCTCACACAAACAACCTACACTTTGTGTTTTACAGGCTCACACAAATAACCTATACTTTGTGTTTTGGAGGTTCACACAACTAACCCTTACAAGTGTTCTTCTCTTAATCCAGAACTACCCAATGCTCACTTGAGTGAAGATTACAGAGAGAACCACTTATAAATCTTTATTTCTCAAATATGAGGAGCAATAAGATTTTTACAGAGAATGGATTTGTTCTTAAAGTATAAAAGTACAAGATAGCTTGTGATTTGAAGTATATGCTAATCTTTTGTTTTTCTTATCATTCTCTTTTTCCTTAATGCATAAATGACTTCCATGTATACTCCCATGGCTAAATATAGCTGTTGGGGTGCATTAAATAAGAAACTAGCCGTTGTACCAACCAAAAAATCGCGTCTGACATTTTTCTTTTTCATTGGTAACGGGCGTGAATATGCTTGTCACGGGGGTGACAGTTCTTCCCAAGCCGTGACTGAAGTGGTGACCTTGGTCGTGAAACTCTCTGGTATGTTTTGACATATAGAGTCACGGGCGTGACACTCTTCACAGCCGTGAGACAAGTGGTGACTCTGGTCATGAAGCTCTCTGGATAAAATTGAATGAAGCCTTCACGGGGGTGACACCTTCCTTCACGGGGGTGAGTATCTTCCCAGCCGTGAGCCAAGTGGTGACTCTGGTCGTGAAGCTCTGTGGATGAAATTGCATGAAGCTTCACGGGGGTGACTGAAATGCTTACTTCACGGTTTATTTTTTCTTCATGGCCGTGAACTTCAAATGTTGGTTTTGGTAACGGTTAGCTTCCTTCACGGGAGTGACTCCTAGAGTCACGGCAGTGAACATGCTACTACTTGCTTTTTGTTTCTCAAGGATTATTCTTCCAATTCTCCATTCTTGCTATTTTAATTCATGTCCTGTATAATATACTTACAAAAACAGGTATGTTAAATACAATATTGCTATATTATTTATTATCATCAAAATGACGGAAATACCCCTCAAGGTTAACAGTTTTTTTTTTCATTAAATGTATTATTGATATGTAATAAAGTAATTCGGTTTAGTAAAGATCAAGAGATATTAGATGCTTAATGATATGAATATTTATGAGAAACAAGGATGAATGAATTGTTGCTTAATATATTATGTGATTTGAATATTCATGAATGAAAAAAAAGATATGTAATTAATTTTGAATAGATATGTTCATTACTCTAATCTAGGACTAGAAATAGGATAAAAGACATGACATTATAGGGGCGAACGGTATTGTAAAATATGAGATGTATTCCCCAATCAATGTGGCTTTAGCTCTAGGAGCGTCATTGGCTTGAGATGCTTGGTTGAGCATGTACAAATTGAGAACAATATGCCTTTAGCTCTGGGAGCACCATTGGTCCCATAATTCATATATAATGATATGTTACTCAATCAATGAGCCTTTAGCTCTTGGAACGTCATTGATTTTAGAAGCTCAGATACGCCAGATAATGGACAAAATGACTTTAGCTTTAAGAGCATTCCTGATCCATAATTCGTATCCAATTAATCCAGTTTAAAGTGATATGGGCGAATCACCAGAGTTTAAGTTGAAAGATAATGTATGGTATGATAAAAATAATATAGTATACGAAAAAAATGAAATGTATAATTTATGATTAAAGATAAAATAGGTATAACTTTGTATATATATATAATGCTCATAATTAGTATGAAATTGAGATATGAGGAGTAGAATGACATGAAAATATATTTGTGCATAAAATAATATATAATAATACTTGTTGCATGACATAGTATATTGCTTTAATTATATGTATCACTAAGTTTAGAGTTTAGCGTGTGAGTTTATCTTGTTCAGATATAGCAAGATAACCAACGTTTGTTGATAAAGCTATCGGTGATCCTAGTCAAGTAAAGCAACTAATCTTGAAATCATGAATCACAATCTTTTGAACTTTTGTATTTCATATTATATACTTCTAGATTTTTAAAATTAACTTTATAGTTTTGTAATATTATATTATGTTAATAAATTGTACAATATTTTCTCTTATATCTTTTGGATGAAAAAAATATATGTGCACTGTGTTTTAATATTTATCAAGTAACGATTTAAAAAAGTCTGCGTAACGCTATTTTATTCAAGCATGTGCTGTTGGAATAAGGGAGTGTTATAATGTTGTAGGAGTTCAAGTGTCATATATAATTGATAAAGTTGATTTAATTATTTATTTTCATTATTTACATAAATTGTTTATATAAATTATTTCTATCAGATATCATTTTAATTGGAAAATTAAAACTATATAATGTAATTTCTTAAAAGTTAATGTGTATTTTTCTTTTTAAAAAATATATATATATATATATTAATTCTTTTTTTTATCAAAATAATAAATAAAATATATACTTTATTATATTTGAGAAAATCTTTGAACATAATTATATAGTAATTCAAATTATTAAAATTGATATATTAAACATTCTTGTTTAGTATAAGTAATTTTTATATGTTATTATATATAAACATATTAAATATTATATTTTTATAGAATTTCATGTTAATTGGATTAAATTTCGGTTCGACCTTAATTGACTCTCTAATCTTTAACTCTTAGTATTTTCCAATTCAACAGACCGGATTTGATTGTGGTTGATTAAAATCTGGCAATAATTACTATCATCATCTACCCTCGAAATGAATGTACAAATTTGCTCTTTACTTTTTTTATTTTCTCATTTTTAAACAAAAAAGTATTTGCAAGCCACATAACAAATTAAAATGCTTCTCATGTCCTATATGGACAAGTACAGTGTTTTTCATGCCAGACAAACAAAAAGACTTATATATGAGTAGAATCTGGCAATTAAGATTTATATAATCCACAGAATTCCATACTTTCTGTTGTTTTGGCTGCTTCATAATATATATATATATATATATATATATATAGAACAAATGATTAATGCAAAAATATAAGAATAAAAAAGGCGTTTAACTTAATTTAGTTTAAAGCAAAGAGATGGACGTAGTCTTGCATTAGCAGATTCACTGGAAAAGAAGAAAATGGATATGATGAATTGATGACTCATTTGTTTGGCTAAGGTGAGATGTTTTATGTGTCACGTCAAGCTCTATCTGTTTTTTTTAAAAAAAAATTATTAACTGTTTTCTGAAAAACCATGTACGTATATATATTCCTTTTCTACTATTTTATCATAATAACAACATGACAAGCCTCCTACGCCATCTCTTTTGCTTATAGCGATATGATGTACAGCAAAGGAAAAGTTTTTTAAATTGAGTGGAAGCAACATAATTTTCAAAATTAAGAACACATTTGGTAGATTTCTTGACAAGTATACTTTGTAATTCCTCCTTTTATATATATATAATAAACTAAGGTATGTATAATCATATTACTTCCTCAACTTAATATTTTAAAAAAGAAAAAAAATCATTTAAAAAAAAAAATGGGCACCGATGGTTATAATGTATTGTATTGCATTCATTCAGCTCTCAAACTCTTATTTTCGCTTATATAAGTTTTATATAGGCAAATTTTATAAGTAATATCTTCTTGCTCTATTATTTTTTCGACAATTAATGGACTTTTAACTCTAATTTTGTCTTCTTATATAATTTCTTTTTTTACTTTTCATCAAATTATTTTCTACTATGGAAACAATCTTTTTATTTAATGTGTTTTGATAGCATTTATCATAGAAATTAGGAACTATACGTGGATATTGAATATCTTTGAATACATAATTAAAATTTTTTAAAAATCAACTAAGAAAAATCCGCAAAATATAAGAGCCAAAAGTGTTTTTTTTTGCATGATACTATTTTGACATAATTCATAAAATTCAAAATTATGTAAAATCATTGGGTAGGAAAATTATATAAACCTAACAAACATATATATGCATATATATATGGAAAGCTATTCCGATAATTTGTTAAAATCTTAAAAACTATTGATATACATCCAAAATTCATTCCAAACAACATGGAGGATGGCTGGATTTGGGATATATATATATATTTCCAAATTAGTACAAAACCAAAAAGGAAGTTTTGTGGAATGAAGAGCCTAAAATGTGATATTTTGTCCAAATGCATGACCTATTAATTCTTCACATGGAAACTCAGTGTATTTTGTATGCCAATGAATACAAGCTATCAATTCTACAAGCAATCATATTTTTATTTTATTTATTTTAAAATCAAACCGTAATTAAGGAATTAAAGTGAAGTCATTTTCATTAAAAGCAAATAAAAACCCCTCACATTTCGGCGCCACATTGCTTTCCATGCACAAAACTGGCCCGCAATCTTAGTTCCAACTACTGCGATTAAACTTCTATATATACCCTTTCGTCTCCATCCCCATCATCATCACACACAGATTCATGTTTTTATAAACTCTCAATTAAATACTTCATCAACCCAATGACGGAAACACGGCAATCTTCTTTATTTCTTCAACTTCTGATCTCTATTCTTTTTACATCATCTTTAGCAAGAGCAGCTCAGTATAATGTTATGAGTTATGGGGCAAAGCCTGATGGCAAGACTGACTCGACCAATGCCTTTATTTCTGCTTGGGGACAAGCTTGTGGGTCAGTTGAGGCATCCACAGTTTATGTGCCAAAAGGAAGATTCTTACTGCAAAATGTTGAATTTAAAGGTCCCTGCAAGAATAATGCAATCTTAGTTCGAATAGATGGTACCCTTGTGGCTCCATCCGATTATAGTGTCATTGGTAATGCTGGTAATTGGCTTTTCTTTCAGTATGTCAATGGCGTCACAGTTTCCGGTGGAATTCTTGACGGTAAAGGTACTGGTTTATGGGCTTGCAAGGCCACTGGGAGTAACTGCCCAAGTGGTGCCACGGTACGTTATTGTACATAATAATATATTTTTTTAATTAATTAATTTTATTTTACGTAGATTAAGCAATAAATTGATTAAATGAGAATTTTAAAGGTCAACAATCAGTTTAGTTCCTTGATTATAGGCTGTAATTTAGTAGTCCAATCTCGAGCTCCTAAATAATAATTAATTATATATTGTGGCCTTATGCAGTCACTAGGGATTTCCAATTCAAATAATGTGGCCATCAGTGGATTGACTTCACTAAATAGCCAAATGTACCACATTGTCGTCAATGGTTGCCAGAATGTGAAGATTCAAGGGGTTACAGTTTCCGCCTCGGGCCAGAGCCCCAACACCGACGGCATTCATGTCCAATTATCCACCGGCGTTACAATCTTGAATTCCAGGATTAGAACCGGCGATGATTGTATATCAATAGGTCCTGGTACTGATAACTTGTGGATTGAAAAAATAGCATGTGGCCCTGGCCATGGAATCAGGTATACATAATAATTATAAATTCACTCCTCACATGATCATTATTTAAATAATGATTGAATTAATTAATTTACACCCATTGTTAATTGGTGCAGCATTGGGAGCTTGGGCAAGGATCTTCAAGAGCCTGGTGTGCAAAATGTGACTGTTAAAACAGTTACATTTACTGGAACTCAAAACGGGGTGAGAATCAAATCATGGGGAAGACCAAGCAGTGGCTTCGCAAGGAACATTCTCTTCCAACATGCTGTGATGACCAATGTCCAAAATCCCATTGTCATCGACCAAAATTATTGTCCTGATAACAAAAATTGTCCTGGTCAGGTAAATGATCTTTTTCCTCATTAACATCATACATTTTCTCTTTAATATATGGAGCTAAAAGGCTAATAAACTATCCAATTTATGTGGTAATTTTGGTTAAACAGGAATCGGGTGTTAAAATTAGCCAAGTGACATACCAAGATATACATGGGACATCAGCAACACAAGTAGCACTGAATTTTGATTGCAGTAAAAAGTACCCATGCACTGGGATTAAACTTCAAGATGTGAAGCTCACTTACAAGAATCAACCTGCTGATGCATCCTGTAATAATGCTGATGGAACAGCCTCTGGATTCGTTCAGCCCTCTAGTTGTCTATAGAAACTCAAGCATGTTGTGTCTTTCTGTTAAATTGCTTGAGCCTGAGGCTATAATCATTTGGAGCCCGGCCTTGTTACTGTTCAAATGGATATTCTTTTTATTTTTGAATAAATATACTTGATTCTGTTTCGATAGTTATGATCTACCCCTATCCCACGCTTCATATTCTTTGGAAAATAATGGTAGGAATCGGAGTGGGAACGGGGTATTTTGTTAGATTATCCAACATTATTTGGCTATAACTATACACTACTATTTATAATTACTTTATCAATCCTCCTTGCTTATGCTATGGAAAGAATTAGGTCAAAGTCTTACCAAAAGAATTTTACATATTCCCTTTTCTAGTTTTTGGTTAAAGGAAAAAAATAACTAAAAAATAGGAATCCCATTTCCCTATAAATGGGAAATGCTCATTTTAAGATATCAACATTATTTCCAAAAATGAAAACAATTAATATTCAATATGTATTAACTCTTACTTGACTTCCAAAATGAAAATTGGTACTTATTTTGTGATTTGGACTTCCATTTTCAATATATTATTTTATTATTTTATTATTATTTACATAATAAATTTTAGAAAACTATATATTTGTTAGTATTAAAATTTGTTATTAAATTATATATATTAATTACTTAATTTTGAAATACAATTCTTTTATTATCATTTATTTACTATATTTTTAATGAATAATACTTTAAAATCTTGATATTTTATTTCAAAAATTTTAAACATTCCATTTATAAGTTTTTTCTTAAATTATGATTTTTTTTTCGATTTTGTATTGAACAAAACAGAAGGAGTGAATAACCATTTCAATTTTTATTTCTTTCTGATTTCAACTAGAAAGTTCAAATCAAACGGCCCCTTAAGTAGTTAATTAGTCTAAATTTTACATATCATAATTGAAGTTGCTAGTAAGTTAACCTGACAATCAAAGCGGATCGAGCAGATTCTGGTCATTATATTTTGGTCGGGTTTAATCGGCTGTTTTCGAATCAATTCCATGTTAGTCAAACTACACATGCACCAGAAAGTGCAATAAATAACAATAAAAATAGACAATATATCTTTTGTTGAACCAATTAATAATTAGTTGACAAAATATTTGCTAATGGTAGGTGATGATTAATTTTAACCATCCATTTTGTGGGTGAGAATTAATCTTGACCATCCATTTGATAGGTAAGACAATAGGTAGAAAATTATCTCAACCATCCATTAAAGTAGATGAAAATTAATTTTGATCGTCAATTGAGGAGGTGAAAACCTATATATAGCTTTAATAATTTATTTGTAAAGCATTCCATCCAAAAGTGAGAGAAAAATAAAAGCTTAGAAAAGTTGAGAGATTGTGAATTGTGAATATTTGTAAACACTTTTTAAAATTTTCTCCTTTTAGTAAAAGATCTGCAGCAGTCCGGAAACATATGCATAATTGGCCGAATTTCGTTATCAATTTGTGTGTCTTATTATTCCGCATTTTTCTTTGCTTTCTCATAAATCTGATTATAGAAAAATTTGTATTATTTCCCAATATTTCATATGTTGGGAAATTACGCTAATTTCCCTATAATCAGATTTATAAGAAAGTGAAGAAAATGTGGACTAATAAGACACACAAGTTGATAACGGAGTTCGACCAATTATGCCTACGTCTCCGGATTGCTGCAGATCTTTTACTGAAGGAAGAGAAATTTACAAAGTATTTACAAACACTCACAACTCACAACTCACAACCTCTCACTAATGCTTCTCTCTCACTTTTAGATGGAATACCTTACAAATGAATTTCTAAGGCTATATATAGGCATACACTTTCTCAATGGACGATCAAGATTAATTCTCACATACTTTGATGGATGGTTGAGATCATTTCTCACTTACCGTCTCACCCACCAAATGGATGGTCAAGATTAATCATCACCTACCATCTTACCAACCAAATATATGGTCAAGATTAATCCCCACCCACCAAATGGATGGTCAAGATCAATTTTTACCTACCATCTTACCTACAAAATATTTTGTCAATAAAAGATGCACCGTCCATCTTTATTGTCATTTATTTTTGGTGCATGTGTAGTTTGACCAACAATCTCCCACTTGAAGACTGGTTTCAATCTGTCTTCACACCTCGATCAATATAGTAGCCTTTCTGGTCTTGTTACTCTAGCAAACCAACTGAAGTTGAGCACAACTTCAGTTTGTCGATAGTCACCACATTTGTCAACATATCCGCTGGATTCCTGCTTCCTTGGATCTTCTCCAGTACTAACACATCATCTTCCAATAAAGATCTGATGAAGTGGTAACGAAGCCCAATATGCTTGGTTCTAGAATGAAATGCTGAATATTTCGCCAAGTGTATCGCACTTTGACTATCACTATGCAAAATATTCTTCTCCTTTTTGAATCCCAACTCAGTTAACAAACCTTGAAGTCATATCATCTCTTTACTAACTTCAGTCACTGCTACATACTCAGCCTCTGTAGTGGATAAAGTGACAATCTTCTGTATTTGTGACATCCAACTAACAGCTGTAGTTACAACAGTGAATATATAACCGGTGGTGTTTCGTAAATACCTCAAAATCCATTTGACTGTTTCCCAATGAGTTTTTCCTGGATTTGACATAAATCTGCTAACAACTCCCACTGCATGACCAATATCTGGTCTAGTACAGACCATTGCATACATCAAACTTTCAATAGCTGAGGCACAAGAAACCTTAGCCATGAATTCTCTCTCTTCCTCCGTTTGAGGGGATTGATTATTGGATAAGAGAAAATGATTGGCCAAGGGTGTGTTAATTGGTTTGGCGTTTCTCATATTGAATCTCTACAAAACACGGTTGATGTACTCTGTTTGAGATAACTGCAAGAACCCTTTCTGCTTATCTCTTGTGATTTGCATTCCAAGAATCTTCTTTGCTGGACCCAAGTCTTTCATATCAAACTCTTTTGACAATTGCTGCTTCAACCTTCTGATATCATCCATATTTGAACCTGCTACTAACATATCATCGACATAAAGTAGCAAAATGATATAACTGGATCTATATCTGTTGAAGTAGCAACAATGGTCGGCATTGCACTTCTGGAAATCTTCCTTGTGCATAAAGCTGTCAAACTTTCTGTACCACTGTCTTGGGGCTTGTTTCAGGCCATACAAATTCTTCTTGAGTCTGCACACCATGTTCTCCTTCCCTTTTTCTGAGAAACCTTCTGGCTGATGCATGTATATTTCTTCATCTAAGTCTCCGTGAAGAAATGTTGTTTTCACATCCAGCTGTTCAAGATGAAGATCTTCAATAGCCACAATACTCAATACTGTTCTAATAGTATTGAGCTTCACAACGGGAGCAAAAATATCGGTGTAGTCAACTCCTTCTTTCTGCTGGAATCCTTTAACAACAAGTCGGGCTTTGTATCTTTTGAGACCATCATGCTCTTCTTTTACCCGGTACACCCATTTGTTATGAAGTGCCTTCTTCCCCATAGGTAACTCAGCTAGTTCCCATGTCTGGTTAGAGATCAGAGACTTCATCTCGTCTTTCATGGCAAGCTCCCACTTACTAGCATCTCCAGTCTGACAAGCTTCATCATAGCATTCAAGCTCCCCTCCATCAGTCAATAACAGATAGTTCATGTATCTCCTGTTAGGCACATGAGGCCGAGAAGACCTTCTTAATACAGGAGATGGAGTAGGAGGTTGTGGTGTGTCGGATTGATGCGCACTGCTTGGTCCAACAAGTTCCTCTGGCTGAGGACTTGCAACAATGGGTTCCGTCACGGAACTAACTGGGACATCATCTGCATCTGCAAATACTGACTCATTCTGTTCTGAGTTGTTGGTGACTGTTTTATGCATGTCCTTGTACATCACCCTTTTGTCAAAAATCACATATCTGCTACGGATGACCTTTTTGTTTTCATCATCCCAAATACGGTAGCCAAACTCATCCTCACCATAGTCGATTAGAGTGCATTTCTTGGATTTGGGATCAAGCTTATTCCTTCCTTGATCACTGATATGCACATATGCTACACAACCAAAAACTTTTAAATGTGATAGTTTTATCTCTTTTTGGCTCCATACCTCCTCTGGTATTTTGTGCTCCAATGGAATCGATGGTCCTCGATTGATTAAGTAAGCTGCTGTGTTGACTGCTTCTGCCCAGAACTGCTTTGGTAGACCTAACTGTATACGAATGCTTCTGGCTCTTTCTGTCAACGTTCGGTTCATACGTTCAGCTACACCATTGTGTTGAGGTGTACCTGGCACGATTCTCTCCATTTTGATGTCGTGCTCATAGCAAAACTTCTTGAATCTGGTGTCTTCATATTCACCACTATTGTCAGTTTTAAGCTTTTTAATCTTCAGACCTGTCTCATTTTCAACCATAGCTTTCCATCTTCTGAAAGCCTCGAACACTTCGGACTTATATTTTAGAAAGTAAACCCATACCTTCCGAGAGTGATCATCGATGAAAGTCATGAAGTAGTGTTTCCCACCAATGGATGAGACAGTCGTTGGTCCCCAAACATCAGAGTGAACTATCTCTAGCCTTTCTTTCTTTGGGGTTCTGCCACTTGTTTGAAAGCTGACCCTTTTCTGCTTTCCAAGTATGCAATCTTCGTATGTGTCTATCTCCACTAACTGTAGACCTGGAAGTTTCCCCTTCAAATGCATAATCTTCATTCCTTTTTCACTTATATGGCCTAGTCTCTGGTGCCATAGATTGGGATTTTCATTGCTAGCTGCAACTATGATTGAACAGCATGCTCCCGCTGTCATGTAAAGAGTGTCATTCTTTTTGCCTCGAGCAACCGTCATTGCTCCCTTTGAAATTTTCCAATTATCACCATGAAAGATCGTAGTGTAGCCTTCGCTAGCCAACTGCCCTACTGAGATTAAGTTCTTTCTTAGGTCGGAAATATGTCTGACATCCTTCAGCTCCCAAACAGATCCGTTCAACTTAATCTTTACTACACCTTTGCCAATAATAGCACAAGTTTGATCATCACCAAGATATACCTTTCCAAGGACATACCTTTCGAAGAATTCTTTCTGTAAAGTAGCATGGAACGATGCTCCAGAGTCTAACACCCAAGACTCCTCTTTGATTTTCAAAGAGCATATCAATGTGTCATTGCCTCCAGAGGTGGAAGCAACATTTGCCTCTACCTTTGCTTACTGGTTCTTCGGTGCACTCTTGCACTGATTTTTGTAGTGCTCAGTCTTTCCACAATTCCAACATTCAACAGTTTTTGAACTATGGAAATTACTTGGATTCCTGGATTTGGACCTCGTGTCCTTTGATTTACCTCGGTAGTTTGACTTGCCTCGTCCATTGCCTCTGGTTGAATTTCTTCCTCTTGACTCTGTATGCAAAACTGAAGAAGTTGATGATTCACCCGACTCTCTCCGTCGGATCTCTTCACTGAGAACCAAATCACGAACATCATCAAATTTCAACTTAGTGCTTCCCGATGAGCTAATCACAGCCGTGATAGTAGCATTCCAACTTTCTAGTAGAGAAGATAAAAGTATTAATGCTCGTACTTCTTCATCAAATTCAATTCCAACCGAACTCAATTGGGTTGTGACTGTATTGAGTTCATTGAGATGTTGAGCTACCGATGCACCTTATGTCATTTGCAAGTTGAACAAACGCCTCATGAGGTGCACTTTGTTTGAGGCTGAAGGCTTCTCATACATACTAGAGAGAGCCATAAGACCTGTCGTGGTCTTTTCCTTTGCTATGTTGAAAGCAGCATTGTGGGATAACGTCAATCGGATAACTCTGAGAGCTTGTCTGTCGAGAAGACTCCAGTCTTCTTCCTTCATAGCCTATGGCTTCTTCCCTGAGAGAGGTTGATATAGATTTCTTTGATACAAATAATCTTTTATTTGCATTTTCCAAAAACCAAAGTCTGCTCCATCGAACTTCTCAATTTTCACCTTTGCGGCCATCGCTTCCACTCGAATCTGACTTCCTTTGGATCGTTTCTGACAATTCTTGCGAACCACCGTGTATTAGAACACCTCTGTGGATAATTTGGTACAACTGACCAAATTTTACTATTCACAATTTCATTATTCATGTGAATAGTAATCGCCCGAAAAAAGAAATAAAAATGCAACCAATGCTCTGATACTAGTTGTTGGGAAATGACGCTAATTTCTCTATAATCAGATTTATAAGAAAGCAAAGAAAATGCGGACTAATAAGACACACAAGTTGATAACGGAATTCGGCCAATTATGCCTATGTCTCCGGACTGCTGCAGATCTTTTACTGAAGGAAGAGAAATTTACAAAGTGTTTACAAACACTCACAACTCATAACTCACAACCTCTCACTAATGCCTCTCTCTCACTTTTAGATGGAATACCTTACAAATGAATTTCTAAGGCTATATATAGGCTTACACCTTCTCAATGGACGATCAAGATTAATTCTCACATACTTTGATGGATGGTTGAGATCATTTCTCACCTACCGTCTCACCCACCAAATGGATGGTCAAGATTAATCCTCACCTACCATCTTACCAACCAAATATATGGTCAAGATTAATCCCCACCCACCAAATGGATGGTCAAGATCAATTTTTACCTACCATCTTACCTACCAAATATTTTGTCAATAAAAGATGCACCGTCCATCTTTATTGTCATTTATTTTTGGTGCATGTGTAGTTTGACCAACACCATACTAGGATTTTAAAAATCTTTTCATATGTTCGACGGGTGAGATTTCAGTTGCCCTTTTAATGAATTTGGTTTGGATTTTTGGATTATATTTTTTTTCTGGTCAATTTTCTGGACACTATTATGAGTGAGGCGTTTAAATATTTCTAAATTTTAATAGCTCGAAATGAAAAAAAAAGTCAGTAAATTACTTTTGAGAATCAGTTCAGATTATTATTCTATTCACATATGAGTTAATACACAACTCATTTTTGTTATTTATCGATACTGCATATAAATAAAGCCACAAGAATCAAATTAACCCAATACAATTTGAAGGGAGTAGTGATAAGAGAAGAAATCCTATATTGTCTTGATTAAATAGGAATTATTCTTGCATAAATATGAATATTAATTATAGCATAGAAATCTTGTTAGGCATGGTAATTAGTTGTATTTCCTTATACTGTTTGGTTTTCTACATGAATGTCATATATAAAACATATAGCGGAAGCAACAAAAATCCAAGAGAGGAGTCGGCCTGTGTAAATTTAAAATTAGATTTTCTATATATTATACAGATAGAATTAATTGTCTTTAATCTGCAGCTCTTGATTTATTGAATTTGTGAATTTTTCTTTTTGTTGTATTATCTCAAACCACAAAAATCATAACTATGATATTTCTCTATTTGTAAATAAACAAAGAAAGAAGATAAAAACTACCAATACTGATGACGATGGGTGGCCAAAAGTGCCTCTTTGCTAGTTAGGGTTTTGGCCTAGTGAGAGAAAGGGAGGAGAAAATTTTTCCTATGATTTCTCTTGTGTTGGCCGAATTCTCCTATAGAGGAATAATATACCCCTTAATCTCATTCAGGATTGGAGAAGGAAAAACCCTAATCTAACCTTTCCTAAGGTGAATTTGGCACAATGTTGATCAAAATCAACAAGTCCAATTCAAATGGACTTGGCCCATTTATAATACTTACAAAAGACTCATATTTCTTTATCTCTTAATCAAATCCAATCCAATAATCATTTTACACAGTTTTTGTTTTTAACTCTTCTATAGGTAATTACTGTGAAATAAGTTTTTTCAACAAACTATATTTCATTTGATTCAAAACTTGAACTTTCTATCAGCTCTTACTAAATTGACTACATCACACAGTCTAAATAACACTACAAGAAAAATATGTTTTAGTGACGGACAAATCCGTTACTAAAATTAAAAATTTTGTCGCTAATCTAATTTAGGGATAGAATTGCGACGGATTAATTCCGTCGCCGAAAATCTTCTCGCAAGTCCAATAGCGACAGATTATTATTATGTCGCTAACGTTAGCGACATAATTAGTGACGAAATATCTATCACTAATTCTATTGCAGGAATTGTAATGACGACAGAAAATACCTCGCTATTTAGCGACGGATATTGTACGTCACTATTTTGCTACGGACAGAGTCCGTCGCTATTTTGCTACGAACAGCGTCCGTTTCTATTTTGCTACGAACAGCGTCCGTTTCTATTTTTTTGGGCATTTACTTTATATATTAAATTTTGTAATTTAAATATATTTACAATTTAAAAATTCAATTAAATGAAAACCGAAAATTTTTGTTTAGCTGAATTCATTAAATATATATTAAAATTTTGTAGTCCAACATGAAAAATATTCAATAATTAAAAATACTACAATATATATATATAGTCCTACATCCTGTCAGATTGTGGTGGATCACTATATGGAGCTGATGAAATGTTGGTAGAATTAGTCATCTTTGCTATCAACTGTTGCATCTTTGCACGCATCTCGTCTCGAAACTCAATTCGCAGTTCTTCGCGCATCTGTTCATGCATTTGCTGCTTTTGTGACTCCAACATACCAGTCATGAACTCTGGGTTTAAAAGTCTATCGTTCAATCGTTTATACATCCATTCACGATATGGTCTCATTTTTTATTACCTCTATTAAATCAAGGAAAACATTCAAATCAATTTGAAGTATGAAATTGTAATTGATAAATCATAATGAAATAAAACTATAAAATAATTTAATATTATAACTATTGCTATTAACTTTCATAAAGATTTCAAGTTACACTAATCTAGCTTTAGAGCAACTTAGTTATTCTTTCAACCGAACGATAATTTTAATTTTAATCAAACTAATAGCTAAATAGCTTTTTTATTAACCTTAGTAATTAAATTATTTTATTAAACTTAGTAATTAAACTACTTTATTAAACTTATTTTATTAAACTTAGTAATTAAATTATTTTATTAAACTTAGTAATTAAAGTATTTTATTAAACTTAGTAATTAAAGTATTTTATTAGACTTATTTTATTAAACTGAGTAATTAAATTTAGCTATTTTATAATTTTTAATCAAACTTATTAGCTAAATAGCTATTTTATTAAACTTATTAATTAATTTTAGCTATTTTATGATTTAATCAAACTTAATAGCAAAGTAGGTATTTTATTAAACTTAGACATTAAATTTAGTTATTTTATAATTTTTAATCAAACTTATTAGCTAAATAGCTATTTTATTCAACTTATTAATTAATTTTAGCTATTTTGTAATTTTAATCAAACTTAATAGCTAAATAGGTATTTTATTAAACTTAGTAATTAAACTTAGCCATTTTATAATTTTTTGCCTAAATTATCTATATTATGTCCTAACATTATATTATTTTTATAAATATATATGTAACTTATTCATATAATTAATTAATAATATGTTATATAATATGTTCCAACATTACAAAATTACAAAATAATATACTTAAATTACTAAGTACACTTAAATTACTAAGTACACTTAAATTACAAAATAATATACTTAAATTACAAAATAATATGTCATATTATTAATTAATAATATGTTATATAATATGAATGAAATATGTATGTAAATTACTAAGTATACAAAATAATATACTTAAATTACAAAATAATATATCATATAATTAATTAATGATATATTATATAATATGTTCTAACATTACAAAATAAAAACATACAAACAAGTAAAATAAAAAAAATTTGCATAAAAAAAAACACAACAGCTATACTGACCGGGACCGAGAGCAGAGAAGGGTAAAACACAGCAGCTATACCGACGGTACATTTTCGTCGCTAAATATTTATATAACTATCATTTGATTTAGCGACGACATTTTCGTAACAACTTTGTGACAAATATAATTCTGTCACTATTTTATCAATTTTGCGATGGTTTTATATCCGTCGCTAATATGTCGCAAATTTTTAGTGCCATATAATCCCTCCATATTAGCTACAACATTTAGTTACGGTCATAATCTGTAGCAAATTTTTCTCGCTAATTTGTCGCTATTTTTGACGCTATTTTTATTAATTTTTTTTAACTTCCGTCGCTGATCCGAAGTTAACTGCTACGGATGTCAATCCATCGCTAAATTTCATCGCTATTCTATTCATTTCTTGTAGTGATATTAGTTCTTATCTTTGAGATCCATCACTCAATAAGATATGTTATTAAATAATCTCTTCAAGACATGTTCACCCCAATTATGGATTTTTGAGTAATAATTTTTTACAAGAGACAATAGGTATACTTTCTCTAGCAACAATTTTGAATCATTTATTAATCACTCAACTACCTTTGAATAACTCATGTCACACCCAATCTCCACCCTATAAGCGGTCTCTAATAGACAACAAGAAATGAAGTCAAAATATGTCATTTAGTATTTATGATAATCTTAAGTATCTCAAGTCCGTGGATATGTGTACAATTCTTATGATGAGACAATATCACTGACATTGATTAGATATTCATGTGATCGTCTCATACCTAAGTCATCCAATTTACTTGACTATTCTAACAAACATCTATATGTTAACTTTAAACATCTCATATTTACAACTTATGAGAGTTATTGCTTGATGAAATATAACATATGTGTTAGTTTATCCGCATTAACAATATTTTGTCTTATTAATGCTATGATTGTGGATAGTTTAAACATAAATACAATTACACATAAAAAGAATCTCACTATCATGATCACATCGAGATTCCCCTCATGTTGTATTATATATGAAAGATTTCATCAAACAATTTAAGATATTACATCAAATTCATATAGTGAACACTAAATAATGAATATTGATAAATTAAATGAATACATTTAATGTACTAAGATGATTCTGTTTAGGGCTCTAATGCCTTATACATGTTACACTCTTGCATAAATATTATTCATTAATGAAAACCTCGCTTAATTCTTCACACTATACATATATAGCTTCATTTATGAAAATTGAATATTTTGTTTCTCAAATTCAATATAAATAAATATTATAACTATACTCGAATTAAACAAATCACTCAAATTTTGTATTGATTTTATTCATAAATAGTTGTCAATTGGATTAAAGATCTACAACTATTCATGAATGTGTATCACTACAAAAAAAACAATTTTTAGTGACCATTCACTAAAACTGTTTAGTGACTACATGGCGATCACATACGGTAGTCGATAAAAATCTGGTCTCTAAGTAACAACCACATATTTTTCTGTTGTTGCTAAATTGCGATCACTACTAGTGGTCGCCAAATCATCCCATTGTGGTCGCTAATTCCAAACCTTGTGAGCCAAGGGGACCAAATCACAACAAAACAAATTTGTCGCTAATTCTAAACCTTGTGAGCCAAGGGGACCAAATCACAACAAAACAAATTTGTCGCTAATTCTAAACCTTGTGAGCCAAGGGGACCAAATCACAACAAAACAAATTTGTCGCTAATTGATGGTCGCTAAAGTGATCCTGTTTTAGCGACCAAGGTAGCAATTTTGGTATGTTAGCAAAATACATAGTTTAATTATTTTCTTTTAGTGACCACTGCCTATGGTAGCTAAATTGTTTTTGATATTTTTTATAATTATTAAATAATAAATTTATTTATTAATATTAAAAATTATTATATTGTATTATTAATAATAATTATATATTATTATAATGAAAATATTAAAAATAATTTTCATATAACAATTAAAAAAGTCCAATACAACAAACTAGTACACAAAATATGCCAAGCCAAGGAACATAGCAGTAAATTTAATACAAAATTCAGATTGCCATTTTAGAAGAAAAACAAATCCCTTCTAAACAAAATTCACCAATTATTACAAGTATAAAACTAAAAAGAAAGGTACTAAATCTCTCTGAGCATCCTCTCCCCTCCAGGTAGCATTTGTAGTCTATAATTCCCAGAGTTTATGGCTGAATCTATCTGCACTATACACAGAGAACATATACATTAGATAATACAGTCAATCACCGGGAAAACATGATGAAGCGCTAGCAGGTAACATTTGTAGTCTATAGCCTGCAATCCCAAAAGCCAGGATAATATATATATGCGTGAAACAACACCACTTGTCCCAAAAATTGTGTCACCTCCAATCAGGTATCCCATGACTGTAACAGCATCTTGAAGGGCAGACAAATCTCCAAACTTTAAATTGAGTTTATGATATATTAAGAAAAATAAAATTATTTTTATGAAAAGAGGATATTATAAGTGCAAGATAGAATTGAAACCTGAAAGCATAAAAATTAATGATCCACACACAGGGGGAATTGAAAAATAAAAAGAAAAGAACTTTGGTTGGGAAATGGACAAGTGTTGCAAAGTAAGATAGTGGTGACATTAAGTGGATTCATATATCAAATCAAAAGTAGTAATCCAAGCAACATACCAGGAACCTTCTAAAGGCATAATATCAACAACATGAATCACACAGCACTTGCAATTTGTGACCAACAAAACATGTTCCACTATTAATTAAATTTAATTATTTGAAAGAATGAGAAGGAAAGAAAAGGCAAAGGCAAAATATAGCAACAAGTTGTCATCAAAATAAAGAGAACCGCTCTATATTGAAGGCCAGCCAGAAATGATAGCAAGATAACTAACTAAATGCATCTGCACATAATAATAAATTGATAGTTGAAGAGAAATTACACTGATAGGTCAAATCACAACCGTTCTATGTTAATTATCAATGTTCATGAAATGGATTCATATTTAGAATGAAGATTGTTCTTATATACGTATACATTTCTATATTTGCCTTCAAGATTTTCGATACTAACAAACACTTGGAACAATCAAAATAGCAACTCTATGATATTCAATATCAATATGCAATCATGTGCGAAAGCCCAATAAGTACTGATGCCCTTTGCTTAATTAAAGTGCAAAAGAAGAGACTTGTGAGAGACAAGCATAACATTGTTAACATTGTTAATGCCTCAACGAAACCAAATACTTGTTCCAGTTGAACTAATAGCTAAAGTATAAATCCTAAGATTTTAAACAACTGATCCAAAAGCAACCTGACCAAAATTTGGTTAGTGATAACAAATTTGATCTCGGTAGTCGATTTATATATAATTTTATTTTGAATGATGCCATTTGGATTTGAGGATTCGATTCTTCTTGAAATGACTTTAATTTGATAAAATTCTCTATTCTTTTCAACTTTAGTGTAGTTATGGTGTGAAAAGTTAGTTGGTTAAGCCTATTATACATCACATCTATAACTATGATAACCCAAGATTGAATGAGGGATTTTATGGGTCAGCCTTTGTTGATTGCTGAGAATTAGGTTGGTTCTGTGCTAATTCAATCATTTAGGAATTCCAAATTAGTTTTTGCTTCTCGGGATGAAGCACAAATTTTTACTATTGGATTGTTATAATACCTACCATGTTTAAGTGGTTTTTCTCATAGGAATTGCCAGTTGATAACTTGAAAGGAGCTCAAGCACATACATGACAAAAATATCATGCAAGAGGGCTATTATAGGAACAAGTATTGGAAGCCACAACTAAAGTTCAATAATTAATCAATACGTAGGTTGTTCCAAACAGAGCAATCTTTTGGACTTTCGTCTTGTCAGAACCTAATTGGTTATCCTCAATAATAAATATTGTCAAGCTGGTAAAAAAAAAAGAATAAGTAATGTAAACTGGTAGAAGAAATGCCATAAGAATAGAATGAAGTATAAGAACCAACAAACTTTACCTACCTACACACATTCTGAAATTTAACTTATTTCAAAACTGTTGAAAAAAATTAAGACCGGATAGAACAAGACCGCACTTAATAATTTGAGAAAAATTAAAAATAAAATAAAATACACATATTTTATATGGAAAACTTCTAAACAAATAAGTGTAAAAACCACTAATAAAAATAAAAGCATTCACTATGAAATAAATAAAAGATTACACTCTCTAATAATTAAGAAGAGAACAAATATACTTTCATAAAAATTAGGAGAATGATAAATATTTTTAACTCTCTATTTTTTTCTCTCTCGGAAGCTCTCACTTGCTATGTATTTTGAAGGCAAAAGATTATGTCATTTATAGGCACAATTGCTACAAAGAATTTTAAACATTTTGGCCGCCGGTGTCTTATTTTTTAAAGTGTTGAAAACTTTTGTTTTCACTGCAAAATTTTTCAAGGTTTAGTTCAAAGATTGGCAATGGTGATTATGCAGTGAGCCTTATTCTTCAACAAATCTCCCACTTGAAAATTTGATTGCATTAATTATTTTTTCACATAATTTTTTCTTCTTTGTCATTCCATGTCGCTTATTTTTCTGTTAGACCGCTAGAGAATCGACACTAAATAAACTTGTCAATATTAATTGCTTTAGTTAAGAAATCTACTAAGTTATCTTCTGTATAAATTTTCTGCATATTCACTATTCCTACCTCCACTTTCTCACGAACGAAGTGATATTGCACTCAAATGTATTTTGTCTTTGAATGAAAAGATGAATTCTTTGCAAGATGTAAAACACTCTGACTGTCACAAAATAGAGAAATGTTCTCTTGTTTATACCCGAGTTCTTCCATTGTCATTTTCAACAAAATTGCTTTTATATTAGCTTGTGTAGCTGCTACATATTCTACTTCTGTTATTCATATAGCCACAATTGATTGTTGTTTTGAAACTCATCTTACAGTTTTGCTAGCAAGTACAAATATATATCCGGTGGTGGATTTAATTCTGTCAAGATCACCTGCATAATTTGACATATTATCTGACAATAAAGTTTGATCCTCTATAATGCAATGCAACATCTGAGTCCTCTTAATGTATCTCATGACTCTTTTCACCTCATTCCAATATTTTTTACCAGGATTCGTCATGTATCGACTAGTCATTCTTACTGCTTGTGCAATGTGTAGTCCTATACAAATCATAGGAAATATTAAACTTCCCATTGTTGATGCATACGGTACTTGATAATTTTCATCATCTATGCTTCTGTACTATGATTCATACTGGAGGATAACTTAAAATTAACAGAAATTGGGTTAGAAATTGGCTTACAATTTTGCATATTAAAGCGTTACAAGATCTTCTTCAAATAATTCTTTTAAAAGAGCCAAATCTTCCTATTATTTCTATCACAGTGAATTTGCATCCTTAGAATCTTGTTTGTTGGTCTCATGTCTTTTATTCCAAACTCTCTAGCTAATTGTGCCTTTAATTATATAATATGATCTTTGTTGGGGCCTACTACCAATATATCATCTACATTCAATAGAAAAATGATAAAATTATTTCCAACAAACCTTTTGAAATTTGCACAAGGGTCTATATTAAATATGTTGTATCCAAGGCTGATAATGAAAGAATCAAATCTCTTGTACCAACACATTGGCGCTTGTTTGAGGCCATGCAGAGATTTGTTCAACCTGTAAATCAAGTTCTTTTTTTTCTTTTTATTCAAAACCTTATAGTTGGAGCATATAGATTTCTTCTTCAAGGTTGCCATGAAGAAAAATAGTTTTCACATCTAACTGCTCTAGAAATAAGTCAGATGTAACACATTACCAGAACTACTTTGATTGTTGTTAGTCATACCATTGGAAAAAAATATCTCATTGAAGTTCGTACCTTTTTTCTAAGCATATCCTTTCACCACAATCTTGTACGATCCCATTCCATTTAAATTTTTTTCATTATACTTGATCTTATACACTCATTTGTATCCAATAGGTTTTTTTTTTCTTATGGTAACGGAATAAGTTCTCAAGTTTTATTCTTATAAAGAGCTTCTATTTCCTTCTGCATTCCTGCTATCCACTGAGATGCATATGCATTTTTCATTGCTTTTTGTAGAGTTTATAGTTGTCCATCATCTATTAGAAGACAATATGCAACATTGCTCTCCATAACATACTCAAAGTACCAAACTAGTTGTTTTCTAGAAAAATTTACCGTCAAGGTTCTTGTGCCTCAGAAATAACTAATTCTTGCTCCTCGTGCTCCGGTTATGTTTTAGAATAATTCTTTTGCTCAATTTCATTTTCCACATGTACTATAATAGTCTCTAAATATTTTTTACTATGCTATCATTTTTATCTTCTAAAAAGATAGCATCTCTGCTGACTACAACCCTATAGATAGTGGGATCCCATAGGTCATACCCCTTTACTCCATCAGTATACCCCAAGAATATACATTTTCTGAATTTTGAATCCAGTTTTGTAGTTTATTGAGTATTGTACATAACATACACAAGACTTCCAACTATATGAAGATTTGAATAATCAATCTTCTTTCCAATCCACATCTCCATTGGTGTCTTCAGCTCAATTGTTGTTGATAGAGCCCGATTTATCACATAATAGGCGGTATTTACTACTTTTGCCTAGAACAATTTTTGCAAACCTGAAGCTCATAACATTACTCTTGTTCTTTCTAACAAGGTTCTGTTTATCCACCCTGTCGCTCCATTTTATTGAGGAGTGTATGCTGTAGTGAACTGCCTTCTGATGCCTTTTTAATTGCAAAATTCAGCAAACTCCTAGCTGGTGTATACTCAATTATTTTTCCCCAAACACTTGAACTTATTTTTAGAATTAAGCTCTATATGTGTTTTGAATACTTTGAAAATTAGAAACAAATCTGCATTCTTCTTGATAGGATACACACAATATCTTCTGAAATAATTTATGAAGAATACAAAATATTTTGCTCCACCTAGAGACGTAACTAGTGTTTACCATAAATTAGAGTGAAACAATTCTACAATTTCTTTACTTCTAAAATTTGATGTGTTAAATTTCAATTTATGTTGTTCATTTGTAACACAATGCTCACAAAAAGGTAAGGATACCTTAGTGAGACCTGGAAGTAGATTTTGCTCCGCAAAATTTTTATTCCTTGCTCAAACATATGTCTAAGTTTTTGATGCCACACCATTGCAGATATTTCACTTGAACTACTTCAAGCAACTTATATTTCTTCTTCTAGCAATGTCTTTCCCTTCAACATGTACAAGTTGATAGTCATCTTTTCTTCCTTTATTAGTACAAGCGTGCCTCAAATCACTTTCATGATTCCTTTTTCAGCTTCAATTTTATAGCCAAAGTCATCGGTTGACCTAACGATAACAAGTTCTTTTTCAGGCCTTCCACATGCCACACTTGTTGAATAGTGCATACTATGCTATCATAGAACTACAAATTTGATGGTTTCAATACCAATAATCTTTAAGACATGATCATTGCAACTGTACACAGATCCTTCAAAGATAGGTTCATATTGGTGGAACCATTCTCTTCGAGATGTCATGTGAAAGGTGCTCCCCGAGTTAATGAACCATATATCAATAAATATCTTTCTGCTTTCACTAGTTGTTGTAACTTCACAACATAAAGCATCACCCTCATTGGATGTGCTTGCAACATTTCCTTGAGGATTTGAGTGTTTCTTGTTTAAACTTCAACAATCCTTTTTCAAATGACCCTTTTTGCCATAATAGTAACATTTCAGGGTTTTTTTTTTGCTTTTTGATTTTGATCTATCTTGATCTTGGCTTCCACTTGAACCACTTTTGTTGATATCCCTCTCATCACTGTTAGCACTTGCACTTGTTGCGAACTTGCCAATCTGTCCTCTTTGTTCTTGCGCCAATTTTCTGGTTGAAGAATAGCAGCTGCAATATCATCAAAATTCAGAATGTCTGTGAGGGCATGTTTGTTAGATTGATGATGAGTTAATCATATAAAAAGGGTAGACTTTCAAGCAAAAGTTCAACATATTCAGTTGACTTTATTTTATAACTCAATAATGTGAGTTGAGAAAATAAAGTATTCAACACATTAATATACTTAGTTACTGAAATAGATTCTGACATCCACATAATGTACAATTTTCTTTTAAGAAAAATTTTATTGTGAAGTGACTTAGTCTCGTACAGCTTTGTGAGATGATCTTAAATCTCATTTGTAGTTTTTTTCTCTTCTATGCTTGACAATACTTTATCTACTAATGTAATATGAAGATTTGCAATAATATTTCCATCTATAACGTTCCACTTAACATCATTTTTTGTATTTCATCAACCTTTCACTGATAGCCGCCAAACAATTATTTTTTCTTAAGATAGTCTTCATCTTTAATTCTTACTTTCATTGAATTTCTCAATCTCAAATTTTGTCATCATTTCTTCTATAATGACCTTTAAGAGTAAATAATAATCTAACCTATTTTCTAATATGCAGGGTCCACCTATTAGTAGCAATTACAAAACGTACGATAATTAGATATTAATGTCCAAGTCAGTCTCTGATATCACTTGTTGAAGAAAATTAGAATCGGATACAACAAGATTGCAGCTAATAATTTGTAAAAATTTAAAGATAAAATAGAACACAATTTTTACATGAAAATTTTCCAAACAAATTAAGGTAAAAATCACAGACAAAGATAGAAGAATTCACTATGAAAGGAATAAAAGATTACACATTCTTTCTAATAATTAAGGAAATAACAAATACACTCTCATAAAAATTAGGAGAATTACAAATGTTTTTAACTCTCTATTTTTCTTTCTCTTATGAGCTCTCACTTACTCTCTTGCTATGTATTTTGAAAGCAAAAGATGGTGCCTTTTATAGTCACAATTGCTGCAAAAAAATTCAAAAATTTCAGTTGTCAGTGTCTTATTTTTCAAAGCGTTGAAAACTTCTGTTTTCAAGTGCAAATTTTTCAGGGTTTAGTTCAAAGATTGGTGGTGGTGATTGTGTGGTGGGCCTTATTCTTCCAACAAAGACTACTGGTTTTCCCTGCAAAGAGGTAAATGATATATGAAATTGCAACATAGCAGTTTCTATTGACATAGCTTTCAAAAATATGGCAACAACATCAAGTAGAAGTACAAGAAACTATCCACCTTAAGAATGTAATTTAATGTGTTTTCAAAATCCAATATGTATAATTGAAAGTGAAAAACGTCCACAAATCATAAAAGATTATGAAACACAATTTATATTAGGTAGATCACACATCAGAAATTAGGAAGAAATGATGAAATCTGGTAGAAAAAACCAGACATTCAAGAAACAATTCTCCAAATAAATGTTTACATAGAAATTTTATTGTTTTTATCATGATATGTAGTGCAATTGTTTCTCTTAATTATATTGTCAAAGCTGAAAATTCAGAAAAGTAATTCCAAAGGAAAAAAAAAAGTTGGAATTCCAATCATTCTTAAAATGATAAGAACTTGGATTCCTAAAATTCAACACCAATCAGCTTCACTTAAAAATCCACCAAATTACAAACCATGTGGTTAATCCTCATAAACAATACCTTTTTTTTTTCCTAAAAAGGAATACCAGTGGCAAATGTTATAGTCCTATCAATTGAATTGATTCCGCCATGTAAAAATAAAATTGAATTAAAAAAATCGCTTAGCAGTTAGTATAAGAAAATTATCGAAGCGTAAAGCCCCAACTTCATTAATTTACTAACCATGTGGTCCCTTAATTTTAAATACATTTTGTTAGAGGATCGGACCTAAGACTAAACAAGTTCATTACCTAAATTTTTTTTTATCTAAATGGAGCCAGTAATAAAATAAAATAATTTTTACTCGATAAACATAAAATTAAATAAATTAAATTTTTGGTGAAATAGAGTAGTAGCTATCAAGTATTGTCAACATCAGAATTTGCTTTATCTGGAAGAAGGCTGAAATTTGGAGGTCTTCTTACTTAAATTAAATATGGATCTATAGGGAAAAAGTGTGTTTTATATCAAGTGGGGGCTGCTCTTATACTCACAGTTGGCTAGAGAGACAGGCACATTCCTTAACCTTGCAGAATATTAGAGCCATGCCTGTAAGAAATGTTTCACAGCTCTTCTAACTACAGCTGGTTCATGAGGTGGTAGCTGCATTTTCGTAGAAAAAAACCATTAACTCAAATTTTCCTGATTCTGCAAACCATCATTGATAAAAACAACACATATGAATGCTCACTTATCAATGAGCTGCATTTACATGCATATAAGAGCAAGATTGACATATTGATCACCAATTCTAAAACAATGGATATTTCACATCAACAATTTTGACAATATTGCACTCTCAATGCTAAACAATCACAAAGTTTCCATCAACTACATAAATGGTTTATTTGACGAAAATAAAAACATAACAGAAACCACAAACCAATGGACCTCTCATTAAGCCAAATGCAACACAATATACAGTGAAGTGATAAAATAAGTTCATTTGTGCACAACATACCACTTCACCTGGCTACCTTTTTCTTATACGTTCAACATCAATGCGGCAAACAATTGATAAGGCATGTACTCCTGCATCCCACAATAATTCAAAATAGGCATCTAAATCATAGCCTTAAAAAGTGAAAAATAAATATTAGATGCCGTCTGCGAGTAAGTATATATATTGATTCAGAAAAATATATGAATAGTGCATAGCTAAATCACTTCTCCACAACGCAATGAATTTATGCTACACTATGGCACATAATAGCAAATAGGTAAAAGCTAAAGGAGCGAACTTTTCAATTTCCTCTAAAATAATGCCACGCCATTAACTGTGCAAACTTTGAATGCTAGAAACTAAAGAGTCATTTCCTAAAACAACGAATAGAATATTAAAACTAAAATCATGAAAGAAACAAAAATGAACTTACTATTCGGCTTGACAAGGAGATTGATAGCGGCTGACCAATAAACTTACGAAAAGCCTCCTCCTACATTTAACATTGAAGAACAAAAAGCTAAATTAACAGAACTCAACTCTCATCCATGCTAAATTCATTGAAATTCTAATTGAGCCTTCATTTTAATTTCCCTCCTTTTCAGAGCCAAGAAAAACTCATTGTAAAAAGAACAGTCAAATAATGCCCAAAGAAATTATAAAGGAAATATCTTTAGAATAAATTTTCAAAATGTCCCATTAAAAAAATATATATCAAATTTCTATCTTCGCTTTCAGAGAGCATGAGAGCTAACCTCGAGGAATCAACCAGCTAAGGAAATAGGCAAAGTCTTCAATGTGATTAAGCCCAGCTTAACAATAAAATAATTGATGATTTAGTATTCTGGGACCATATGTTTCTGGCAATCTTAAAACCAGTGCTCTAAATTTCCATGGCTTCTTTTGATTCCAAGAACTAAAACATTCTGTGTATTTTTTTTTTTCATGAAGAATTTTTTCTATTTCCCAAGGAAAATGACTGGTAACCAAACATGAGAACATGAAAGCTAACCTCCGACTTGGCAGAATGGACACTTGAAGGTCTGCTGGAGTGCGCAGTAGTAGGCCTGCTGGATTGTGAGCTCGTCTTCTTAGCTTCTATTTCCATTTCAAGCTTTTTCCAATTATCAAAATCATCTACTCGCGAAGGCTAATCATACTCAGAAACCCTAAACTGGGGGCCCTCTTAGCAAAGGGGAAATCAGACACTTGGTGAAGAAAGAAGAAGAACAAGTATGAAAAGAGAAAGAAATAAGAATGAGATGAAAGGCAGTAGCTCGCAAATGGGAACGGAGGAAAAAGACAGAAGAACTACATGTGAAGGGAGAAAGGAGAGGGGGACGGAGCGGGGAGTCGGTTAGCTTTAGGTTATTTATATACTCATCCAAACGACATAGTTTTAGATGGTTATTAAATTTATTCATTAAATCTTATATTTTTTTTATTTTTATATAACTTTTCTTGAATATAATATTTATCTTTCATTTATAATAATCTTTACAAATTAAAATATTCTAAAATTTAAATTTAAGTTAATTTAATTTATAATATTATAATATTCTAATAATCTTTATAAATTATTTATCATAATTTGTAATCTAAAAGTATTAAAATTTGTTGAAAAATATTTTTGATAAATTTAAAAATATTTACCAAGGTATAACTTATTAAATTGGGATTCAATTGATTAAACAATTTTTGGATTCAAAAGATTAAATTAAATTTTAACTAATTAAATTGGAGTTCAATTGATTAATTAAACTTCAATTGATTAAATTGGGATCTAGTTGATTAATTTGATATAATTATCTTAAATTGGAGTTTAATTAATTAAATTAGAATTCAATTGATTAAATTAAGAACTTGAATTATTGATTAAATTCAGCATAAATTGAACTTCAATTAATTAATTAAACTTAAATTTATTAAATTATTTTTAAATTTAACGTCAATTGATTAAATTCATATTCAATTGAATAATTTAATTAAATTGGATTTAATTAATTAATTAGGGAGTTCATTGATTAATTGAATTTAAATTGAGATTAAATTGATTAAATTGAACTTAAATCAAAATTCAATTGATTGAATTAGGGTTTAGTTGATTAATTTGATTCAATCAACATAAATTGATATTCAATTGGTTAATTTAAGATTTAATAGATTAAATTGAATTTAAATTGAAATTCAATTGATAAATTTAGAATCTAATTGATTAATTAATTCAATTGATATAAGTTGGGGTTTAATTGATTAAATTGGGATTTAGTTGATTAATTTAATTTAATTATCTTAAATTGGAGTCTAATTGATTAAATTAAGAATTAATTGATTCAATTAGAGTTCCATTTATTAATGAACTTCAATTGATTAAAATGAGTTCAATTGATTAATTGAACTTCAATTGATTAAATTATTCTTAAATTGAATTTTAATTGATTAAATTAAACATCAACTGAATAATTTAATTAAATGTCTTAAATTGGGGTTTTATTAATTAATTTAGGGGATAATAGATTAATTAAATTTAAATTGTCTAAATAGCGCTTAAATTTGAGTTCAGTTGATCAAATTAAATCAACTAAACTTTAATAGATTAAATTGATTAATTTTATTTGATTTTATTAAATTGGATTTAATTGACTAATTGAACTTAAATTGATTTAATTGACCAAAAATTGAACTTCAAATTATTAAGTTGGAGTTCAATTGAATAAATGGATTTAAATTGATTAAAACATTCTTAGGTTGAATATCAATTGATTAATTTTATTTGATTTTATCAAATTATATTTTAATTGATTAATTAAATTTAAATTAATATTAATTTGGAGTTCAGTTGATTAATTCAATTAAAATGACTTAATTAATTAATATTATTAAACTAATTTTAATTGTGCTTTTATTAATTAAATTAGGAATTGGAATTTGATTGATAAAATTGGTGGCTAAAATAATATTAGCGAGAAAATTTAATTGTGGTCGCTAATATTAGTATAGCAATCACATAAATGTGGTCATTAAATTATTTAAATGACTACAATTAAATGTAGTTGCTAATAATATTTTAATGACCACATAAATGTAGTCGTTGAATATTTTTAGCAACCACTATTATTTAAATCTCTATTTAATGACCACAAACTTGTTGCTAAGTCGTCGTTAAATTTTGTAACTTTTTTGTGCGTGATTTAGCAACAATTTATAGTAATTGCAAACAGTTTGGCCACTGATTGGTCTTTATTTGGTCATGGTAGTTATTTAGAAACAACATGTCAGTAGTCACTAATTGTATTTGCTAAATAATTATTTTTTTTTTGTAGTGTAGATGAAAAACTAAGGACACATTTAATATTATTGTGTGTTTTATGTTTTTTATTTTTTAAAAACTAAAAAACTATTCTATTTTTTATTTTTAAAAAACTATATATATATATATATATATATATATTGGATACTATTTTTTTTGTCATTATATAAAAAATATAATAGTTCTAATTAGTTCTATAGTATATTTATGAGCATTTAATATTATAATAGTTAATTTTATTTAACACTAAGAATTATAATAGTTACCAATAAAATCTTAAATCATTGAAAAATCTTTTTCATATATAACTACATAATTTACTCATTTATAAGTATTATTCTTTCAACTATGAGGCCAAAATCTAATGGCACTCAATTAGTTTCACTTTAAGTGTAATTTAAGAAAATAAAATTTATTTTACTTCAAATGATATTTTTAGATTACCAATAAAAAATAAATTTTTTCTTTCCAAATTTATCCATGAGTTTTATTGGAGTAATTATAATTCATTACTTTAGTCTTTTTAAGAGAGAGTAATATAGTCATTTTATACCTATAATTATATCTATTAAATAACATTTTTAATCATTGTGATGCTACTTTAAACAAAACTTAGAGTAGAAGAGTAGCACTAATTAGATCTATAGAAATAAAATAGCATTTAATGCTATCAATTTAACGTTATTTAATGTTATATATTTAACACGAAAACTCTCCCGTGCATATATACATATATATAGCCGACGAATCACTCCCTCGAAGGAAAACTCTTTGCCTCCTAGAAATTTTGTTCCTTGAGAAATAAGATATTGTAATGGCAATAACCAAAGGGCGGCCCGCCTCTAGAGGGGAGGAGGACTCCTTCAAGGCATTTACAATCCCATTCATGAACTTCTTAAGAAACAACAATGACTTAGACTTTGCTCAGACAAAAACATAACCCAGAATAAGGGATTGAGCTATTTATAAAAATAAAATACAATATAATTTAGGTTGTTCTTTATGACCAATTCAAGGATGACGGACTAAGCTATGGTGGAAACTACCGATAATATGATTTCCGGTGGCTAATGATAGTGAATTGGTGGTCAATGGTAGAGATGACTGATGAGGGCAGTAAAGGGTGTAGGATCTAAGAGTAAACAGAGAGGAAAAAAGTAACAATAAAGGACGGAAAACTAGAAGGAACCACATTTTGTGGTTTAAATATTTCTTTTTTTTTTTTATTTCAAAAAGTGTTTTATTGTTAATTTGTTAAAAATGAAAAACAGAGCATTTACACCCAACACGTTTCTATTTTAATTTTAAAAAATGAAAATTCCAAAACTAAAACCAATATGAACAGGACATAAATTTGTGTTAAAAGTAAACCAAGGTACAACTGAATTTGGCAACAACATTTGTTGAATAATTGGTAACTCTATGAGCCTATAAAAGTCACATAAAAGTTTAGTTTAAATGCATTGCAAATTTGAAGAACAAATTTGAGGAAAAAAAAAAAAGAAATAGAGAAATAGAGAAAAAAATATTTTGTTATATCTGTTCTCCTAATTTGCTAAGAGTATAATTGTTATCTCTTTAAATTTTAAATGTTGTAATTTTTTATTTTCTTTTATAATGAATTCTTTTATTTTTATTTGTAGTTTTTATTCTAATTTATTTGAGAGTTTTTCACGTAAAATCTATATATTTTATGTCTTTTTTTAAAATTATTAGTAGCAATTATGTTCTATCTGATCATTATTTTTCTCAACAAGTGATATCAGAGTCTGACTTGTGTATTATTATTTACTTATCGTTTGTGGTTGCCACTAATAAGTGTACCATCCATATCAGAAAATACGTTAAGATTATTGTTAACCTTGAGGGATATTTCCGTCATTTTGATAATAATAAATAATATAGCAATATTGTATTTAACATACTTGTTTTTGTAAGTATATTATACAGGACATGAATTAAAATAGCAAGAATGGAGAATTGGAAGAATAATCCTTGAGAAACAAAAAACAAGAAGTAGCATGTTCACTGTCGTGACTCTAGGAGTCACTCCCGTGAAGGAAGCTATCCGTTACCAAAACCAACATTTGAAGTTCACGACCATGAAGGAAAAACAAACTGTGAAGTAAGCATTTCAGTCACCCGCGTGACTGAAGGTGTCACCCCCGTGAAAACTTCATTCAATTTCATCCAGAGAGCTTCACGACCAGAGTCACCACTTGTCTCACGGTTGGGAAGAGTGTCACGCCCGTGGCTGATTAATGTCACACCCGTGACTCTATATGTCAAAACATACCAGAGAGCTTCACGACCAAGGTCACCACTTCAGTCATGGCTTGGGAAGAACTGTCACCCCCGTGACAAGCATATTCACGCCCGTGACCAATGAAAGAGAAAAATGTCAGGCGCGATTTTTTGGTTGGTACAACAGCTAGTTTCTTATTTAATGCACCCCAACGGCTATATTCAGCCATAGGAGTATAAATGGAAGTCATTTATGCATTAAGAAACAAGATAATGATAAGAAAAACAAAAGATTAGCATATATTTCAAATCACAAGCTATCTTGTACTTTTATACTTTGAGAACAAATCTATTCTCTGTAAAAATCTTATTGCTCCTCATATTTGAGCAATAAAGATTTATAAGTGGTTCTCTCTGTAATCTTTACTCAAGTGAGCATTGGGTAGTTCTGGGTTAAGAGAAGAACACTTGTAAGGGTTAGTTGTGTGAACCTCCAAAACACAAATTAAAAGGTTGTTTGTGTGAGCCTGTAAAAACACAAAGTATAGGTTGTTTGTGTGAGCCTGTAAAACACAAAATGTAGGTTGTTTGTGTGAGCCTGTAAAACACAAAGGAATTGGTTATTGTGTGAGCCATTAAAACACAAGGGATTTCTGGGTTAGGTGTGAGCCATTGTAAGAAACACCATAGTTGGGGGTGAGCTTGTAAAACTCCATTGTAACACTTAGTGTGTTAGTGAAACTCCCAATTGTCATATTTTATTTCCGCACTTTAAAGTTTAATTCTTGAAACTCCAATTCAACCCCCCTTCTTGGTCTAATATCTGGGCAACAATTGGTATTAGAGCTTTGTCTAGCATCTAAGCCTAAAAAGTGCTAGTAAAGAGTAAGATATGACCAGTGAAGGATTCCAGAGTCTCAAACCTTCCTTTGATGGAGCAAATTATGCCCATTGGAACTTAAGGATGGAGACATACTTGGATAGTGAAGGAATTGAAGTCTGGGATAGTGTACGAAAAGAATGGACACCACCAACCAGAAGAGGAGCTGATGGTGAAGAGGAAATCCTATCAAGAGATGATTGGACAGAGCCCCAAAGAAGAGCAAATTTCAAAAACAAGAAGGCAATGACAATTCTATCAAGCTCATTATCTATTGAAGAATGTGGGAGAATACAGCACTGCTTAACAGCCTATAGTATGTGGAAGACATTGGAGAACTATCATGAGGGAATTAAACAAGTCAAATCCAAGAAGATTCAACTTCTAACCTCATAATATGAGCTCTTCAAGATGAAATCAAATGAGTCAATCACTGACATAACCAACCGTCTTCTATCCATTATAAATGGAATAAGGAAACTTGGGAAGCATTTGAGTTTGGAAGATGTAAACAATAAAATCCTGAGAAGTCTTCCTCTTAAAGACTATGGTTCAAAAGTTGCTGGGATAGAAGAAGCAAATGAAGATATGAGTATCATGAACACTGATGTGCTGATTGAAAAGCTTCTCACACATGAGATGGCAGTAAAGAGAGATAGAGAGCTTGAAGCAGAGCCAAAAAAAAGAAAACCATTAGCACTCAAAGCCTCTACTTCAAAATCTCAAGAAGAAAGTGAAGATGATGAAGAGATGAGTGATGATGAAAATGAGGACATCGCTATGCTTTCAAGGAGATTAAAAAGAATCATTGAGAAGAAAATGAGCAATTCCAGAAAATTCGGGCAAAGAAACCTCAAACAAACTTCAAATGATACACACAGAAGTAAGGAAGAGGTAAAATGCTATGAATGTGGAAAGAAAGGACATATTAAACCAGAATGTCCAAGGCTTAAGAAGCATAAGAGCAAATACCAAAGAGACAATGGGGAGAAATGTCACAAAGCCACATGGGATGACAAAAGCACTTCAAGTGAAAAAGATGATAATGAAAGTGAAGAGGTCAACCTATGTTTCATGGCTATTGAGGATCACGTCTCGGACAAAGTAAGATCACTACACTCATACTCTTTCAATAATGATAGTAGTGATAATGATAGTGATAGTGATGATGATGATGATGAGCAAAGCCTAATAGAAGAATTAAATATAGAATTAGAGAAATATAGAACTAAATTTAGTATCTATAGAAATAATATCTCTAATTTGAAAAATAAGATAGATGGCTTAGAAAAGGAGAACATAAAGCTTAAATCATCTAATGAATCTCTTCAAAAGTCATTAGATGAATACTCATCAAGACCCTCAACAGCTTCACTGTTAAAAGAAAATAATAATTTGAAAAATGAAGTTGAAGAACTTAGAAATTCCATTTCTAAATTTCACAAGGGTAAAGAGAGCTTAGATACTCTCATTGTGTCTCAAAGACCACCTTTAGTTAGACATGGTCTAGGGTTTAAGGACACATCATCATCTTCTAACAAAACAGTATTTGTTAAGTCTAAAGAACATAACACCTCCACACCTGTTAGAACTGCACCAAGAAATAAGAATGTTAAAACCTCTATACCGAAAAAGAATCATGCCTTTATATATAAGAAGAATGTATCCAGAAAAATGCAAATTAATCATGATTGTGCATGCCATTGTTCTCAAAATCAGTCTAATCAAATTATGGCATTCAAATACATTGTAAGACTAAAAATCAAGTTTACACCTAAACAATGTAATTACTGTATGAAAATGGGTCATATAAATAAAAATTGCTGGATAAGGAAGGCTCATTGGGAACCTTCATGTGCTAACCCCCAAGGACCCAAACTCATTTGGGTACCTAAATATCATACTTGATTTGTAATTCTTTAGGTATGCCTCAAGTCCACAATAAACAAAAATGCATGGCTAGTAGACAGTGGATGCTCAAGGCATATGACAAGAGATAAAGAACTCTTCAATGAAATCAAAAGTATTGATGGAGGTAAAGTTACCTTTGGAAACAATGCAAAGGGTAAGGTAATTGGCATTGGTTCTATTGGTGTTATTGGTACTACTTTTATTAAGGATGTTTTACTTGTTGATGGCTTAAAACATAATTTGTTAAGTGTAAGTCAATTATGTGATAAAGGAAACAAAGTAATTTTCACTTCAAATGAATGTCTTGTAATCTCTATTGATGGTCAAGAAATATTTAAAGGAAATAGAGATATCAATACGTACATAATAAACTTACATGAACTATCTAACCATTCCTCTAAGTGTCTTGTGACTACTAGTGATGAATCTTGGCTGTGGCATAGAAGACTTGGTCATGCTAACATGGACTTAATACAAAGTCTCAGCACAGGAGGGCTAGTAAAAGGATTAACAAGAGTTAAATATGAAAAAAGGCAAGACATGTGATCCTTGTCAAAGAGGAAAGCAACACAAGTCATCTTTCAAAGCCAAAAACATAGTAAGTACTTCAAAACCTCTTCAACTCCTACATTTAGACTTATTTGGACCTACTAGGGTTGCTAGCTTAGGAGGAAAACATTATGCATTTGTCATCGTAGATGATTACTCTAGATTTACTTGGGTAATTTTCTTAGCTCAAAAGAGTGATGCTTTTGAAAATTTCAAAAACTTTGCTAAAACAGTTCAAAATGAAAAAGGGTATTGCATTTCAAAAATAAGAAGTGATCATAGGAAAGAATTTGAAAATGAAAACTTTGAAAGTTTTTGTCTTGAACATGACATTTCACATAATTTCTCATCTCCTAGAACACCTCAACAAAATGGAGTAGTTGAAAGGAAAAATCGAACATTAATTGAAATGGCAAGAACAATGCTTAATGAATATGAATTACCAACTTATTTTTGGGCAGAAGCCACAAACAATGCATGTTATATTTCAAATCGAGTTTTCAAAAGGCCTCTTTTAAACAAAACCTCATTTGAGCTATGGAATGGAAGAAAACCCTTGGTATCATACTTTAGAGTATTTGGATGCAAGTGTTTTATATTGAACACCAAGGACAATCTTGAAAAATTTGCCTCTAAGTCTAATGATGGTATCTTTTTAGGATACTCTACAACCAGCAAAGCATATAGAGTATTTAATAAAAGATCATTAACAGTGGAAGAATCCATGCATGTTTTTTTTAATGAATCAAGTAGACTTGATCTTGTGAAAGGTAGTGCTCTTGATGATGTTGTAGATAATATGGAAAAACTTGTCATTGAAAATGGAAAAGAAGAAAATGATCAAGAAAATTTACTACCTCAAAATCAAGAACAAAAGGAGCAAGAACTTCCAAAAGAATGGAGAATGAACAGAAATCATCCAAAAGAGCAAATAATTGGTGATCTATCAAGGGGAGTAAGTACTAGATCTCATTTCAAGCATTTAGTCACTGACATTGCTTTTATTTCACAAATTGAGCCTAAAAACATTGATGAGGCTCTTAATGATGAAAGTTGGGTAATTGTCATGCAAGAGGAACTCAACCAATTTGAGAGAAATAAGGTATGAAACCTAGTACCAATACCCAAAAATCATCCAATCATAGGCAGCAAATGGGTATTTAGAAATAAGCTAGATGAACAAGGGTTAATAACCAGGAATAAAGCAAGACTAGTTGCAAAAGGATATAATCAGGAAGAAGGTATAGACTATGATGAATCATATGCACCTGTAGCTAGATTAGAAGCTATAAGAATACTCTTAGCATATGCATGTCACATGAATTTCAAACTTTTTCAAATGGATGTGAAAAGTGCATTTCTAAATGGCTATATAGATGAAGAAGTGTATGTAGAACAACCACCAAGTTTTGAAAGCTATGATTTTCCAAATCATGTTTTTAAACTTTCAAAAGCTTTGTATGGTTTAAAACAAGCTCCAAGAGCTTGGTATGAGAGACTAAGTTCTTTTTTACTAGAAAATAGCTTCACAAAGGGAAATGTTGACACTACACTGTTCATCAAAAAGCATAAGCATGATATACTAATTGTTCAAATTTATGTTGATGATATAATATTTGGTTCTACTAATGAGCTGCTTTGTCAAGAATTTGCTAAGTGCATGACTAGGGAATTTGAAATGAGCATGATGGGAGAACTTAAGTATTTCCTTGGTCTACAAATCAAACAAAGCAATGAGGGCATATTCATCAACCAATCCAAATATACCAAAGACTTAATCAAAAAATTTAGCATGGAAGGATGCAAAAATGCCAAGACTCCTATAAGCACATCAACAAAATTGGACAAAGATGAAAAGGGTAAGAGCATGAATGAAAAGCTTTATAGAGGTATGATCAGATCACTTTTATATCTCACTGCTTCTAGACCCGATATTATGTATAGTGTTTGCTTGTGTGCGCGATTTCAATCATGTCCTAAAGAATCTCATCTAAATTCTGTAAAAAGGATTTTAAGATATTTACATGGAACATTGCATCTAGGTTTATGGTATCCTAAGAATTCATCTTTTTATATTATAGGATATTCAGATGCAGATTATGCTGGTAGTCTTTTAGATAGAAAAAGTACTTCAGGTACTTGTCACTTCATTGGAGAGTGTTTGGTTTCTTGGTTTAGCAAGAAACAAGTTTCAGTTGCTCTTTCAACTGCTGAAGCTGAATATGTAGCAGTTGGATGTTGTTGTACACAAATTCTTTGGATGAAACAACAACTTAAGGACTATGGTCATGAGATAAACCATATACCTATAAAATGTGACAACACCAGTGCTATAAATCTTTCAAAGAATCCTATTCAACACTCTAGAAGTAAACATATTGACATTAGACATCACTTTATTAGAGATCATGTTCAATATGGAGATGTTGAATTAGAATTTGTATGCACAGAAAAGCAATTAGCAGATATTTTCACTAAGTCTCTAAATGAGGAAAGATTTAATTTCATTAGAAGAGAACTAGGTATGATTGATGGATTAACCTTGTGATTACAAGAATATGAAATTTTAATTGTTGATCTTAAAACATCTCACAAGTTATAAGATAAAATTTTTGATGAGAATTCATGCTTTATGAAGTAAAATCTTTGTTGAAATGATTTAGTCTTGTTGCAGAACTTAATTTCAATCTGATGAAAATTATAGGGGAGTCACGCCCGTGACTTATACTCACGCCCGTGACTTAAGTGGCCCAAAGAGGCAGTGTCGTTCACGACTTTGGGTCACGGCATGATTCATGGCTTCAAGTGGTGAAACATAGTTTCACAGCTTGAGTCACGCCCGTGGAAAAGAACCTCCATGCCCGTGACAAAGTTTAACGCCCGTGAATAATTACAACCAAAACTCACAGAAGCTTTCATGCCTTATGTCACGGCTTGCTTCACGGGTATAAATAGTGAAATTCAACAGGTCACGCCCGTGACATTATATTCACTCTCGTGACCTATGATCATTCACGCCTGTGATGTTCATCGATCACGCCCGTGAACGCATTCACGCTTTCATTCACAGGTGGAACACTGCTTCAGCAAACCGTAAACACGACTATTCATGCCCGTGAAACCCTAAGTCACGCCTGTGAATGTATCGAATATATAAGAAAACAGCCGGTTACAATCTTCATTTCAACTCTCCATCTCCCAAAACCGCTCTCATTTACTCTCATTCATTGAGACATTGAAGATTCCAACCCCAAAGCCTTGATATTTCACTATAAATACCATCAAAAGTTCGAATCTTCAGCAGAAAACAAACATTTCTAGGGTCTTTCATCATATTTTTTTTCTGTCAAAAATCTTCTTCAACTCCATCAACAACTAAAATTCTTCAAATATGGAGTCTGCTTCATCAAAAGGGAAGAGAAAGAAGTCTCATGCACCGAAGAGGTATTCAGATTACCTCATGAACATCATTCCAGAAAGTTGCCATCCTCAGTATGCAACTTTAAAGAAGAGACCTATTTTATCATCAAGGTCCTTCGAATGGCAGACAGTTCGTAATCTCGGACTCGAGATGGCTATGACAAAGCAACTTCAAGCCTGTCATCTAAAAGAATTTGTTGAAATTCATATGCCAACCCTACGGGAGCCAACGCTGGAATTTCTCAGCACCTTGTAGGTTTCACCAACTGGAGTGGTGAAATTCCAACTCTGCAACAATGCAAACACCCTCAGCGCCATCGCATTTGGAGAATTGTTCAACCTACCATCTGATGGCGTTCTAAATGAGACTAAGGTAGAATTCTCTGCCCCTGCAGCCTGGACACATTTTGGCACGGATTGCAGCTGGGATGTCAAGAAAACTAAGAGCACACATCTCAGGACCCCAGTACACAGGTATTTGCATAGGTTTTTAACCTATAGCACTTTTGCTCGAGGAGAAAGCAATGGAACTATTAGGAAGTCAGAACTCTTCCTATTATAGATGGCTCACCGGGGAGTCACAGTGGCGTTTTCCAGATGGTTTGCAAACCATCTTCTCTCCATCGCCACCAAGCCCACAAGAGATATCTTGATTGGGGCATATGTCACTCATATGGCAGTGAAGCTCAATTACTTGAAGCTGGATAACCATCACTTCAACATCATTCCTGCACATCCACGAGATAGGCTGGATATCGAGTCATTCATCAAGATGGGAGCAGCTGTGAGAATCATTTTCCAGAACGATATCTTCTATCGCTTCACTGATACTGCTGGAGAGATTATCTGGGAAGATCATGACACGGAGGATTTTAAAACAGGCCTCCAGGGAGTCCAGCAGAAAAAGAGGGCTAGGATTGAGGAAGCAACTCCAGCCATCGAGCAGGACATTGGACAGTCCTCAGCCTCCACACCATCTTTAGCACAACAGGTGGTCGACCTCTTGGCACCACGTTTCGAGCAGCTGCAGACTTCTATGGATGAGAGGTTGGAAAACCTCAAGGACTTCATGGAGTCTCAGATAGACAGCCTTGAGGCTGAAGTAGCTAGGCTTCGTGATAGGATGTCTGACTAGGATATAGGCTAGAGTGTAGCCTAAATTTGTTATGTTTGATCATTTTTTTGTTATGTTTACTTATGTAGGAAATCTTAAATTTCCTTTCTAAGTTTGTATCCTTTCCTTTATAATATATATTTGCTTTTGTTTACTTCAATCTACATATTCTTTTTGATTGATGACAAAAGGGGGAGAAAACTAGCAATATATGATAGGTAATATATGATAAGGGAAAGTAGTATCGAACTAGCAATATAAGGATTATGAATCAAAAAGTGAACAGACTTTGAATTGATTTAAAAATCTTGATTCAACTTTTCAGATGCAAAGTAGATAATTAAAAAACTGAGCTTTTATATACTTTAAATATACCCTAAGTATACTTTGCATACACCTTAAAAGCAAGTTACAAATAAAAACATGCCATGATATACCTTAAATATACCTTACATATACTTTCTGTCTTGAAAAAGAATTATGGTATGTATTGGATATACTTCTCATATAACTTGCATATACTTAAAATCTAGTTAAATGCTACATCTTTATTTACTATTCTTGCACATTATAATTTTTATTCTAAGTATATTTTGAGGGGGAGACTTCTCAAAATCACACATTGCTAGATTATTTGTCACCATCAAAAAGGGGGAGATTGTTAACCTTGAAGGGTATTTCTGTCATTTTTATGATAATAAATAATATAGCAATATTGTATTTAACATACTTGTTTTTGTAAGTATATTATATAGGACATGAATTAAAATAGCAAGAATGGAGAATTGGAAGAATAATCCTTGAGAAACAAAAAGCAAGAAGTAGCATGTTCACTGTCGTGACTCTAGGAGTCACTCCCGTGAAGGAAGCTATCCGTTACCAAAACCAACATTTGAAGTTCACAGCCATGAAGGAAAAACAAACCGTGAAGTAAGCATTTCAGTCACCCCCGTGACTGAAGGTGTCACCCCCGTGAAGACTTCATTCAATTTCATCCAGAGAGTTTCACGACCAGAGTCACCACTTGTCTCACGGGTGGGAAGAGTGTCACGCCCGTGACTGATTAATGTCACGCCCGTGACTCTATATGTCAAAACATACCAGAGAGCTTCACGACCAAGGTCACCACTTCAGTCACGGCTTGGGAAGAACTGTCACCCCCGTGACAAGCATATTCACGCCCGTGACCAATGAAAGAGAAAAATGTCAGACGCGATTTTTTGGTTGGTACAACGGCTAGTTTCTTATTTAATGCACCCCAACGGCTATATTCAGCCATAGGAGTATAAATGGAAGTCATTTATGCATTAAGAAACAAGAGAATGATAAGAAAAACAAAAGATTAACATATATTTCAAATCACAAGCTATCTTGTACTTTTATACTTTGAGAACAAATCTATTCTCTGTAAAAATCTTATTGCTCCTCATATTTGAGCAATAAAGATTTATAAGTGGTTCTCTCTGTAATCTTTACTCAAGTGAGCATTGGGTAGTTCTGGGTTAAGAGAAGAACACTTGTAAGGGTTAGTTGTGTGAACCTCCAAAACACAAATTAAAAGGTTGTTTGTGTGAGCCTGTAAAAACACAAAGTATAGGTTGTTTGTGTGAGCCTGTAAAACACAAAGGAATTGGTTATTATGTAAGCCATTAAAACACAAGGGATTTCTGGGTTAGGTGTGAGCCATTGTGAGAAACACCATAGTTGGGAGTGGGCTTGTAAAACTCCATTGTAACACTTAGTGTGTTAGTGAAACTCCCAATTGCGATTGGGGAGAGGAGTAGGGTTTGTTAATACCCGAACCTCTATAAATCTTTGTGTCTGATTTTCTCTATCCCTTCTAAAATTAACAATTTTATTTCCGCACTTTAAAGTTTAATTTTTGAAACTCCAATTCAACCCCACTTCTTGGTCTAATATCTGGGCAACAATTATTATTTACCCTTAAAGGTTGTTATAGAAGTCACGACGATAAATTTTAATAGGAGTAATTTCTCATTGTGGAAATTAAAATTAAAGACAATCTTGAAAAAATATAATTATCTGGCAACTATCATAGGTAACAATGAGTGGAATGAAATGGAAGGAAATGTTATTACAAATCTTCATCTTGCATTAGCAAATGAAGTATTATCAAGCATATAGGAGAAAAATCACAAATGAGATTTGCGATCATCTCACAAAACTGTAGGAGGCCAAGTCACTTTACAACAAAAATTTTATTAAACGAAAATTGTATACTCTGCAGATGTCAGAATCAACTTCAGTGACAAACATACCAATGTATTAAATACTCTATTTTCTCAACTCTCATAACTAGGTCATAAAATAGAGTCAACTGAACGTGTTATACTTCTAATTCAAAGTCTACTTGATTCATATAATAAACTCATTATCAATCTAACAAATAATTTCCTCACATATCATCTGAACTTTGATGATATTGCAACTACTATTCTTGAATAAGAAAAATGACGCAAGAGCAATGAGGATGACTTTGGTTACAGAATTGAAGTCAAAACAATAATCATGAAGGTGATTCGATGTGTGCTTATAGTAATAACTGGAGAAAATGTGACTGCTAACTTATACATGTTGAAAGAATAGACTTTGCTAGAAGGAGTGTAACGCCTGTCAATTTAGGCTAGGATAATTAACATATTTAATGATCGTAATTAAAATTATTTGAGACTAAATTTGAAAATAAAATATAATAAAAATATTTATAAGTGAATTTTTATTAAGTTATGTGTGTTAAATAAAATAAATAGAAAGGTTGGGTAAGTTAATAATAATAAGATAAAAACCAAGGATTTAAGTGGATATTTGGCAAAAAAAATGGGGGGACCTAATAGGGTATTTACCATGAGTATAAAAATTCTCTCTTCTTTCACCCATTTTCTTCTTCCTCTCTTTCCTCTTCCTCTTCCCAAAAACTTAAAACAACTATAATAGCTTAAGATTTGAAGAGGTTAAGACTTCATTGTGTCAAGGTTTAGATTTCATTGTATCAAGGTTTGTACATATGAGCATATTTATTCTTTTGTATATTTTATTTGCATTACAATAATGTTTGATGTTGAAAGAAGAGTGAACAAATAACTTGTTGTGTTTGTTGATTTTGTTAAAATTCGTCTGGAACAGTCTTGATGTATTTGATCATATCTTTTGTTCTGAAACTTGGATCAGAATGAAATCAGTTGGAAATAAAAAAAATACACATAGACCTAAAAATTTTATAAAGAGTGTAAATGCTATATCTGATTCTAAGTTAGTTTAAAAATTTCTACAAATTCTCGGATTTGAAAGTATCCAGAAAATTCTGGGTAGTTATTTTCTGAACATTCTATGGTATTTTGGTTATACCTTTTATTCTGGAACTTGGATAGAGATAAAATCAGTTGAAAATTAAAATACACACATAGATATAAAATGTTTATAAATAGTGTAAATGTTATATCTGATTCTAAGTTAGTCTAAAAATTTCTACAAATTTTCAGATTTGAAAGTACCCTGAAAATTCTGGATAGTTATTTTCTGAACATTCTATGGTATTTTGATTATATCTTTTGTTCTGAAACTTAGATCTGGATGAAACCAGTTGGAAATAAAGGTAGACACATAGATACAAAATATTTATGAAGAGTATAAATGCTATTTATGATTTATATTGGACCTAAAATTTGATATAAAATTTCGGACCTAAGAATATTCTGAAAAATACTTGACATATATTTACTGAGTATTATACAGTTATTTGGACATAAGTTTAGCTAGACAATTCAGATTTATATGAATCTTTTTTTTATATGAAAGATAAGACATTAATCTAAATTTATTATTGACATAAGTGACAAAACATGAAATGCTTACAAGAGGTAATGAGAATTTAGTTATTGAATATGATTTTTATGTTTATACTGTTATGTGATGTAGTTATTTCTTTTATATGAAATAAAAATTCAGTGTATCATGAATTATTTGAGACATGCATTTGTGTGACTGCTTGGAAAAAACTTAATACCTATATGTACCACTAAGCTAGAGTTAGCTTAGCGTGAGTTCTTCTCACGCAGGAATTGGAACTATAGACGGTAGGAGGTGAAGTGATCAAGAAGGAAATCCAAGCCCATATCAGCAGAGACACAATAAGCATAGTTAGAGGGTTGGTTATGTATTATTATGTTTTTTTTTAGTTTGACTATGTATATGGTGTGGTAGACATATCTCATATATTAATATTGTGTATGTAAATAATTATGTAACATAATCGGGTGCCATATGTGTATACAATATAAGGATATATATATATTTATATATTTTTAATTAGAACAATTTGCCTAAACCAAAATAAATAAATATATTAAGTTATAAAAAAAAAATTCAATTTGAGCAGATTATCGAGTTAAGCTTGTGACATTCTTCTTATATATGTGGGATTATTCCTAATATATAAGTGGGGCATCACATTTACTGGTATCAGAGCTTGCTCACTTTTGATGGTCTTCTTCTTGTTGAAATCCTAATTTAAAAAATATAATTAATTAATAGCTTGATAAAATATTTATTCTTAATATAACTTAAATAAATAATTTCAATTTCTATTAATCTAGAATAAGACATCTAAGGACTGTTGGATTAATAACTTTTCCTACACTTATCTAATTTGTATGATTCTTAATTCTGATTAACTATAACATGTAAAACTAAAATATACTAAAATTTTAGAAGTTTTGAACCTTTACATAATTTTTGGTATAATTTTAAATATTGACCTGATTTCTGCCCTTAGGCAGTTTCAAGATACCCAATTCAACAATTCATAACTTTCAATGTGTAGCTTCAATTATTATGAAACTTTTTATACAGTTATATACATTAATTGGGAACATTTTTCATGTTTAACTCATTTCCTGATTCAGTCTCTAAGGGTCTCAAATATGGGAGGATATATAACTGGTTCAACACAGAGTATCAACCTGACCAGTTTAATTGTTCAGCTCATAACTCACAAAATACATGATATTTTAAGATGAAACTTTCACAGAAATTTATATAAGACATAGGGGTAAAACTTAAATGTTTTTCACGTTGGCCAATTCGATCTAAAAATAGGTGAAATATAAGGAAGAAATTACTGGAACTGCACAGGTATATGAAACCAGTTCAATCAATGAACAGTCATGGTTCATTTCAGAATAACTCAACCTACACAAGATCAATTCATACGACATTTTGCAGATACCTCAATAACATATATACCTACAACTTTCATGTTTTACACAACATCAGAATAAGCCAATAAGATGGTCAATTTTTATAAAAACCGTAGGTTATTGGGTTGATACGTCTCCCAGAACCAGTTTCACCTCAATAACCATATCTCTTCATATACTCAAAATCATTCAATAAAATTTGGCAGAGAGATACACAAAACATATATGAACAAATTTTATGTTTAACACATCCCCAAATTCGAGTCACAAGATAATCAAACACAGAGTGCAAGATTCTGTCAAAATAAAACCTAAAGAGTTCTAATAACACAATAATCATGGGGAAAATATATCTTACCAAGATCAGATTTTATTGGACTGATTTTTGATGCAATTCTTGAAGAAGATGATGAGTAATTTGATCTGAGATATGGAGGAAGAAAAAGGGAAGAAGAAGAAGAAGAGATGAAGGAGAAAAGAGAAATTGGGAATTCTGCCCCATTTTCCCGTTTTTGTATTCTGCCCTTTTTTTTTTTTTTTGCTACTGTCCAATTTACTGTTCACTCAATTTTTTTTTTAATTTTAATTTTATTATTATTATTATTATTATTATTATTATTATTATTATTATTATTATTATTATTGTTATTATCATCTTCACATAATTGTTTATAGCTAATATTTTTAATTTTATTTAATCAAAAACACAATTTAATTATATAGTCTAAATTATTCAAATTAAACTCTAATTAGTGGGTGTTACAACCAAAACCCTTTGATGCAGCATATGGCTAGTTTGCTACAATAGATCCCAAGAGTTGTACCATAACCTGCTCTAGTTCCTCCACCTCCACCATCGAAACCGAAAGTACAGATGGACAAGCTTCGTAAGTATAGAGCCATAATTTTTTTGGATATGAAAGATGATGATCCTGCTGCAACAGAATATTAGTTTGAAAAAATTGAAAGAGTCCTTGATTTGCTTGAGATTTCTACTGACCAAAGGCAAGATATGTCGTATCTCTACTCTAGGAAGATGCTTAATACTGGTGGAAGTCAGTTCTTTTGAAACTAGAGGCTCCAAAACCTATGACATGAGAATTCTTTATCACTATGTTCAAGGAAGAATATCTTCCTCCATTTTACATAGATGAGAAAAAGAGGTAGTTTCTGAACCTTAAGCAAGGCAAGATGACAGTGATAGAGTATCAGAGAGAGTTTACTCGATTGAGTAAGTATGCTTCAGAGATTATCATGAGTGAGAGAGATAAGTATAAAAGATTTGGTGATGGCCTCAATACAGAGATTGGGGATTTTGTGACTGCACTTCAGCATGTCAACTTTACTCAACTAATTGCATCTGCGGTTAGTGTTGAAAAGAGAAAGAGAAAGAGAGCAGAGGAAGCTTTTAAACAGACAGTAACTCCAGTGGCCCAATCTATAGGCAAGAAAGGTCGATACTACCTAGGACAGTCTCATGGCAGGAGTTAGAGACATAATAGGAGTTATACATAGAGTGGACTACACAGGAGGGGGCAGCCCTCCAGGCTACATCTGCAGCCGGTAGCATACATACACAAGCTACCCAAGAGAGCGCTCCAATTTGTGGTACCTGCCACAAGAGCCATAAAGGAGAATGTTGGATGGTCACAGGTGCTTGTTTTAGATGTGGGTCCAATAACCATATGAAAAGAGATTGCCCTCTAATGACTGCTAGTGTACCTACACAGACTGCAGGATCAGCTTGGGTTCAAAATCAGACTCAGTCTAAAGGAGGTCGAGTAGGACCTAATCAGGCCACATTAGAAACAATCAATAGGTCGGGACCCAATAGGACTCTAGGTAGGGCATATGCTATGAAGGCCAGATAGGAAAAAAAAGCCACTGATGTGATTGTGGGTATATTTTATTTACATGACTCAGTTTTATGTGCTTTAATAGATCCTGCTTCTACACATTCCTATGTATGCACGAGCACACCTAGTCAAAACAGTATGATGAGCGAGGATTTAGAATATGAGATTGAGGTCACAAATCCCCTAGGCGACAGTGTGATTGTTAACCGGGTATACAAAAGTTGCCCTTTGATAGTGCAAGGGAAAGAATTTTTAGCAGATTTGATTGAATTGCCATTCCGCGAGTTTGATGTTATCTTAGGCATGGATTGGCTTTCTAAACATGAGGCAGTAGTGGACTGTCGATCTAAGACAATTGTTCTTAAAACTCCAGAACTAGAAGAGGTAGTAGTGGAAGGCAAAAGGTTTCTACCACCTGCTCAAGTGATATCTATGATGAAGGCTCAAAGAATGATCAGAAAGGGATGTGAGGCCTACTTGGCTCACGTGATTGATACTAAGAAGGGAGGTCCAGATCTTAATGATATCCCTATAGTGAATGAATTCCCAGAAGTGTTCCCAGATGACCTACTAGGGCTACCTCTCGATAGAGAGATTGAATTCTCTATAGAGCTCACTCTAGGTACATCACCAATATCAGTTGCACCATATAGAATGGCACCGACAGAGTTGAAGGAATTAAAGGCACAACTGCAAGAGTTATTAGATAAAGATTTTATCAGACCAAATGTGTCTCCATGGGGTGCACTAATATTGTTTGTAAAGAAGAAAGATGAGTCTATGAGGTTGTGCATAGATTATAGACAGTTGAACAAGGTGACTATTAAGAACAGATATCTGTTACCACGAATTGATGATCTTTTTGATCAGCTGAAGGGTGCAGGAGTTTTCTCTAAGATTAATTTGAGATCAGGGTACCACCAATTAAAAATTAAGACAGAGGACATAGCTAAGACAACATTTAGAACCAGATATGGGCATTATGAGTTTTTGGTGATGCCTTTTTGTTTGACAAATGCTCCGGCAGCCTTTATAGACTTGATGAACCGAATCTTCAGATTATATTTAGATATGTTCGTGGTGGTTTTTATTGATGATATTTTAGTGTATTCCAAGAATAAGGAAGAACATGGTCAACATTTGAAGATAGTTTTACAGAACCTCAAGGAACATAAGCTTTTTGCCAAGCTCTCAAAATATGAGTTTTGGCTTGATGATGTGGCTTTCCTTAGACACATTGTATCAGCAGATGGCATCAAAATTGATCCCAGCAAAGTAGAGGCAGTTATGAGTTGGAAGACTCCCCGTAATGTGACAGAAATCAGGAGTTTCCTCGGTTTGGCTGGCTATTATAGGAGGTTTGTTAAGGGTCAATGATTAATTCTCCTTTGACCAGATTACTGAGGAAAGATGTGAAATTTGAGCGGACAGAGAAATGTCAAACAACTTTGAGATACCTAAGAAGATGTTGACTGAGGCTCCCATTTTGACACAACCAGTCCTTGATAAGGAATACTTATTCTATAGCGATGCTTCTCACAATGGACTGGGGTGTGTACTGATGCAAGAGGGCAAGGTAGTAGTTTAGGCTTCTAGACAGTTGAAGACACACGAAAAGAATTACCCCACACATTAACTTGAACTGGCTGTTATTGTCTTTGTTTTAAAGATATGGCGCCATTACTTTGTATGGGGAAAAGTGTTTTATTTACACCGACCACAAGAGTTTAAAGTATCTTCCTACCCAGAAGGAATTGAACTTAAGACAAAGAAGATGGCTAGAGTTGATCAAGGATTACAATTATGTGATCGACTACCATCCAGGTAAGGCCAATATTGTGGCTGATGCATTAAGCCAAAAGACTTTGGCAGAATTACACGTTCATCCGACTCTTAACCAAGAAATCAAATATGCACAAAAACAAGATAACAAGTTAGTTGAGATAGCTGAGTCAGTCTCTAAGGGGGAGAGACCTGATTATACAATTAGTTCAGATAACAGTTTATACTACCAAGGTCGATTATGCATACCTAATGTTGAAAATTTGAGACAGAGGATCTTAAAGAAAGCACATGAGACAAAATATGTCATGCACCCAAGAAGTAACAAGATGTATCATGACTTGAAGAATAAGTATTGGTGGTCAGGTAAGAAAAATGACATCATAGAATTCACCCCTAGGTGCTTGACATGTCAGTAAGTCAAGGCAGAACATCAGATACCTTCAGGGTTGTTACAGCCAATCACGATTCTAGAATGGAAATGGGAACGAATAACCATAGATTTTGTGATTGGGTTGCCTTTGACACTAAACAAAATGACGGTGTGTGGGTGATTGGGTATAAATTAATGAAGTCAGCTCACTTCTTGCCCATCAGGAGGGACTACCCATTAAGCAGGTTAGCAGAGTTATATGTAAATGAAATAGTACGGCTTCATGGAGTGCCAGTCTCCAATGTTTCAGATAGGGACCCCAGGTTCACTTCTCAGTTTTTGGGTAGTCTGCAAAGAGCTTTGGGTACCAAGCTTAGTTTCAGCACAACTTTTCATCCTCAGACTGATGGACAATCAGAAAGAGTGATTCAGATTTTGGAAGACATGATGAGGAGTTGTGTAATAGAGTTTGAGGGAAGTTAGGACAAATACCTATACAACAGCTATCAGTCAAGCATTGAAATGGCTCCTTATGAGGCACTTTATGGTAGAAGGTGTCGAACACTATTGTGTTGGATAGAACTCAGTGAGAAGAAGCTAGTGGGACCAGAGTTAGTGCAAGAAATAGAAGAAAAGGTGAATATTATACAAGAAAGGTTGAGGACGGCTTCAAATAGGCAAAAATCATATGCAGATCTCAAAAGGAGAGACATAGAGTACAAAGTGCGACATAAGGTGTTTCTCAAGGTTTTTCCTTGGAAAAAAGTCCTCAGATTTGGAAAGAAGGGCAAGTTAAGCCCTAAGTTTATTGGACCTTATGAGATCTTAGACAGAATTGGACCAGTTGCCTATAGACTTGCTTTACCACCAGAGTTGATCAAGATCCACAACGTCTTTCATGTTTCCATGCTGAGCAGGTACCGATCAGATCCTTCTCATATTATTCCAACCAAGAGCATCGAAGTAAGGCCACATTTGAAATACGAGGAAGAACCAATGGAGATCTTGGCTCGTGAAGTCAAGGAGTTAAGGAATAAACGAGTACCATTAATCAAAGTGTTATGGAGGAATCATTCAACTGAATAAGCAACATGGGAAAGCGAGAAAGTGATGAATGCACAATATCCCTAGTTGTTTTTAATATAAACAATCAGGTAAAGTTCGAGGATGAAATTTCTTAAGGGGGAGAGAAATGTAACGCCCGTCAATTTAGGCTTGGATAATTAACATATTTAATAATCGTAATTAAAATTATTTGAGACTAAATTTGGAATTAAAATATAATAAAAATATTTATAAGTGAATTTTTATTTAAGTTATGTGTGTTAAATAAAATAAATAGAAAGTTTGGATAAGTTAGTAATAATAAAATAAAAACTAAGGATTTAAGTGGATATTTGGCAAAAACAAGGGGGACCTAATAAGGTATCTACCATGAGTATAAAAATATTAATTTCTTCTTCTTCTTTCAAATTTCAGAACCTTAGCCTCCCTCCCACTCTTCCATACACAAATTCTCTCTTCTTTCACCCATTTTCTTCTTCCTCTCTTTCCTCTTCCTCTTCCCAAAAACTTAAAACAACTATAATAACTTAAGATTTGAAAAGGTTAAGACTTCATTGTGTCAAGATTTAGGCTTCATTGTATCAAGGTTTGTACATATGAGCATATTTATTCTTTTGTGCATTTTATTTGCATTACAATGATGTTTGATGTTGAAGGAAGAGTGAACAAATAACTTTTGTTTGTTGATTTTGTTAAAATTCGTCTGGAACAGTCTTGATGTATTTGACCATATCTTTTATTCTGGAACTTGGATTGAGATGAAATCAGTTGGAAATAAAAATAAACACATAGATCTAAAATTTTTATAAAGAGTGTAAATGCTATATCTGATTTTAAGTTGGTTTAAAAATTTCTATAAATTCTCAGATTTGAAAGTATTCAGAAAATTCTAGGTAGTTATTTTGTGAACATTCTTGGTAGTTATTTTCTGAACATTCTATGGTATTTTGATTATATCTTTTGTTCTGTAACTTGGATCGGGATGAAATCAGCTGGAAATGAACATAGACACATAGATATAAAACGTTTATAAAGAGTATAAATACTATATCTAATTCTAAGTCGGTTTAAAAAGTTTTACAAATTCTCAGATTTGGGAGTAACCAGAAAATTCTGAGTAGTTATTTTCTGAACATTCTATGGTATTTTAGTTATAGATTTTGTTCTGAAACTTGGATAGGGATTAAATCAGTTGAAAATTAAAATAGACATATAGATCTAAAATGTTTATAAAGAGTGTAAATATTATATCTGATTCTAAGTTGGTCTAACAATTTCTACAAATTCTAGGATTTAAAAGTACCCAGAAAATTCTGGGTAGTTATTTTCTGAATATTTTATGGTATTTTGATTATATCTTTTGTTCTGAAATTTAGATCGGGATGAAACTAGTTGGAAATGAAAGTAGACACATAGATACAAAATGTTTATGAAGAATATAAATACTAGTTATGATTTATATTGGCCCTCAAATTTGATACAAAATCTCGGACCTAAGAATATTCTGAAAAATGCTGGACATATTTTTACTGAGTACTATACGGTTATTTAGAGATAACTTTAGCTCAAAAATTCAGATTTATATGACTCTTTTTTTATATGAAAGATAAGAAATTAATCTAAAAATTCATAGAATACCATAAGGTCAAATTCGAATCAAATATAGGTGAAAAATACAATCCTAAATCAAGTCAAAAATCTGTCTAGAAATAAAAAATTTAGTAATTTGGTATTTTTAAATATTGGGTGATATATATATATATATATATATATATATATATATATATATATATATATGTTTTAATTTTCAATAATATGATAGTTGTTATATTTAAAATTTTTATTGTGTATTGACTAAATTAATATGATGTGTTGTGGTTTGAGCTTTGAGCTTTGAGGTTTCAAACGAGATTGAGAAATTTTTATATGTATAGGGCATGTAAACCGAAAATTATTATGAATATGTGAATTTTGATGAATTATATAAAACAATAAGACGATAACATCAATTAATCCCAATTCTCTAATTTATGATTAGAAATAGGATAGATGACATGCCATTGAGGGGTTTACGATACCGTAGAAATTTATGATGATATAAAAACTTTTATTATAAGGACAAGGTGGCTAAAACTCGAGTGAGAGCGCCCTTGACCCTAAATGCATGCAAATATTTATTTTACTCATTCAAGATGGCTTAAGCTCGGGTGAGAGCGCTCTTGAATTGAGAAGTTCGGTTGAGCACTTATACAGACAGATACAGATAGTGAGCAGGGTGGCTTAAGCTCGGGTGAGAGCGCTCCTGTTTCACAACCCGCATCCAAATAGTCCAGATTTAGAGTTTTGGGGCTATAAAATATAAAATATTTTAAAGAAAAGAAATATGAAAAAAATCAGTTATCAGGTAAATGAAACAAGGAAATAGAATTCATAAATGAGGTATGAATATGAATTTACCTTTGTAAATTATGACATGTATATGTGTTGAACCAGTAAACCAGGTATGCAATATTCTATATTGATATATGATAAATTGATTTCTTTTTTTTTTATATTGCTATAAAAAGGATTGTGATATATGAATTATTATTTATGATTATTTATATGCAAAATTGGATAATATGAATATGAAATTTTTATGATATATCATGAGTGTATGTATGAATATTTATGCACATATGTACCACTAAGCATTAGATTGCTTAGCGTGTGGGTATTTTTCCATACGCAGGTTCGGAGCCTATAGAGAGAAGTTGACAGGAAAAGAAGCAAGTCCATACAAATTTAAATAAAGTATATCCACATCAGAGGGTTGGTGTTTTACATGACATGCATTTTGTTCATGTCCACATGTCATGGATGATGAGTATAATTATGGTTTTTAAAAGTTTTACATGTCTTTTTATGTTGGGAACATGTAATTTTATTTGAATCATATGTATTTTGTAAACATCGGGATAATGAAAGTCCAGACTGATGTTAGAAAATATGGTCATGATTTTTTAATTCCGCATAAAAAAAATAAAAAAAATAGATTCATTAATTGTATGTCATATTGCTATCACGAAAAAAAAAATTTAATTAACATATGAAAATATAATAACTAAAATGGAAGAAACTTTAATTCAAATGAATTTTAAGGTAATTGGCAGGTGACAATGTCCTATACAGTTGGGATTATTCCTAACTATATAAGAGGGTGTTACAAGGAGTAATATCAGTTACATCAAGTAGTTCAAGTGAAAGATCAGCAATGGTGTGACATCACAAACTTGGGCATATGTCTTGTAATGCCCGTATTTAGGACTTAATAATTAATATGGATTAAGTAGATATAAGTATGTGATTAAGAATTATGGAAAAATAGTTGAAAAAAGACAAGAAAGTAAAATGTCACAGGGTTTAAGCCCGTGATAATACTTTCATGACTGTGAACCATCACTAGATAGAATTCTGGGTTTGAGTAGATTTATGGTTGTGACAATAGTTGTCACATCCATGAACATCGTCTGATATAAAATTCCAACAGTTATTTTTTCTTTTTCTCATGACCTAAAATTAAAAGTTAACCCTAGAATTCAAGATTTTCTCATACTAGAGACAAATTTTTTATGTTTTTCTTTGATTACCAGCCCTAAACACTTAAGCTAAAGAAACAAAATTAAAGTTTAAGCAAGTTCTTATGCAAGAGGAGCACGAAGAAAAGGTGCATTTGAGGAGGCCGAACCATAGGAGGAAGAGAATAGATGAATCTTCTATCCCAATTGTGTTTCCTTCGATTGAGGTAAGGAATCACATTTTTCTTCCATTTTTACAAGCTTTCATAGCTTTAATCATATCTAGTTCATTTATGGTAAAGACTTATTTCCAAATGAGTTAGGATTTCGAGTAATCAATGAGTTTTCATAGCTTAAAACCCTTCTCTAGGTTGTTAAAGATTATAACATGTGTTAGTAAGAAATTATATGAGACTAAGGTTATAAGAAGGGTTAAAATTTAGGCTTTTCATCATATATTATATATGATAAGAGTTGAAAAAAGAAGTGGTGAAACCCACCAAAGGGATAAAGCAAGCTTGAGAGGGATCCATTAGAGGTATGCACATATATGCATTCAAATTTCCAAAATATGGCATGTTGTGTGTTAATTAGGTGATAATTGAATTGAGTGCTTTATATACTAAGTGCAAATTTCAAATGATATAATTAATGTCATAGGATATGATATTGAATAAGAATTGTCAAAAATGCAAGTATGCCTTGAATGAGACTTAATTATGCTTGTTGTATTTATGTAGTAAATATGCCTAAGATGTATTAAATGGAGTAATGAATGATGATGCCCTAATCGGTGAAAGTGGTAAGTAAGAAATGGTTAAATGTATATGAAATATAAATGCTTGATAGGATGACTTATGAGAAAAAAAGAGTAAATGGAATGAATATGTGTTTAAATGAATCTTTAACATGTTTTAATGCATGATGTGATGTGAATATTGATAGAAAAAGGTTGTCATAGGACAATCCTTAGAGCCTTCCATGTGACTTGTATGCCTTTAATGTTGTTAACTACAGGAAAATCCAGATTTATGCTTGTGACTAGGTGTTCACGACCGTGAATCTCATCGAAGAACAAGGTAACGTTTGTGGTTCTTTCTTCACGCCTATAGAGTAAGTGTACAAAATAGATAGAAACTTTCACGACTTAATTCACGGTTTGGTTCATGAGTAGGGTTACCTATGACTGAGGCGTTCACAACCGTGAACATATAGTTCACACCTATTAAGCCTGTTTAAAATATATGTTGTTTTCCTAAATAGTTTTATTGCAATGACTATGCATATACCTTCATAATGATATGTTTAAAGTATGCTTTTATAAATATCAATACATGAGTGTTACATGATGAATTTACATATGGTCAAAGTATATGTGTATAAAATATAAAGGCTATAACAAAGTATAATAAGGAAACACGAACAAGTAAAGCCCATACTCAATACTAAGACTAGAAGTAAGATATATGACATACCATTAAGGGGGTTTACAGTAGTTATATGTTTACTCAATCAATATGGCTTAAGCTCAGAGAGTGCCATTAACTTGAGGGGCTTGGATTGACATACATGATTACAGATAATATTGCACACAAAAGTTATATGTTTACTTAGTCAATGTGCATAAACTCAGAGAGCATCATTGATTTGAAGAGGCTGGACTGATACACATGGTTTTAGATAGTGGCAAGCTGGCTTAAACTCAGAGAGTCCTCTTATTCACAACCCGTATCCTAATAGTCCATGTTGAGAGTTGTTGGGAAATGATATTAATTATATTAAAGTGATTAAAGAACATAATAAAATGAAAAAGAGGTTCAAATATACAAGTATACATGATTATATCATTAAGATTTATACGTTATGATTATAGTAATATGTCTAATGATGTTATCCAATCTCATAAGGTAAGGTATTTCATATGATTTGACATATTTACTATCATGCCACAATATTTAATATGATGTTATGATTATGTATGACATGTGAATTGCATTTTGAATTTATGTGCTTATATGTACTACTAAGCTTTCAGTAGCTTAGTGTGCAAGTGTTTTTCCCATGCAGGTTAAAGCCCAGTAGATAAAGGTAAAGGTAGAAGTTGATCAAGAGAAGCTAGCCCAACATCAGAGACAACATATCAGACCCTACGAGGGTTGGTGATATCACATGTCACACTTTTGCATTTTTTTTGTATATGTCATAGTGATGGGGTTGTTTACTTGTATACATATATGTAAATGAAAGAATTATGTAATCTATGTAACGACATGTATTTTTGTAAACCCTTGGATAAGGGTTAGTCATATTTTTATAAAATTGTAATTTAAAATGTTAAGTCAAAGATTATCTTTTACTTTATATTTTATGCAATACATCATGGTCATGGTGCAAAGAAAAAGTTTTAAATTTTCACAGGTTTTTCACATATAGGTTGTGTGACACTAGCTCGTTTAGTCGGATTAATCCTAGTTAGGCGAGAGGGCGCTACATGTCTGAGCAAGGAATGAAAATTCTTGTAGAGAAAAATCTACTTCTAGGTCTCACTAAGATATCCTTATCTTTTTATGAGTATTGTGTTACAAGTAAGAAATATAAATTGAAGTTTAACATATTGAATTCTAGAATGTTTTTCATTCTACTGTATGGCAAGTACCAGTTACATCTTTGGGAGGAGCAAAATACTTTGTATCTTTCAAAGATGATTATTCTAGAAGATGTTGAGTGTATCATATCAAGAAAGTATTCAAAGGGCTGATAGAGCTTGATTCTAGAAAGAATATCAAATGTCTGAGGACAGATAATGAAGGAGAATATACTAGCAATGAGTTTGCAAAATGGTGCAATCAAGAAGACATCAAAAGGTAGTTCCTTGTAGCATACACTCATCAACAAAATGGAGTGGCAGAACAGATGAAGAAAATCTTGTTAGAAAGAACAAAGCAATATTGCGAGTTGCAGGCTTGAAAAAATCTTTCTAGGCAGAAGTAATAAATATCGTCTATTATGTGATAAATCAGTTTCTATCAACAATAATTAGGTTAAAGACATCAGTGGAGAAGTGGATCAGAAAGAATACTGATTATTTAAACCTTCATATATTTGGAAGTCATGTGTATGTGATGTACAATGTCTAAGAAACAACAAAGTTAGATCCAAAATCCAAAAAATATCTATTATTAGGGTATGCTGATGGAGTAAAGAGGTATAGCCTGTGGGATCACACTGCTCATAAAGTGTAGTCAACATGAATGTTATCTTTTTAAAATATGAACAATGAAGAGAAGAAAGAAATGATAACACAAAGAAAGAAAATTCAAAGACTATGATAATACACATAAAAAAGGAAGTTAAGCAAACGAATTATTATGAAGCAGCACTAAAACATAAGGAACAAGAATCTGTTGTTTCTAAGACACCATAACCTTAACGATTAGATCGCTCTAAAAAACAATCAGGTTGACACTATATATGTTATGAAGAGCAATGTTGCATATGTCTTCTAACAGATGATGGAAAGCCATCACCTCTCCAAGAAGCATTGAATAATTCAAATGCATCTCAATGATGGTAGCAATGCAAGAAGAAATGGGAGCTTTTCATAAGAATAAAACTTAGAAACTTGTTCTATTATCAAAAGGAAAAAAACCTATTGGTAACAAATTGGTGTATAAGATCAAACATAATGGTGAAGACCAAATGAAACTGTATCGTACAAGATTAGCAGTGAAATGATATACTTAGAAAGAAGACATTGACTTCAATGGGATATTTTTCTTAGTTGTATAACTTACAACAATTAGAGTTATTTCTAACAATGTGTGCTACCTTTGACTTATTTCTTAACTATTTAAATATGAAATTTGTTTTTCTTCATAGAGATCTTGAAGAAGAAATTACATACTCCAACTAGATGGATTTGAAGAAAAAGGAAAAGAGAACTTAATTTGCAGGTTGAACAAATATTTGTACAATCTCAAATAGGTACCGAGATGTTGGTACAAGAGATTTGATTCTTTCATCATGAGTATTGGATACAGCAGACTTAATGCAAACTCTTGTGCATATGTCAATAGATTTGGTAGAAATGATTTTATCATTTTGCTATTGTATACAGACTATATATTGGTAGCAGATCCCAACAAATATCGTATTGTAGAATTAAATGCACAGTTGGCTAGAGAATTTGAAATAAAATATATGAAATCAACAAATAAGATTCTAGAAATACAAATCCACCGAGATAGAAATAATATGAAGTTTTGGCTTTTTCAAAAGAATTTTTTGAAAAAGATCATGCGATACTTTAATATGCAAAATTGTAAGCTAATTTCTACCTTACTTCCTATTATTTCAAGTTATCCTCCAATATAAGTCATAATATAGAAGTAGAGAGGATGAAGATGCATTGAGTATCATATACATTAACAGTGGAAAGTTTAATGTTCGCTATAATTTGTACAAGACCAAACATTGCACAAGCAGTGAGAGTGGTTAGTCAATATATGACAAATCTTGGTAAAGAGCATTGGAATGAAGTGAAAAGAGTCATGAGATACATTAAGGGAACCACATATATTGTATTGTGTTATGGAAGATCAAACTTTATTATCAGAGGATATGTTGATTCAGATTATGCAGATGATCTTGACAAAAATAAATCCACCATCAAATATATGCATATACTTGTTAGCGGAGTTGTAAGCTGAGTTTCAAAACTATAGTTAGTGATGGCTATGTCAATAATAAAAGCAAAATATGTAGCAGCTATATAAGCTAGTAAATAAATAATTTGGTTGAAAATGAGATTGGAGTAACTCATACATGATTAATAAGAGGAATTTTTTCTATTTTATGATAGTCAAAGTGTTTTGCATTTTGCAAAAAGTTTATCTTTTCATTCAAGGAAAAATACATTTGAGTATAGTATTACTTCATTCGTAAGAAAATGAAGAAAGGAACCGTGAATATACAAAAAATTTATACATAAGACAACATAACACTTTTTTTACCAAAGCAATCAATGTTGACACATTTATTTAATGTTGATACACTAGTAGCTTAGCAAAAATGTAAGCAACATGGAATGACAAATAAGAAAGAATGGTGTAAATATATGATTGATGCAATCAAATTTTCAAGTGTGAGATTTGTTAAAAGTCAACAAAAGTTGTCATCGAATTCAATAGTAGCATATGTTGAATAATTGGTAACTATGTGTGCCTATAAAAGGCACACAAGAGTTTAGTTTAAATACACTACAAGTTTCAAGTGAGTGAGAGAAAATCTAAGAGAAAAAAAGAAATAGAGTGATAGAGAAAAAATATTTGTTATTTTTATTCTCTAAATTTTCTAAATGAGAGTGTAATTATTCTCTACTTAAATTTTAGAAGTTGCAATCTCTTATTTTCTTTCATAGTAAATTCTTCTATTATTGGCCGTTGTTTTTACTCTGATTTGTTTGTAGATTTTTCACGTAAAATTTGTATGTTCTATTTTATTTTTATTTTTTCTCAAATTATTAATTATGACATTGCTCTATCCGATCCTTATTTTCTTCAAGAATTTGTACAAAGCATCTCAAATAATGAACGTGATTTTCTTGGGTAAATTATATGTATATATATAAGTTCACTGTGATTGATTTGTTGGAAATTAAGTTTAGTTCATCATAGTTTAAAAAAAAGTTTATTTGTTCATAACGAATTAGACAACATATATGAAGAAAATTGATATATCTCTGCCAAAATTTCTTTTTTAAATGAAGTGGAAGTTTGAAAAAAGCAGAAAAAAAGGGCCTCTATAATTTGAATGAAATTCTCAAGGAACGGCATGCCAACGGACAGCCAGTGGTTTTAGTATGTTAAGACCTAAGGTAGCTTTTTTTTTTTTTTTTAAAACCACATATATCATTAATTTATTTGTCAACAGACTAAAAATAGTGCGGTTTGTGTTGGATAGAGACCTAAAAGATGATAGAATACTCCCTCAAGAATTTTATGGTACATATTTTATTTTATTAAGCGGCAATTCCTTATGCATTTTCGTTATCCTTTTGTTACGTTATAGTTTCATATTAATTACTTACAACAGTTGCTATCATAATCTGCCCATGAGAAATTTGGATATATTGCTGAAATTTCAATTCAAAAAATATTAAAAAAAATAAACGGTTAATATATGGCTACTGCTCCACAAGAATTGACTTGAGTGATTCTTCAGTCTACAGATTAAGAATGGATAATTAAAATTTATGTCCAAATACAAATAACCTAGAGCTTAATGATTGAGGATTAAAGCCAAAAGATGGCCATAGCATATGTACCGGAAAAGATTGATGGCTAAGATTTGATTTTCGTCATGCCACGTTAACAGTTCATTTCTTTATGAATAAATCTCCAAAATCCATCTCTGATACAATGGGCGAAATTTTGTTTATTTATTTATTTTTATGCATATAAGTTCATATAATAATAAGAACAATCATATTAAATTAAGCATCCAATGTTTTTCAGCTTTAATCTGATTGCAGTTAAATAGAAAAGGTCAAATAACTTAAGTTGTAAATTGAGTGAAATCCATTAATCAATTTAAAATTTGAAGAGGCTGAAGTAATTAATAATTTAAACGTACGTTGTAGTTGGGTCAATAAGCTTTAACTATAACTATCTTTTTTTTTTCCATACTAATATAAAGTAATTCATTTTTCTTCATTATAAATCTAAGATTCATTTTTCTTCATTATAAATCTAAGAATATTCTAAATCTGATGAATGAAAAGTCAATAAAAATTTATAATGTATACAAAATATAATAATTATTTCGTATACATAATATATTTTATGAAAAGATGGTACGAGCACATATAGTTAGAAGTGAGAAATATTTTGTGTTTCTGATCCGTAGCAATAGGAGTGAGCTGTCTGAAAATTAACTGAATTGGACCATTTAAAGAAATAAATATAATAATTGAATCAAATCGAAGTATAAACGATTTAGTTTGATTTTTGTCAATTCGGTTTGAGAAGTAACAAAAAATCTTGCTAAAACGATAATATGAACTGGACCAAGTTATGATCGGTTTGATTCGGGTTTTCATCATTGTTTGCGAACCCCTATGTATAGCAACATATATTGTTTCTGTCTTAAAGATATAGTTCCATGCTAGATGGGAGAATTAAAGGATTAGATATATAATCCGTAATGGAAAAAGTACAAAACCAAAAAGTAGGAATTGATTCAAAGCTAGAACACTTAAAATGTGAACACAACTCTTTTTTCCCCTAATATGTAGGATTCTTCACATGGAAGCACACTGCTAATGTGTAAGCCAATAAATGCAAGCTATCAAATTGCAAGCAAAGAGAAAAACAATTTTTCATTATGTATAATAGAATAATAAACAAAACAAAAAAATTCCTTAGATTTTGGTGCAGCATAATGATCTAAAATCCTATAAATAGCTCTTAGAAACCCTTTCATCAACACACATTTTTTCAAATTTCAACTCTCATAGGATATACTCTCCACTTGTATATATATCAAATGGAAAGATTTTCTTTAATTCTTCCACTAGTCATGGTTCTTTTTACTTAATCTTTAGCCAACGCAGCTCAATATAATGTTATGAATTATGGGGCGAAACGTGATGGGAGGACTGACTCAAGCAAGGCCTTTGTTGCGGCATGGAAACAAGCTTGTGGGTCAAGTAAGGCAGCCACAGTTTACGTGCCATCAGGGAGGTTCTTATTGAAAACTGTGGAATTTGATGGTCCATGTAACAACAATGCAATCTTAGTTCGTATAGATGGGACACTTTTGGCTCCATCTGATTATAGAGTTCTCGGTAATGCTGGAAACTGGCTTTTCTTTAGCTATGTCGACGGTGTTACAGTCTCTGGAGGTGTACTTAATGCCGGCGGTCCTGCTTTATGGGCTTGTAAAGCCTCTTTCACCAACTGCCCTGACGGTGCCACGGTACGTTAATTTAAATCATGAACTACTACTTTTTTAGGTAATATGCTCAAATATGCAGAAATTGAAAGGATAATAATTTTCTCATATTAAGAAAATCAAATCTGTTGAATAACTCACAAGATACCGTATGCATGCATGATTATGGCAAAAAATTCAATAATTAAGAATTTCCAAAAGGTCAACCATATTCTCCTACTATTAAATTAAAACTTGTGATTAGGGCGTCCACTTCCTTTACATTTGCATCAATTCCACATGCACTTGGAAAAAAAAAACACACACACACAATGGTATCTAATAGCCTAATAGTTTTTCTGGTGTATGGATGCAGTCACTATTATTTTCCAATTCAAAAAATATAGCAATCAGTGGATTGACTTCACTAAATAGCCAAATGTATCACATTGTCATCAATGGTTGCCAAAATGTGAAGATTCAAGGGGTTACAGTTTCTGCCTCGGGCCAGAGCCCCAACACCGACGGCATTCATGTCCAATTATCCTCCGGCGTCACAATCATGAATTCCAGGATTAGAACCGGCGATGATTGTATATCAATAGGTCCTGGTACTACTAACTTGTGGATTGAAAAAACAGCATGTGGCCCAGGCCATGGAATCAGGTATATACATAATATATAAATTCACTAGGCACATGATCATTACTAATTATATAATGGTTATAATTTCAGACTAAATTAATTAATTGGTGCAGCATTGGGAGCTTGGGCAAGGATCTACAAGAGCCTGGAGTGCAGAATGTGACAGTTAAAACAGTTACATTTACTGGAACTCAAAATGGGGTGAGAATCAAATCATGGGGAAGGCCAAGCAGTGGCTTCGCAAGGAATATTCTATTCCAGCATGCTGTGATGACCAATGTCCAAAATCCCATTGTCATCGACCAAAATTACTGTCCTGATAACAAAAATTGTCCCGGTCAGGTAAATGATTTTTTTCGCTTTAACATTATACATTGTCCCTTTAATATAGAGTTAAAAGGCTAATAAATTATGCAATTGATGTGGTAATTTTGGTTTGACAGGAATCGGGTGTTAAAATTAGCCAAGTGACATACCAAGACATACATGGGACATCAGCAACACAAGTAGCACTGAATTTTGATTGCAGTAAAAAGTACCCATGCACTGGGATTAAACTTCAAGATGTGAAGCTCACTTACAAGAACCAACCTGCTGGTGCATCCTGTAATAATGCTGATGGAACAGCCTCTGGATTAGTTCAGCCCTCTAGTTGTCTGTAGGGAAAAAGAAAAAAAAAAACGTCCATGCATCTCCTTGAGCGAGATACAATCATTGTTTGAGCCTGCGGCGTATCCAGCGCATGGGCATTGCTTTGGAGCCCGGCCTTGCAATTTCTTTGTATTGAGAATTCTTTGCTACTATGATAATATAATGCTTTATTATTGTATATATCTTTTGTGACTTCATCTTTGGGTTTAACTAGTAAAACCATATATTATATTTTTTTTCCCGCTATATTTTTAATTAAAAAAATTTATGAATTAGAAAAGAAAAATACTTGCGGACGAAATACTTTTAAATTTAATGATTTATGTGGGTAAGTTTATTATTATTAATTTATTACATCATTTTTCCATGGAAATTGCAAGTCAATTACATATGGCAAGGGAATTGCATATGGCACTCTGTTATTGGTTGAAGGTGAGAAAAATCCTTACTTGTGTTTCTCAAGTTAGCGTAATCCTTCTTGGAAGTTTCAGATGTCTTTTTATTGACTTGACTTTTTGGCTCTGAACTTTTTGATTATTCCGCGCTGAGCTCAATTATCTGTTTTGATAACATTGACTAAGCGAAGACTTGGCGAGTTTCTTCTATTTGCTTCAACATCCAAAAACAATTAAACACCATGAAACCAATTCGAATTTTCTCGTCAATGATTTAGTTTCCTCCTTTTTCAGTGACTTAGATTTTTCTATCATCTTATTGTGAAAGCATTGTTGAAGTGAAACCCAAATCAAAATGGCAGACAAATCAAGTGTTGATGCTGTTCATCTCTGCACTTTTATCTTAGCATTATTGGGTATTTTTTCTGCAACTATCGCCACGGAAACCGATATTGCTTGCTTAAAAAGTATTAAAGCTTCCTTAGCGGATCCATTTGATTTCTTGAAATCATCGTGGAACTTTAACAATAATACAGAAGGGTACATCTGCGGATTTACTGGAGTGGATTGCTGGCATTCTGATGAGAATAGGATCTTAAATCTCAAACTTTCTGGCATGGGTTTGAAGGGTCAATTCCCACAGGGAATTGAAAATTGTACAAGTTTAACAGGATTGGACCTTTCCAATAATGAGCTTCAGGGACCAATTCCACATGATATTGACAAAAAGATTAGATTTGTAACAAGCCTGGATCTTTCGTTTAATGATTTCTCTGGTGAAATCCCATCACTAATTGCCAATTGCTCCCTTCTAAATGTTCTTAAGCTTGATCACAACCGTCTGACCGGTCAAATTCCACAAGAAATTGGTTTTCTGAGTAGGATCAAGCTGTTTAGTGTGGCTAATAATCAGCTATCAGGGCGAGTGCCAAACTTTGCGAATGCTTCAATTACAGCTGACAGCTATGCAAATAACCTTGGACTCTGCGGCCCACCTTTGGAGAGATGCAGAGAGCTTCCAAGAAAATTCAAATGGAGATTTGATTATTCATTCGAAGGTGGGTTTGCGATTGGGTATGTGGTTTCAGCCGTTTCAATCATAGTTTTATATGCATCTTATTGTGTACCTTGGGTGCGAATGGGGAAGAGGAATGAGACGATAACTATACCAGAAATGGTAATGTTGATGTTGAAGAAGATCAAGAAAAAGAATGATGAGATCGACCATTTGGCTAGCCTGTCTACTCTGGAGTTCCTACGCGAGAAAGAGGTAATTAACTTCACCCGCTAACTGTCTTTCACATTAGAACCCAATCGAATATGTTAGGTGCTCTGCTCCAACTGCACTCCACATTTGACTATCGATTCAATAAACTGATCGAGAGTCCGATGCTCAAGTTAGTTATCAATGGAAAAATATTTAGGGATTGAAAGTATTTAAATTCTAATAGGGTACCCAAGGCTAGGCTTAAGCCATGTATTCCTAGGATCCAACATTTTGTACTGATAATCACAATTTTCCCCTATTTGGATTGAGAGATTACCTCAAATTACATTTCTCTTTAGTACCTATTTTATCCACTGATAAACTTTAGTTAAGTGGTGCTAATATGACCACAAGGCCTTGAGATTTGGAGTTCCAACAACAATCAGACTCTTGTAACTAAAAAAACATCTACTTATCTTTAAATAGGAGACACATAGAATTTGTTTAGTTCAGCTATAACAGGCAACTGTCACCATCTATTGATGACGATCAACTATCGGCAGCATATGGTAGCTGTTTGTTGTTTGTGAAAAGCGGTAACTGTTAGCTTTAAGAGGCCAACTGTGGAGTTTAACTATTTATAATTAATTTTAAATTTTTTTATAATTTAAAGGTTAAAAATTAATTATAATTTATAAAATAAATATTAGTAATTATAATATGTTATTAATGTCATACATATATTACTTATTTATTTATAAAATTAAAAAAATATTTTATATATTAAATATCTAAAAGTTAGTTTTTGATAGATAAAGCAAAAAATTTCAGTTTTTATGAAAAGTCAGTATAATTTCCAACTACTGACTTTTAATTTTAATTAACTAAACATATTATTTAACTTTTTAGCGGTCCAATAAATTAAAAAAATTAATTTTTTTTTATTAGAACGACTAAAAACTGGGAGAAAAAAACTGAACCTAACACACACTTAAGAGTTATTTTATATCAAGATGAAACTTAGGTAGGATGGTTTATGAGGTCAAACCCTAACTAAAATTTCAAGAAGGAAAATTGGAAAAAAAAAAATAAAGTTAGCTTCACATTGTTTAGCGTGCTCTTTTATAGTATAAGCAGCCCACTCTGTTTTCGCAATTTAAGTTCCATGCGTGCCCTGAAACTAATTGTAGAAATGAATTCTTTCTATCTGTTAGTTTATATGTAATGTAAGGAGTAATGTGACAGCAGATTTCTACTTCGGAGAATTTCGTTACAAGAATGAGCTATAAAGATCTGCGTCAAGCAACTGAAAATTTTAGCCAACAGAATCTGATTAGGTTGGGACAAATAGGAACCATGTTCAAGGCAACCCTTCCCAATGGTTGGTTCCTTGCAGTCAAGAAATTATATAATTCTCAAGAATCTGCAGAACGATTCACAACTGAGCTAAAGATACTAGGAAGAATCAGACAGAATAACATCATTCCACTCATCGGATTCTGCAAAGAATCGAATAAAAGGCTTCTGGTTTACAACTATGCCTCCAATGGGAACCTTTCGGATTGGTTGCATTCAGTAGATGGCAAGAAGAAGAATATTCTGAAATGGCCTTTGAGAAGGAAAATTGTTGTTGGTCTGGCAAGAGGCTTAGCATGGCTACACCATTTCTGTGATTTTCGTGTTGCTCATCTTAATATAAGCTCCAAATGTATTCTACTTGATCAGAATTTCGAACCCAAGTTGTCAAATTTCGGAATGGCAACACTTATCAATCCAAATGAGATCAATAACCCTAGCAGAGGTTTCGTTATGGATATTGAATTTTGGGAGGAATGTTTTCTCAAGGAAGACGTTTTCAACTTTGGAATTGTGCTTCTTGAGCTGATTACAGGAAAAAATATTACTTCAACAAATTCTGATAAATGCACAAGTTTTCTTGCTTCTAGCACTTCTTTGCCTGTTGATGAGCTGCTGATAGGGCAGGGAAATGACAAAGAGATCTTTCAGTTTCTTAGAGTTGCAAGTAATTGCATTCAGCCCTATCCTGATCAAAGGCCTAGCATGCTTGATGTGTACACCTCAATTTGCTTAAAGGCAGATATGACCAATGAAAGATGAACAGAAGCACAAAAATATGCAAACTTCTGTTAAATTTTTTGTCACTTATTTTCTTGTACACCAAAAAACAAATGCAAACTTTGCATGTTTTATGTATTTTTAACTAAATTAAGGTGAACTCTAAACTTGAATACCCAATTTCTATTTTCTGTTTTTTGAAATTTATTTTTCCTTGTCTCCTGCAAGAAGTTTATCACTTATTTTAATATTTTCTAGAGTTGAATCTATTGCTCATAACCATTGCATAATATATATATATATATATATATATATAAACACATCCATGTATAATTTACTATATATCATTTACATACTATATACATATATATTTTAATATTATTTTAATTTATTAATTCCTTTATGTAAATCAGCCTGGTAAGATGGCTCAAACTATCCAGCCTTGATACGAGCTCGGTTTCTACTCTAAACCCGTAGCAAATCTAGCCAAGACTTGGCAAGTTATTTGCTTCAGTATCCAAAAACAAACACTAGGAAACCAGTTGTGTTTCTTTCAACTCGAATTCTCTAGACTTTATATTTTTCTATCATCTTATTGTTAAAGCATTGACGAAGTGGAACCCATGTGGCACATGAATCAAGAGTTGATGCTGTTTATGTTGCACTTGTATGTTAGCATTGTTGGGTATTTTTTCTGAAACTATGGCCAGTTGGCCACTGGAACCGATATTGCTTGCTTAAAATCTATTAAAGGTTCCTGGAGGTCATTACTTGAATTCGTGGGACTTCAACGATAACAAAGAAGGGCACATCTGCGGAGTTACTGGAGTGGGTTGCTGGAATGATGAAGAGAATAGGATCTTAAGTTTCAGACTTCATGACATGAGTTTGAAGTGTCAATTCCCACAGGGGATTGAAAAATGTACAAGTGTAACAGAATTGGACCTTTCAAATAATGAGCTTCAGGGACCAATTCCATTTGATATTGCCAAAAGGATTAAATATGTTAGAAGCATAGAACTTTCATTTAACAATTTCTCTGGTGAAATCCCATCAACCATTGCCAATTTCTCCCTTCTAAATGTTCTTAAACTTGACCACAATCGTCTGACAAGTCAAATTCCACCAGGGATTGGTTTGCTAATAACCAGCTATCAGGTCAAGTGCCAAACTTTAGGACGAGTGCTAAATTTCAGCAGACAGCTATTCAAATAACCACGGACTCTGCGGACTACCTCTGGAAAGATGCAGAGAGCTTCCAAGAAAATTGGAATGGAGACTTGATTATTCATTCAAAGGTGGGTATGCGATCGGGTATGTGGGGTTTGCTCTTTCAACACTAGTTTTCTTTGCATCGTATTATTTGAGTAGCTGGGGTTCAAATAATGGGGAAGAGGAATGAGAAGATAACGATACCAGAAATGGTAATTTTGATGTTGAACAAGATGAACAAGAATTTTGATTTGGCTAGCCTGTCTACTGCTAACTTTACCCACTAACTCTCTCACATTTAGAACCATTTTCTTTTAAATGAAATTTGTTAGATAATGTGTTTAGGACTGCAATGATTAAGTTCACGTGTCTTTTTAAGTTTAGTTGCAGATTATGTTAAGTAGTTCCAGATTTTTTGGTGTTACGGTTGATTTTCTGTTTTAATCATGCATGATTTTAGCTTTGATGATCTTAGTAATCTGTATTTTGTTTGAAGTATAAGTTTGCAATCAATTAATGAATTGAATTCTCTTTTTTTTTTCTTTGCAAGTTTAGCTGTATTTTTCTTTCATACTTCTTTTCTTCTATTCTTAAATTTAATAGTGGTATCAGAGATGTCTTCTTCGAGGGACCTATGCATCCATGGAATTTGAAACTAATCTTATTGCAATTACTCCACAAGTATTTGATGAAACCAACTACCAAATGTGGACAGTGTGCATGGAGACCTATATAGGCCCAGGATCTTTGGGAGGCAGTGAAAGAAGATTATGAGGTACCTGCCCTACTTACCAATCTTACCATGGCACAAATGAAAACTTATAAAGAAAAGAGGACAAGAAAGTCAAAGGCAAAAGCTTGCCTATTTGCAGTGTCTCCAATAATTTTCACTCGAATTATGTCATTCAAATCAGCAAAGGAGATTTGGGACTATCTTAGGAGTGAATATGCTGGGGATGAAAGAATCAAGAGCATGCAAATTCTAAATTTAATCAGAGAGTTCGAGCTTCAAAGAATGAGGAAGACCAAGTCTATCAAGGACTATTCTGACAAGTTACTTGGTATAGCAAATAGACTTGGAGCAAAATTCATAGAATCGAAGATTGTAGAAAAGATTCTAGTTACAGTCCCTAAGAGGTATGAAGCAACAATTATTGCTCTTGAGAATAACAAAGACTTGTCAAAAATTGCTCTTGCGGATTTGCTAAATGCTCTTGAAGCACAGGAGGCTAATGAGAGAAGATACTGAAGTTGAAGGAGCCCTAACTTTTAAGCATCAAAACACAACAAAAGGCAAGTGGAAGAATAAGAAAAAAAGATGTTGAAAACAATGCTACTATTGCTGCCTCAATAGAAATTAAAGGGAAGAAGGATGTTCAAAAGAAGAATTATCCTCCATGTTAGCATTGTAGAAAGAAGGGACATCCACCTTTCAAATGTTGAATAAGGCCAAATGCAAAGCGTTCTAAGTGCAATCAGAAAGGGTATGTAGCAATCATTTGCAAATCCAAGACTCATCAACATGAAGAAGAAGCTAAAACTGTTGTTCAAGAGGATGAAGATCATCTATTTGTTGCAACCTTCTTCTCTAGCATGAATTCGAGTGAGAACTGGTTCAGAGACAGTGGCTGCACTAATCACATGGCCAACATCAATGAGAATTTCACTGAATTGGGAGAGAATAGCTCATCAAAAGTTCGAGTGGGTGATGGCAAATACATTGCTGTAAAAGGAAAAGGTACTGTAGCTATTCAGACTTGTCTTGGTGCAAAGTAAATTTCTGATCTGCTTTATGTACCAGATATAGATCATAACCTATTGAATGTGGGCTATTAATTGAGAAAGAAAACAAAGTGGTGTTTGAGGGAAAAAACTTGTCTAATCCTAGATGGAGCAGGGAAAACTTTGTTTATGATCATGTTGAATGGAAAAAATTTTATTCTAAATCCATTGGAGGAGGAGCAAATTGCTTTTCCAATAAAGGGTAATATTTCAGAGTTATGGCATAAGAGGTTAGGGCATTTTAATTACAAAGGCCTGTTGCAAATCGTTAAGTCTAAGAGAGTAACTATAGGACTTCCAGATTTTGTAGATCAAGTCCCATCTTGTAAGGCTTGTCAAATTGGGAAACAGTCTAGAAAACCCTTTACTAAAGCAACTTGGAAAGCTACAAGGAAGCTACATCTAGTTCATACAAATATTGTTGGTCCTTAGAGAACAGCCTCACTGAATAGCAGTCTCTATTATGCCATTTTCATTGATGATCTAATTAGAATGTGTTGGATTTTACTTTTTAATATATAACTTAGATGTTGCACATGCTTTATTGAAATTCAAAGTAAAGGTGGAAAATGATAGTGGATTTAAAATTCGGGTATTGAGGTCTAATAATGGAAAAGAATATACCTCTGAGGCCTTTAATAAATTCTGTGAAGATGCAAGCATACTCCATCAGTTAACAGCTCTATACACTCCACAGAAAAATGGAGTGAGTGAGAGGAGGAACAGGTATATACTAGAAATGACAAGGTACTTATTACATGAGATGCATCTACCCAAAAAACTATGGGCAAAAGCGACTAGGGTTCTCTCAAGGGCAGTGGGTAATGTGACTTCATTTGAAGCTTGGTACGGTTACAAGCCAAGTCTACTACATCATAAGGTGTTTGGAAGTTTGTGTTTCACTCATGTGCCTCAGGTTAAAAGGGATAAACTGGATAAGAAAGTACTGTTAGGGGTCTTTATTGGGTACAACTCTGCACCCAAAGCTTACAAAGTCTTTCAACCATAGAATGGGAAGAGAGTTGTCAGCTGCAGAGACTGAATTCATTGCTGCTACAACAACTATTAATCAAGCCCTATGGTTGAGAAAAGTTTCGATTGATCTAAGCCAAAACAGAATGAAGACACTAATATTCTTGTTGATAATCAGACTGTTATAACCATTTCAAGGAATTCAGTATTTCATGGGAAGAAAAAATATTTTAATATCAAGTTTTTCTTCTTAAGAGAAGTGTAGCAAAGTGGTGAAGCAAAGTTGGTCTATTGCAAGTCAGAGAGTCAAGTGGTAGACATGTTTACTAAACCTTTGCAAACTAGCGGATTTGAAGATTTAAGAGCTAAGCTTGATATTTGCAGCTCCTAAACAAGGAGGAGTGTTAGATAATGTGTTTAGGACTGCATTGATTAAGTCCACGTGTCTTTTTAAGTTTAGTTGCATATTATGTTAAGTAGTTCCAGATTTTTAGGAGTTGTGGTTGATTTTCTGTTTTGATCATGACATGATTTTAGCTCTGATGATCTTAGTAATCTGTCTTTTTGTTTTTAAGTGTAAGTTTACAATCAATTAATGAATTGAATTCTCATTTCTTCTGTTCTCTGCAAGTTTAGCTTCATTTTTATGCCATACTTCTTTTCTTCTATTCTTAAAACTAACAAAATTGCATCACCTTTTTTATAATTTATGAAGCAAAAAACTATAAGCTCCATCAGTTTGGTATGTCTTATTTAATTTTTGAACTATCCTATTTCCTTTAATTTCTTCAGTTGTAACATTCATATTATATTTTTAATAATGACTAATCCAAATATATTTGGTGCTATGCTACAACTAGGTTCCATGTCTGACTATCGGAATAAACCCATTGAGCGTCCGATGCTTAGGCTTGTTATCAACGGAAACATGTTAATTAGGCTTTATGAGTATTTAAACTATTAAATTCATAGTTAAAACTTTTAGTAAATAATTTTTTTTCATTTTTTTATTTAAGTCATTAAGAACTTCAGATTGATATGAATTTGCAATCAAATAGACCCATTGAAAGAGCAAAGGCACTCACTGTCAAGTTTTTAAAGGTGATCTATGCCCAAAGTTTGAACTCAATATCTCTAGTCAAAAAGAAAATGACATTTAATATCCCATCTCACCTTTTAGAGGGTACTTTTAATATGTTTGTTGTTGCTTCTGTTCACTTTTAATATAGAATTTAATCATGATATGCAGGAGACTTTATTTTCATAAATATTAAATTCATAGTTAAAAAATTTATTAGGTTCTTAACTAAGCTTCCTCACAAATTCCTGTTCGCTTTTGATGTACACTTTGATCATGATATGCAGTATACATTAATTTCATAAATATTAAATTCATGGATAAACATTTTAGTGGGACTCTTAACTTAGCTTCGTGGCAGTTTCCTATTAACTTTTGATGAAGACTTTGGATAATGATATGCAGTAGACCATCAGTTTCCATCGTGACTTGGAAAAATTCAACAACGTATTGCATGGTTTACACAGGAAGAAATGAATTAGTTCAAATTCATTCATATTTTCGTCTCATTCCTACTTGATAATGTAAAAGATATGCCTCCTTTCTTTTTTTCTTTTGCGACTTTTCTTTTTTAGTAGCTGCTGTTCTGCAACTAGCTAGCTAGAGTTCCATGTCTAGATCCTTTTTTCTAAATTTACCCAATCTTTTTCTTCTTACATTCCTCTATTCATTGTTTTCTACTCTTATTCCGAGTAAAGCAACTGAAGCTCATGTCAGTTGCCTGAATTCTACTGAACAATCCTTTGTAGAATCCTGTAAACATCATAGCTATTGGTTACAAGATTCTTTATGGATTGGTCTCGTGATTGGTTATGCCGTCTCTTTTCTTGCAGTCGTAGTTGCTTTGGCGCCTTATGAATTGCCTCCTAATTGGGTGAAGTTTCAAGACCAGGAATTAGAAATTGAAAGTGAGGAGAAAGATCAACATGAAAGAAGTTGGTAAGGAGACAGATTTCCTGATAATCTGCAGCAAGGTGGCAAACAGGTACTCATTTTTCATGTTATTTGCACTATGCATTTCTTAAAATTTTATACATATTAATTTTTTTTTTTTTATTTATTTTTTATCATTCGAGTTATTCAGACTATATTGTTAGGGATATTCAAATCTGTCACTTGGATTTGGGGAGACTCTACTTAATTATAATAATTAATATTACTTTTTTCATTTCCTTATAAGTATCTTCTAAGATAATTATAAAATAATTAAAAGATAATTAAATAACTTCAATTTATATATATATATAATTGACTAAATTATTTTCTTTTTTTTTTAATTAACATAGAGAGACATAATATGAAAGATATAAATATAGTAGAGTTAACAAGATGAGTAAAATTGGAAAAAAAATTTAATACTTTCCTAATTTTTTTAAAAAGACAAATAAAATGAAAAAAAATTAAAAGATCTTAAAAGGGAAAATGGAGGGAGTATTATAATTGAGTTGAGCCTCCATAAAAAATTAAAAAAAAAATTCCACATAACCTATTAAATCAGATTAAAACACTATTTACTTGTCATGTGGGTATAGGCTTAAATCCTAACCAGTTCGTCTAATTTAAATTTAAATTTAAATGTTCTTCAATGATAATGAAATTAAATTTTTATCCACATAGATTCTCTAAGTTGGAAAAGATTGTGACAAGATTGTCTTACACTGATCTCAGAAATGCAACAAATAATTTTAACGAAAAGAATCTGATTTGAGATGGGGATATATAACATTCCAACATTGCAACAAATTTTTCCTTCTAAAATTAAAATCAAGAAACAATATCAACAAATATAAGAGTTAAATTTATTAAAATAACGAAAATGGGTACGATCTCTAACGAAGAATTTCTACTAATGTGGAAATCGAAGTCTTTAATTTTTTCCTCTTTTGATTACGATTCAAGTGTTTATGAAACTTGATCTTAAATCCGTAGAAGATTTCTCCTTCAATTCTAGTGAAAGAGATTGGTTGAACAAATGATAATGCCGTTTGAAATTTTACTTTTACAGATTTGAACAATCTTGATATAAAGATGTAGAAGCTTCAATAATTTGGTTTGAAATTGTCTTGACGTTTGGAGAGAATTCTGCAAATCTTTACATGATACTTTGGTTGCAGAGTTCTGACGACTTAAGATTTTATCTTCTTTTTTTCTCCTTTTTTTTTGAAGATTGAAACTCCTCTATTTATAGGAGAATTTGAGTTGTTGTTTTTATGGTAATTTAGACCATAAAAGGAAAGAATATATTTCTTTTATTTAGTCATGTGTATTTATGCACACTTAGACTATTTATGGAAAAGAAATATACTTATCTATTTAAGGTAATTGTATATTTTGACACATAAAAATATTTGATTTGATATTTGAACTTTATTTAATAATTAAATTAAAGTAATTACTAAATAAAATATAAGTCCAATTTATTTATGGACCTCCAAAATTTTTATGTCTATAAATGCCCCCTCGAAACTTGTTCGCATAATCTTTTGAAGCGATCATGTCTCGGAAATTTTTTATTATTATAATATTTTGACAATTTTAATTTAAATCATTAGAAATACATGAGTACTCTTAATAATTTAAATTATTTTAATTGTTTTTAATCAAATCAAGTATAGGAAATTATCACTATCTAAAAGCTGAATTTTTTTTTCCATCTTGATTTTGGCAGCTTACCATTTCAGTTAAGTGAACATTTTCTTGGAACATTTGTTTTGCCTCTTTTGCAATATTCTTCCACATTTGAATGAAATCAAACTTCTAATTTAGGAAACTAGTTTGTTTAGGAATTTCATATCTCCTATTCAAGAAGTATTCTTTTCTTTTCCAATTGAGATAAGAAAATATCCTATTTAAAATCAATCTTTCTTTCCTAAATAGTAGAGCACATCTCTATATAAGCACATACTCATGTTCAAACCAAAGCACAATCTTCATAAGCTCTCTTCATTGACTTCATCGGAGTAATCTTCAATTTTTTTCTGTCTCCAACATTTTTCAAAGCGAAGAATTTCCACAAACGAAATCCACAAGGTGAACTTTATGCCCCCAACTTAAATTTGTGACCTAATCTTGTAAGTGTTTATCATATTTCTCTTGTTATTGCCCTTTTCTTTTTTCTTTTTTTAATTCTTTGATTATATATATATATATATATACATATTATCTTTTCAAGTTTCATGTAACATTCTTGTTGCAATATTAGCCTAATTTTCCTACAATCTCGAAGATTGTTAAAGCTATAAACTTTATAGTGCAACGACTACAATTGTTTTCATATTGTGACTCCAAATTCTTGTCTTCAATTTTTGTTTTAGCGATCAAATCGCTTCATACTCTTCAAAGTGGTGTTCTTCAAGGAAACTACATGTTCTACATCAATCAATTTTCTAATTTTAGAAAACAAAATTTCAAACGAGGAGGAAGGCACCACACTTGCGGTCTACACTCCTGCTATTGGCAATTTTGCTCCTTCATGGTCATTTTCTAATGGTCTTCCTCATTTGTCATCTTGGAGTTTGGAAACATCACGAGACATCTACAACTTCAAACTTAATACCATCATATCTTCAAGGGGCACTTTGTTGCAGTCTTCACTTCATATAAGTAAATCATCATCTGATGGCCTCCAATTGTGAAATATCGCATCAACAATAGTGAATCTTCGTGGACATCATTTTCTTCATTTTTGGGTGAAGCTACCTACACTGAATGCTATTGGGAATGGGTTGAAGATGTGTTAGCAAGCAATAAACAAATATTGACAATTGTGGGACTCTATGTTGCTGTTTTCGCTTCTCTCTTCTCTTATGACTGCAAGTTGAATATCATACGTGATTTTTGTGAGCATTGGGATCCATCTACAAACACCCTTTGTACTGTCAATGGGGAACAATCCATCTCTTTGTGGGATTTGAAAATATTAGGCAGTCTGCCTATTTTGGGATCTTTTTATGATGAAGTTATTCCATCGGCTGAAGAATTGAATGAGCTTGATCATGATGGAAAACATCATCTACCTTGCAGTTGTGCTTACTTGTTCCTTGCTTTTCATCGAAACTGTAAAAAAAATAGGAGATCACTACGAAATGACCATCACTGATTGGGTGAACTTTTGGTTTCAATGGCCTTTAAGATACAAAGAACCTCCAAAGAGAGACAACAAGAAAAGGACATGACATCCAAAATAAACTTATAATCCTTCTGGTGTCATTGATAAAACTTCATTTCATGCGAAAGACTGGAACAAACCATTCTCTACACTTCATATAGAGGTCAATGCTCAAGAAGAAGTCTATTTATCCGCTTTTCTCTCTTGCTGGCTATGTAAGTTTGTGCTTCCTAGTAGGGACGTTGGTCTGATATGCCTAAGTACCTTCAAAATTGCAAGTTTGATGGCAACTGGTCAATGCTTTTGTCTAGCAATTCCTGATTTAGCAAACATCTATCAAGGTTTGAGGGAGATTTCAACTGCTATTGACTTCAGCACTTATGTCTCCACCTGCCCTGCTCATTATATGTATGGATGACTTACCGAAAGATTTGGAACACATTTTACTTCAAATCGCGATAGATCTCCCAAAATGATAACTTATGCTGGAGAACGGATGACCAAGTTCTTTGAAGATTTTTGATGTTCATAACCACTTTAATAGTCCATCAAGACAAGTTTATTCTTGTATGGCTGTTGATAAGATAGTTGTGTTGATTGATGATAAGAATTTGACTACTAGTCATGAGGAATATTTTATTAGTCTTCACTCAAGCTTTTTGAGTGCACGTTGCAATAATGACTATATATGTGAGCCATATAGTCCTTATAGATTTGGAAAACAGTTTGGCTTTTGTCAATATATTCCTAGTGATTTGACTTTGGAAGTTGTGATGCAACTTTGGCTATCATGTACCAAGCTTTCTATTTTGGCAAGAGTAAAGCTACCTCTATTACATGACGGAACAACTTTTGTAACCAAAGACTACTTGGATTGGTGGAAAGAAAGATGACTTCAAACTCCTCATAGAAATCAAAAAATGATTATTCGATTGAAGACTAGTAAGGGTGATGGAAATTCTTCTAATGTTGATGCTGCAAAGCCTATTGATGGTTCCCCCTCCTATGAGCCCAAAAAAATGATAAAGAATAGCATTTCCAAAGAAAAGACAACAAAAGCTACTTATGAAGGTCAAACTAAGAAAGAATATTCATCAAAGGGACATGTTTCAACTTCTGCATCTGACCAAAATACCATTAAGCCAATTCAGGCACAATCTAGTGATAATTTAGTAAATTATTTAAGCAGCGGTTGAGAAGATTTTGATCATCATTGGAATCGACCCAAGAGGCCCAAGTTGTGGATTCCTTGAGACCCAAAAACTTTTCAAGCAACTATCAGTTCTTCAAGCATCCCATGTGATAAATTGGTAAACAATTTTTTTGTTTGTTTTTTTTATTACTTCTCAAATATTTTGCTTATTCTACTTCTTTTTTTTTTCAAAGCATACACTCACTGACCTTGATATGGAGATTAGAGATATAGAGGATACAACACTTAACGCTTAAACTTTTCGAATAGTGTCAACTACATTTGGACAAGCTCACCCAATAAAGTCCATGGAAAATACTTCCAAAGCACACATTGACAATGCTTATGCTATTCAGCTAAAAAAGAACTCAAGGCAATCATAAAAAACAACTCATTATCCTGATCCATTTGATGTCACCAAACTTTGTGCCAATGATATGTTCCTTCATTTTCATCGTCAAGCTGCAATTCTTACATAGAAGCATCTTCAAGAGAGGTTTACTCGTACACCTCTGTCCAAAATTCCTTCAATGGTAGAAGATGTATGTAAGCTTTTTGATATGTTGAAGGATTCTAACAATATTGATACTTCAGTTCCAAAGACTTACTTAAAGGATCTTCTTCAAAAGATTGAAAAAGTGAATGAGGAGGAATCTAAACTTCACTCGAGCATATTAGAAAGCATTCATGCCAAAGAACTTGATAGACTCAAAGGGAAGTTAAGTGCTTCACTTGCACTTGAAAGCGAAGTTGTTAACAATCAATCTTCTTTACAAACTAAGCTCATCAATGTTGAAGATGAACTTAAAAATTTGAATGTTAAAAAGAAGGATATTGATTCTTCTTTGGAGGTGACTAAGAAGTCTGTTCAAGAATGTCAAGACAATATTTCTAAGATTCAAGATGAAATTTCTATTGTTGAGAACACTCTTATGCATGGTGTTGCTGAAGAGAGTAAATTGCAAGAACTTCAATGTTTATTTGAGATTGATTTTGATGAATTAAAGAATCTCAAGTGGAAACCTTAGACTATTTTTTTCATATTATTTCTTTTACATCTCTATGTAATAAGACAACTCTTTGAGCACTCAATAAGAAAACAAAAGGTTTGTTTGTTTTCATATGTTTTTGGCTTATCTTATGAATGCATATTGCTTTGCTAATTGCTCCAATGAAATGAAATGTCGACCTTGATTGATTCTTTTTATTGATATGACTGGACTTTGAATGAATCCAAGTTGCCTATGTACTTTCTTGTGAAAGATCAAGTCAAAATGTAGTTCAAAAGGGATTACAAACATTGCTCGACTCTTGTTTTTGTGACTGAACTTGAGATGAATCCAAGCTGCCTACATACTTTCTTGCGAAAGATCAAGTCAAATGTAGTTCAGGTTGAAGTTTTTTTTTTTTTAAGGGAGGGCCATTCACTTTTTTAGCTCATGTGGGCCAGGAGCGCCATGGAGCCTTAAGCATAGTATTTCTTCAAAAATCTGCCATTGATAGGTCCGATAAGTAACCCATCCTTGTCAATAATATTGTAAGCACTGTTGGTGTAAACCTATTGAATAACATAGGGACCATCCCAGTTTGAAAGGAACTTGTTACCCATGCAACGTGAGATGATTATTGGTCTTTGAATTGCAAGAACCAAATCTCCAACTTGAAATGATTGAGGCTTCACTTTCTTGTTAAATGCCTTAGACATTTTAGCTTGATAACACTTCAATCTCTGTTGTGCTTCAAGTCTCTTCACGTCCAAAGCCTCTAATTCTTCAAGGCATAAGCGAACATTATCCTTAATGGACAAACCTTCTTGAATAACGAACCTTAAGGAAGCAACCTGACATTCTAGTGGCAGCATAGCCTCTACGCCATAAACTAGTGAATATGAAGTCGCTTGAGTTGGTGTTAGATGAGTAGTCTGATAGGCCCATAAAGATTCTCCAATTCTTTCATGTCAGTCTCTCTTTGAACGATTCACAATCTTCTTAATCAGATTAAATAGTCTTATTGAATGCTTTCGCAAGACCGTTTGTAACATTCTTGACTTTTTCCATATGCATTTCTACAACATTTCATTTGCACATATGAATATATATATATATATATCACTTGAACACATGCATAATATGCATTTTTATTTAAATATATTCATGACATACAATTAGTTTATTTTCAAGTATTTTACAATTGTATAGAAATGCACATGTCTGTTTTATAATATAGATGAAAATGATATGAAATTAATATATAATTGAACAAAGAAACTATATTGAATGAATTAAATTTAATATAGTTAATTAATTAAATTGAATTTGAGGATTAAGTTGTATTTTTGGTATTGACTAGTATGTCTAGATACATATAATTGTATAATAATAATAATAATAAGAATAATTAAATATAAATAAATAAAAATAAAAGTCAGAAAAAGAAAAAGGAAAAGAAAAAAGAAAAAGAAAAATAAAAAAAAAGGAAAAGGGACGAGTGAAGAAAAAAATAAAAAAGAAGACAAATTGTTTGACTTAGGCTAAGTCCTTATTTTCTTCTTTTTCCTCTTATTCTTTTTCTTCTTTACTTCTTTTCTTCAGTCCATTTATTTGAAGTTCCAGAAATATTTTCTTCTCTTTTCACTCCAGAAATTACAGCAACAAGGTTAGCCAAGGGTGATTATAGGTGAGTAAACAATTATTTTGTGTTAATATTGATTATGGTGTTTAGGATTCATAAATAGGCAGTGTTTTGTACTAAGGTTTTGATGATTTTAGAGATCGAATCTGGAGAAGTGTAAAACCTAAAAAGTGTGCCTTTATGTCTTAGGTTTATGTATATGTAAACATGTTTGCAAGAGGTGGTGTATAGGAATAGAAACCCTCTCTTGATTGAAACTGGTCTGTATGCGAACCCTAGCTGAATTAGCCACGACTTTTATTAGTTTTGAATATGATAAAGCCATTATTTGAAGTATCTCAAAACATAACAATTGTAGATATTATGTTATGTATCTTTACACCAAATTTCAGCTTCATATAGCGTGTGTATTTTGAGTTATGATGAAGAAAACCATGATTATGCCATAATTGCTAAGTGTCCTGTACAGGTCCAGAAATTTATTTAATTATTTTGAGCTTCTTACAGATACATTCTATATATTATCAAAACATAAAAGTTATAGGTATATGTATTATCTAAATTTGGGTACTAATTTTATCTTAATATGTTATTTATAGAGTAAGTTATGGCCTTACAAGTCATACTACCCTGAAAACCAACTCTGTTCTATAGCAGTAAAATGTTTCTTATAATTTGAGGGCTTTAGAGATATAACTGATAAAAGTTATAAACATAAAAAATGTTAATTTGAATCCATATAAGTTTTAGTAAATTTTCATTGCAATATGAGTTATATCATAAGTTATGAGGAGCTTAAGTTGGTACCCTGAAACTGCCTAAAGGCAGAAAATAGAACACGTTTAGAAATTCCACCAAACATTGTACAATGATCCAATTGGTCTGAAATTTTAATATGTTATATAATTATATGTTAACTCTAATTAGAAATAAGAATTAGATTAATTGGTTAAGTATATAAAAAGGTATAGGCTAAATAGTCTCATAAGGTCACATTGCTTCATAGGAAAAATTTTAATTATTGATATGAATAATGTATATTAATTTGTTTAAGCCACATTAAGTTTCTCTAGTCATAAATTAACCAATTATATTTCTATATTAGGCTTAAGATAAATTAGAGATACACAAGAAGGGGGTAGACAATAAGTTAAGGGTCGGAATCAAAGGAAATAAAAGGTGAGTCTAATTATCAATTGAATTCTTTAGAGCATATGAATGTTGTTTGCTATGTGATTCATATGATTGTGATTATTTGTCCTTGATAATATGATGATGAATAATTTGTGACATTTGTGGTACATATACGTTTGTATACTTGTGGTATATTTGAGGTATATGTTTGACATATGATATATATATATATATATACATGGTATATGTATAATATATGCAAGGTATATGTGTTGGCATATGAGGTACATATGTGGTATATGTATGGTATATGTGATAAGATACCATGGTTGATGAATATGTAAGTACAAGTGCATATGCATATGCATAATGATTTAAAAGGCATTGTGACTAGTTAATCGATATTGCAAAGCAAAAGAAGAGGCCTATGGCACAACAAATGTGCAAATGAAACAAATGATCAAGCTAGCTAGAAAACGCAAATATAAATGCAAATATTCACATGGAAACCCGGAGCAATGTCTGTTTAACCTGATCACAATAAAATAAAATGAATAAGCATAAGCATAAGTAAAGAGCAATTATTGAATACTTAATTTTATCTATATTTATATGTTATTGAATGATAAAATGGAGTATAAAGTATGTATTAAGTATACTTGTTATTTGCTATTATAAAATTCTTGGTGCTTTAGAACTCATTTGGTGGTTATTCTCACTGAGTCGCAACTCACCAAATTGTATCATTTTTCAGGTAGAGAAAAGTAATAGATCATATTGAGGTGCATATAAAAGTCATGGATCAAAGGTCACCAGTCGAGTCTCCTCACTTTCTCTCCTTGCATTCTACATAAGCATAAGAACATGTCATTTATATTTTGGGGTTGAATACTTACATATGTATAATTACATTGAATGTGTATTAAGATATATATATATATATATATATATATATATATGGATTCAACTTGTAAATTTACTAACTTTTAAATGTAATGTTTAAGTTATTAATATATGTGATGTTATAGGCTATAATTAAAGCTTCCGTATTGATTGTGAAATTATTGTTGATAAAATGAGATGAGTTAAAAAAAATTACTTTCGCTGTAAACTTGAATTTTATTTTATTCTTATTTTATATGTGATAATTTAATATAAAAATAACATATGCGGTATATAGATTTATAAGGTGTTAGGTGTTACATTTTTGGTATCAGAGCAGGGATAGATTCCATGGGAACATGCATATACATAAAAGCATGATAACATATGCATAATATGTGTTGAACATTATGTAGTGACATCATTTCATTTATTTTAGGGCCATCATAAGACATGATTCACCAATGATAGAGAGGCCGGCCGAAATGCATCCTCATGAGGCATCACCTCATTTGCATAGAGATCAACCAGCACCAAGTGCATGCATCCCAATCATCACATGCAGAAATGCCATATGAAAATCCAAAACAAGAACTACGCTGGCCTGAAATGCATAGAGAAAGGCGTTACGATAAGCTAAGAAAACGGGATGCAGTTGATTTCTATGGCTTGACTGATCCAGTTGAAGTAGAGACATGGCTGAAAAGGACATAAAGGGTATTAAATATGATGAGATGCACTCCATATGAGAAATTTGATTATTCGGTATCTTTGCTTCAAGGTAATGCCTATGAATGGTGGGAGACAGTCCCAAATAGTGATGCACAACCTCTAGTTCTAACATGGAATGATTTTTTTAGAGAATTTCAAAATAACTATATGCCTAAAGCAGAAAAAGATGAGAAAAGGAAGGAATTCTTAAATCTAAAACAAGGAAACATGTTAGTTGCGGAGTATGAGGTGCAGTTCAACAAACTTTCCCATAATTCCACCTTTATGGTCTCTACTGAAAGAGACAAATGTAGAAAGTTTGAAGAGGGCCTCAAGTATGAGATCAAAAATAGAATCACAATTACTGATCTTGATAGTTATACCAGACTCAGAGCTGCTGCAATTAGAGCTGAAAAGTTAATGAAAGAAGTTGGAGAACAACAAGTAAAAAGGGTGACATGAGAGTTTGCTAGAGAGTCTAGTAGAGGATATGGAAAGAAAGCTAGATATATGTCGAGCCAGTCTGGCAACAGAAGTGGGTACTCCAGTTCTAAAGGTCAAGGCATAACTTTCTCTTATTCAGGTAGAGGACAAAGCCAGTATACAGAATAGAGGTCTACTTGTATTCATTGTGGTAGGCAACACACAGGTGAATGTAGAAGGCTCACAGTAGTTTGTTATTTTTGTGGGTCCTTAGATCACATGTATAGAGATTGCCCAGAAAGAGCTAAATTAACAGAGGCAGAGGAGTATCTGAGACTACAATTGAAACACCAAGGGGACACATGTCAGAGGCAGAAGCAGGGGCAGAATTGGTGCAGTAAGTAGAGGAGTGACCAGATCTAAGGGTCAGAGTTCTAGACCCCTTCCACAAGCCAGGGTATTTTCTATGACTAGGCAGGAGGCAGTTGATGCTTCTGAAGTGGTTATTGGTAATATTTATATTTATGATATACTAGCATTTGCATTGATTGACCCAGGATCCACGCATTCATTTATATCATTACATATGGCATCCAAACTGCATCAAAAGCATGAGTCATTGGGATTTGATATAAATGTGAGTACTCCACTGGGAGCAGTAGTAGTTGTGAATGAGATATGTCATGACTGTTCGAAATTCATTGATAAAGTTGAATTGAAAGCTGATTTGATCTTATTATCATTGCATGAATTTGATGTAATATTGGGAATGGACTGGTTAACTAAACATCATGTTATAGTGAATTGTTTTTCTAAGGAGGTAATTTTAAAGTCCTCTGATAAACAAAGGATTGTGTTTAAAGGAGAAAAGAAGTTGGTACCTGCATGTTTGATTTCAGCAGTTAAAGCTTTTAAGATGGTGAAAGGAGGGTGTGAGGCTTTCTTAGCCTATATGACAGACACAAGAACTCAGGATATTATGTTAGAGAATATTCCAGTAGTGTGTGAGTTCCCAGATGTATTTCCAGAGGATTTGCCTGGGTTGCCACCAGATAGAGAGATAGAATTTACTATAGATTTGGTGCCTAGGGCCGCACCTATTTCTATATCTCCTTATAGGATGGCACCGATTGAGTTAAAGGAACTTTAAACTCAATTGCAAGAGTTACTTGATAAGAGATACATTCAACCTAGCGTATCACCTTGGGGAGCCCCAGTGTTGTTTATAAAAAAGAAAGATGGAACGATGAGATTGTGTATAGACTATAGACAACTTAATAGAGTGACAATGAAGAATAAGTATCCTTTACCTAGAATTGATGACTTGTTTGATCAGTTACATGGAGCTCAAGTATTTTCTAAGATTGATCTAAAATCGGGCTATTATTAGCTTAAGATAGCTAAGGTAGATATTCCTAAAACTGCATTTCGTACTAGATATGACCACTATGAATTTCTAGTCATGCCATTTGGATTAACCAATGCACAGACTACTTTCATGGCTTTGATGAATAAGGTATTTCAGCCTTATCTGGATAATTTTGTTATTGTATTCATAGATGACATTTTGGTGTACTCTAAAAGTAAAGAGGAACATGAGATGCATTTAAGAACAGTGCTTCAAACTCTACAAGAGAAACAATTGTATGCAAAGTTTAGTAAGTGTGAATTCTGGCTTGATCATATTGTGTTTCTTGGACATATAGTATCGGGAAAAGGCATAGAGGTTGACCCAAATAAAGTTAAGGCCATAGTGAGTTGGGAAGCACCCAAGAATGTGTTAGAATTGCGTAGTTGTTTGGGTTTAGCCGGATACTACCGTAGATTTGTTGATGAGTTCTTATTAATTGCTAGTCCTTTGACCAAATTGTTGAGAAAGAATGTGCCTTTCAAGTGGACTCCAGAATGTCAAAGGTGTTTCGATGAACTACAACACATGCTAACCTCAGCACCAATGTTAACCATCCTTACAGGTATAGGTGGGTTTACAGTATATAGTGATGCTTCTCACCAAGACTTGGGATGTGTGTTGATGCAACATGGTAAAGTGATAGCTTATGCATCCAGACAACTGAGAGCACATGAGATCTCATATCCAGTGCATGATTTAGAATTGGCTGCAGTTGTATTTCCATTGAAGATTTGGAGGCCTTATTTGTATGGTGAGACATTCCAGATCTTCGCAGACCATAAAAGTTTGGGTTACTTTATGACACATAAAGAGTTAAACATGAGACAAAGACGATGGTTAGAGCTATTAAAAGATTATGACTGTACAATTGAATACCATCCAGGAAAAGTCAATATGGTAACAAATGCATTGAGAAAGAAGGCCAGTAGCAGTGTAGCTCAGTTGCAAGCATCCTCTTTTCCATATTTGATTCAATTATGGTCCATGAATGTTCAATTAAATATGCATGATGGTGGATCATTGATTGTTGCTCTTCAGGTCAGACCTATATTGAAGGATAGGATCAAAGTTGTATAGAGTAAAGATCCTAAATTATGTGAGAAAATTGAATTAGTAAGGCAGAGAAACAGTAAAGATTTTCAATTGCAAAATGATGTACTGATGTTAAGGTCAAGCATATGTGTTCCAAACATTGATAACTTGCGTTAGGAAATAATGGAAGAAGCATAAAATGCACCTTATGCAATGCATCCAGGGATGACTAAGATGACCTCATTACTGGTGGTCAGGAATGAAGAAAGACATAGCTGAATACATTTCTAAATGCTTAATGTGTCAGCAGATTAAGATAGAACACCAAGCACCAGTTGGTAATCTACATCCTTTACCAGTACCAAAATGGAAATGGGAAAAGATAATGATGGATTTTGTTTATGGATTGCCCAGAACTCCACAAAAAAATAATGCAATATAGGTAATTATTGATAGGTTAACCAAGTCAGCACATTTTCTACCTATCAGATGGGGGTGTACACTTGAGAGTTTGGGCAAATTATATGTGAATGAGATAGTTAGATTGCATGGTATTCCAGTATCCATTGTGTTTGATAGAAATCCACGGTTTACTTCATGTTTTTGGGTGAGTTTACATAATGCATTGGGAACAAAATTGAATTTCAATACTGCATTTCACCCACAGACTGACGAACAATCAGAGAGAACTATACAGACATTGGAAGATATGCTTAGAGCATGTGCTATGGAATTCAGAGGTGCTTGGGATGAATATATAGCATTGGTGGAGTTTGCATACAATAACCAATATCATAGCAGTATTCAGATGGCACCATATGAGGAATTTTATGGTAAAAAGTGCATAAGCCCTATCATCTGGGATGAACAAGGTGCACATGCATTAGAAGGGCCAGAGATAGTACAAGATACAGTGATAAAATCAAAATTGTCAAGAACAAACTAAAGGCATCACAAGACAGACAGAAAAGTTATGTTGATCAACATAAAAGGGAAATGGAATACGAGTTGGGTGAAAAGGTATTTCTACAAGTATCTCAATGGAAATGGGTAATCCGATTTGGCAAGAAAGGTAAATTGAGTCCAAGATACATAGGACCTTACGAAATTCTTGAGAAGGTTGGTCCACTGACATACAGATTGGCTTTACCACCAAAGATGATTCAGATTCATAATGTATTTCATGTGAGCATGTTTAGAAGATACAGGTCAGATCCTACACATGTACTTAAAGATCAAGTCATTGAGATTGCAAATGACATGAGTTATGTTGAAAAACCAGTGAAAATTATCGGATACAAGACTAAATAGTTGAGAAACCGAGAAATACCTTTAGTTAATGTATTATGGAGAAATCATTCACAAGAAGAGGAAACATGGGAAATAGAAGAAAATATGAAAAAACAGTATCCACACTTATTTTCAGGTATTAAATTTCTATGACAAAATTTTTAAAAGGATGGGAGAATTGTAACATTATTGACTTTTTCCATATGCATTTCTACCAAATCTCATTTGCACATATGCATTTTGCATATATATATATATATATATATATATATATATATATATATATATATATATCACTTGAACACATGCATAATATGTATTTTTATTTAAATATATTCATGACATACAATTAATTTATTTTCAAGTATTTTACAATTGTATAGAAATGTACATCTCTGTTTTATAATATAGATAAAAATGATATGAAATTAATATTTAATTGAACAAAGAAAGTAGATTGAATTAATTAAATTGAAGTTGAGGATTAAGTTGTATTTTTGTTATTGACTAGTATGTCTAGATTTATGTAATTGTATAATAATAATAAGAATAATTAAATATAAATAAATAAAAATAAAAGTCAAAAAAAAGGAAAAGAAAAAGAAAAGTCAAAACAAAAAGGAAAAGGGACGAGTGAAGAAAAAAATGAAAAGGAAGACAAATTGTTTGACTTAGGCTAAGTCCTTATTTTCTTCTTTTTCCTCTTCTTCTTCTTTTTTTTCATTTCTTCAGTCCATTTCTTTGAAGTTTCAACAATATTTTCTTCTCTTTTCACTCTAGAAATTACAGCAACAAGGTTAGCCAAGGGTGATTATAGGTGAGTAACTAATTATTTTGTGTTAATCTTGATTATGGTGTTTAGAATTCATAAATAGGCAGTGTTTTGTACTAATGTTTTGATGATTTTAGAGATCGAATCTGGAGAAGTGTAAAACATAAAACGTGTGACTTTATGTCTTAGGTGTATGGATATATAAACTTTTTTTCAAGATTTGGTGTATAGGAAGGGAGACCCTCTCTTGATTGAAACTGGTCTGGATGCAAACCCTAGCTGAATTAGCTACGGTTTTTATTAGTTTTGAATATGATAAAACCATTATTTGAAGTATCTCAAAACATAAAAATTGTAGATATTATGTTATGTATCTTTATACCAAATTTCAGCTTCATATAGCGTGTGTATTTTGAGTTATGATGAAGAGAACCATGACTATGTCATAATTGCTAAGTGTCCTGTACAGGTCCAGAAATATATTTAATTATTTTGAGCTTCTTACAGATATATTCTATATATTATCAAAACATAAAAGTTATAGGTATATGTATTATCTAAATTTGGGTACTAATGTTATCTTAATATGTTATTTATAGAGTAAGTTATGGCCTTACAAGTCATACTGCCCTGAAAACCAACTCTGTTCTATAGCAGTAACATGTTGCTTATAATTTAAGGGCCTTAAAGATATAATTGGTAAAAGTTGTAAACATAACAAATGTTAATTTGAATCCATATAAGGTTTAGTAAATTTTCATTGCAATATGAGTTATATATCATAAGTTATGAGGAGCTTAAGTTGGTACCCTGAAACTGCCTAAAGGCCTAAAACAGGGCAGAAAACAGAACATGTTTATAAATTCCACCAAATATTATACAATGCTCCAATTGGTATGAACTTTTAATATGTTATATAATTATATGTTAATTATAATTAGAAATAAGAATCTGATTAATTGGTCAAGTATATAAAACGTTATAGTCTAAACAGTCCCATAAGGTCACACTGCCTCATAGGAAAAATTTTAATTATTGATATAAATAATGTATATTAATTTGTTTAAGCTACATTAAGTTTCTCTAGTCATAAATTAACCAATTATATTTCAATATTAGAGTCAAGATAAATTGGAGATACACAATAAGGGGGTAGACAATAAGTTAGGGGTCAGAATCAAAGGAAATAAAAGGTGAGTCTAATTATCAATTGAATTCTTTAGTGCAACTGAATGCTGCTTGCTATGTGATTCATATGATTGTGATGATTTTTCCTTGATAATATGATGATGAATAATTTGTGACATTTGTGGTACATATAAGTTTGTATATTTTTGGTATATTCGATGTGTATATTTGACATATGATATATATATATATATATTATATATGTATAGTATATGCAAGATATATGTGTTGGAATATGAGGTATGTATGTGGTATATGTATGGTATATATGATAAGATACACTGGTTGATGAATATGTAAGTACAAGTTCATACGCATAATGATTTAAAAGGCGTTGTGACTAGTTAATCGACATTGCAAAGCAAATGAAGAGGCCTATAGCCCAACACATGTGCAAATGAAACGAATGATCAAGGTAGCTAGTAAATGCAAATGTTCACATGGAAACCCGGGACAATGTCTGTTTAACTTGGTCACAACAAAATAAAATGAATAAGCATAATCATAAGTAAAGAGCAATTATTGAATATTTGATTTTATCTATATTTATATGTTATTGACTGATGAAATGGAGTATAAAGTATGTATCAAGTATACTTGTTATTTGCTATTATGAAATGCTTGGTGCTTTAGAACTCATTTGATAGTTATTCTCACTAAGTCACAACTCACCAAATTGCGTCATTTTCAGGTAGAGAAGAGTAGTAGTTCATATTGAGGTGCATATAAAAGTCATGGATCAAAGGTCACTGGCCGAGCCTCCTCACTTTCTCTCCTTGCATTCCACATAAGCATAAGAACATATCATTTATATTTGGGGGTTGAATACTTGCATATGTATAATTACAATGAATGTGTACTAAGATATATATAAAAATGGATGTTATAGGCTATAATTAAAGCTTCCATATTGATTGTGAAATTATTGTTGATAATATGAGTTGAGTTACAGAAAACATTACTCTAGCTGTAAAAATGAATTTTATTTTATTCTTGTTTCATACGTGATAATTTAATATAAGAACAACATATGCGATATATAGATGTATAAGGTGTTAGGTGTTATACCGTTAGCTGGCGCATGAGACATGGAAGAGTTATGCTAGTTGAAGTTAAATTTAGCACATAATTTATCCATTGCCATATTGTAAAACTCCATCCCATTATCAATAATGATGTATCGAGGAACATCATACCGATAAATGATATTGACCTGGATGAAGTCCACCACTTTTTCTTTCTTCACTTCTTTAAGTGCCACAGCCTCTGCCTATTTTGAGAAGTAGTCAGTTGCAACTAAGATGTAGAGATGTCTTCCTGAACTTTTAGGAAGAGAACCAACCACATCCAACCCCCATGCATCAAATGCCAAGAAGCAACAATTGGATGAAGCGGCTCAAGTGGCTAGCAAATAATATTACCATACAACTGACACCCTTCACATTGTCTTGCATAGTCCATGCAATCTTTTACCATTGTTGGCCAGTAGTATCCCATCTGTTTGATCCTGAAATGCAATTTAGGGTCAGATTGATGGGCTTCACACACCCCCGAGTGTGCTTCTTCTAATGTCTTACTTGTTTCATCTTCTCCCAAACAACGCAACCACACTCCATCAAAAGAGCAACGGTAAAGAGTACTTTTATAATAGACAAAATGAGATGCTCGTTGCTTTATTTCGGTTTTATGTCGTGGCTCATTTGGAAATCTTCCATGTTTTAAGTAATCAATCAAGGGTTGCTGTCAATCTTCTTGTTCAATTTCATAAGTAGAAAGAAAATTCACTTGCCCATCTCCATCTTCTTCCACCATATAAGATGGTACAACCCATCTTTTACACACAGGTACTCTAATTTCAACATTTGGAAGAGTCAATGCTGCCACTAGATTTGCTAAAGCATCTGCCCATTTATTTTCTTTTCTTGGCACATGTTTTATGTTGTTGTTGTCAAATCTACCCAATTGTTTCTTAGCATATTGACAGTAAGGAACCAATTTAGGCTTTTTTTACTTCATAAAGTGAAAGGATATGGTTAACCACTAATTTGGAATCTCCAAACACTTGAAGATGATTTATGCTCATATTAGTCACGCTTCAAGCCCTAATAGTAATGCTTGGTACTCAGCTACATTATTTAAAGCAACATTGAATGAGATTGAATGCATATGGAAGTACCTCTTCTTCAGGAGAGATAAAAATGACTTCAACCCCTGCACCATCATGTCGAGTTGCTCCATCAAAGTACATCTTCCAAGGTATATTTTTAATAAACCATATATACTCATCCAATAAATCTTTAGAAAAATTCCAATTATCTAGGATAGGATGGTCTGCTAGGAAATCGGCTAGCGCTTAACCCTTTACTTCCTTTTAAGGGACATAGGTTATATCAAATTCTTGGAAGAGAATAGCCCATTTTGCTATCCTTACAGAAAGAACTGGTTTTGACATTATATACTTGATTGGATCAGCTTTGGAGATCAATCGAATTGAATGAGCTTGTAGATAGTGCCTAAGATTTTGAAGGGAAAACATCAATGCTAAACACATCTTCTCAATAGGTGAATAGTTCAACTCAACTTTGTTTAAAGTTCTACTTAGGTAATACAGTGCAACTTCCTTGCCTTTGTCATTCTCTTGTGCCAATAAAACTCCCAATGAGCATTCTTGAGTAACAGTATAGAGAATTAGAGGATGTTTAGAAATTGGTGCTTGAAGAACTAGATGACTCATTACGTACTTTTTTATGCTTTCAAAAGCATTGTTACATGTTTCATCCTATATGAAAGGAACATCATTTTTCATCAATATGAAATGGATGACATTAACCAGCTAGATTTGAAATGAATCGCCAAATGTATGCCAATTTTCCTTGCAAACTTTTGAGTTCATGTATATTTCTTAGCGCAGACATCTTTGTGATAGCATCAATTTTAGATTGATCTATTTCAATTCCTAGGTATCGCACGATGAAACCTAAGTATTTTCCAGCTGAGACTCCAAAAGCGCATTTTAAAGGATTCATCTTTAATTTATATTTCCTCAACCATTCAAACACTTATCGTAGATCCTTTGGATGATCCTTCCTTCTTCTTGTCTTCATCACAAGATCGTCAACATAACACTCTACATTTTTGTGAAGCGTATCATCAAAATTTTTTGCATTACTTGTTGGTAGGCGGCACTTGCATTTTTCAAGTCTAAGGGCATAACCTTGTAACAAAATATCCCTTTTGGAGTATGGAATGTAGTTAGCTTTCTATCATTTGGAGCCATTGGAATTTGATTGTACCTAGATGAACCATCCATGAATGACTGAATTTCATGTCCTGCTGTGGCATCAATCATGATTTCTAGAATTGGAAGTGGAAAGTCATCTTTAGGACATGCATTATTCAAATCTCGAAAGTTGACACAGACTCGAATCTGTCCATTTTTCTTTCTCATAGGCACAATGTTGGAAAGCCAAATAGGATATTTGATTTCCTCAATGAAATTTGCTTTGATAAGTTTGTTGACTTATTCCTCAATTTGTGGTATCAATTCAGGTTGAAAATGTCATTGAGCTTGTTTTACTGGACTAACTCCTTTCTTTATAGCCAAATGATGAACAACCACCTTTAGATTAAGCCCAAGCATTTATGCATATGTCCATGCAAAAATGTCTCGAAATTCAATGAGAAGTTCAACATACTTTTTCTCTTTCTTAATAGATAAATTAGAACTTACAAAAGTCGGGCAAAGATCTTATAGTTTTCCAAGATTAAATTCTTTTAGGTCATCAACTGAAGTTTTATTCCCTTCTTCAAAAACAAGGGGAGCATCTTCTAAACCTTATTCAACTGAAACTTCATCCTCATTAATTTCCTCTAAGGTAATATGGTTGATAGTAGCACTTACTATCTCTTCCATTTTATTAATTGGACTTGGTGTTTCTTTTATGACCACCACTGTATATTGTTTTTCTTTCAACATTTTCCATGTAGAGACCACCCATTTGGTGCACCTCTTCATATGCGAAGGAAACTTCCTAAATATGTCCTTTTTGGACGATGATAGCAATATGATCCTTCTTCACTTTGTTTTTTCCCTTCGTTAAAGTTGACACCCCAAGCCTTGTATGAACATAAGTTATTGGCGATAATATCTTTTTAGTGCTTGAATTTCCAATTCTGTCAAAAACAAAAATAGGATGAGAAGAATTTCCTAAGCGATCAAAGACTGAAGTTCTCTTCTCAACTTTTTCACTATCTGGCTTTTCTTCAATTTCTCCAACTGTTATATATTGTGAAGTCTCTTTTCTAATTTTCAAATGGAGTGGAGAGGACGCACTGTTGCCCAAATATTAGACCAAGAAGTGGGTTGAATTGGAGTTTCAAAAATTAAACTTTAAAGTGCGAAAATAAATAGTTAATTTTAGGAAGGATAGAGAAAATCAGACACAAAGATTTATAGAGGTTTGGGTGTTAACAAACCCTACTCCTCTCCCCAATCGTAATTGGGAGTTTCACTAACACACTAAGTGTTACAATGGAGTTTTACAAGCTCACTTCCAACTATGGTGTTTCTCACAATGGCTCACACCTAATCCAGAAATCCCTTGTGTTTTAATGGCTCACACAATAACCAATTTCTTTGTGTTTATCAGGCTCACACAAACAACCTACACTTTGTGTTTTACAGGCTCACACAAACAACCTACACTTTGTGTTTTACAGGTTTACACAAATAACCCTTACAAGTATTCTACTCTTAACCCAGAACTACCCAAAGCTCACTTGAGTAAAGATCACAGAGAGAACCACTTATAAATCTTTATTGCTCAAATATGAGGAGCAAAAAGATTTTTACAGAGAATTAATTTGTTCTCAAAGTATGAAAGTACAAGATAGCTTGTGATTTGAAGTATATGCTAATCTTTTGTTTTTCTCATCATCCTCTTGTTCCTTAATGCATAAATGACTTCCATTTATACTCCCATGGATGAATATAGCCATTGGGGTGCATTAAATAAGAAACTAGCCGTTGTACCAACCAAAAAAATCGCGCTTGACATTTTTCTCTTTCATTGGTCACGGGCGTGAATATGCTTGTCACGGGAGTGACAGTTCTTCCCAAGCTGTGACTGAAGTGGTGACCCTGGTTGTGAAGCTCTCTGGGATGTATGAACATAATGGGTCACGGGTGTGACATTAATCCTTCATGGGCATGACTCTCTTCCTAGCCGTGAGCCAAGTGGTGATTCTAGTTGTGAAGCTCTCTAGATGAAATTGAATGAAGCTTCACGGGGGTGACACCTTTCTTCACGGGGGTGACTTAAATGCTTACTTCACGGTTTGTTTATCCTTCATGGTTGTGAACTTCAAATGTTGGTTTTGGTAACGGTTAGCTTCCTTCATGGGAGTGACTTATAGAGTCACGGCAGTGAACATGCTACTTGATTTTTGTTTCTCAAGGATTATTCTTCCAATTCTCCATTCTTGCTATTTTAATTCATGTCCTGTATGATACACTTAAAAACAAGTATGTTAAATATAATATTGCTATATTATTTGTTATCATCAAAATGACGGAAATACCCCTCAAGGTTTAACAATCTCCCCCTTTTTGATGGTGACAAATAATCTAGCGATATGTGATTTTGAGAGGTCTCCCCCTCAAAATATACTTAGGATAAAAAATTATAATGTGCAAGAATAGTAAATAATGATGTAGCATTAAACTAGATTTTAAGTATATGCAAGTTATATGAGAAGTATATTCAATACATACCATAATTCCTTTTTAAGACATGAAGTATATGTAAGGTATATTTAAGGTATATCATGGCATATTTATATTTGTAACTTGCTGCAAGGTATATGCGAAGTATACTTAAGTTGTATCTAAGGTATATAAAGCTCAATTTATATACTTTGCATATGAAATTTTGAATCAAGATATTTAATCCATTTCAAACTCCATTCACTTTTGGATTCAAATTTCTTATATTGCTAGTTTGATACCATTCCCATATCATATATTGCCTATCATATATTGCTAGTTTTCTCCCCCTTTTGTCATCAATCAAAAAGGATATGAAGATTGAAGTAAACAAAAGCAAATATATATATCATAAAGGAAAGGATACAAACTAAGAAAGGAAATTTAAGATTTCCTACACAACCAAACATAAAAAAAAAATGACAAACAAGCTAAAAATGATCAAATTTAGGCTACACTCTAGCCTATCTTCTAGCCAGACATCCTATCACGAAGCCTAGCTACTTCAGCCTCAAGGTTGTCCATTTGAGACTCCATGAAGTCCTTGAAGTTCTCCAACCTCTCATCCATGGAAGTCTGCAGCTGCTCAAAATGTGGTGCCAAGAGGTCGACCACCTGTTGTGCTAAGGATGGTGTGGAAGCTGAGGATTGTCCAATGTCCTGCTCGACTGCTGGAGGTGCTTCCTCAATCCGAGCCCTCTTTTTCTACTGGACTCCCTAGAGGCCTGCTTTAAAATCCTCCGTGTCATGATCTTCCCAGATAATCTCTCTAGCAGTATCAGTGAAGCGGTAGAAGATATCGTTTTGAAAAATGATTATGACAGCTGCTCCCATCTTGATGAATGACTCTACATCCAACCTATCTCCAGGATGTGCAGGAATAATGTTGAAGTGATGGTTATCCAGCTTCAAATAATTGTGCTTCACTGTAATATGGGTGACATATGCCCCAATCAAGATATCTCCTGTGGGCTTAGTGGCAATGGAGAGAAGATGGTTTGCAAACCATCTGAAAAGTGCCACTCTGACTCCCCTACAAGCCATCTCAAATAGGAAGAGTTCTGACTTCCTAATAGTTCCATTACTTTCTCCCCGAGCAAAAATGCTATAGGTTAGAAACCTATGCAAATACCTGTGTACTGGGGCCACGAGATGAGTGCTCTTTCTTTTCTTTACGTCCCAGCTACAATTATATCCAAAATGAGTCTAGGCTACAGGGGCAGAGAATTCTACCTCAGTCTCATTTAGAACGCCATCAGATGGTAGGTTGAACAATTCTTCGAATGCGATGGTGCTGAGGGTGTTAGGATTATTGCAGAGTTGGAATTTCACCACTCCAGTTGGTGAAACCTACAAGGTGCTGAGAAATTCCAGTGTTGGCTCCCGCAGAGTTGGCTGATGAATTTCAACAAATTCTTTTAGATGACAGGCTTGAAGTTGCTCTGTCATAGCCATCTCAAGCCCGAGATTACGGACTGTTTTCCATTCGAAGGACCTTGATGATAAAATAGGTATCTTCTTCAAAGTTGCATACCGAGGATGGAAACTTTCTGGAATGATGTTCATGAGGTAATCTGAATACCTCTTAGGTGCATGAGACTTCTTTCTCTTTCCCTTAGATGAAGCAGACTCCATATTTGAAGAAATTAGTTGTTGATGGAGTTGAAGAAAAATTTTGACAGAAAATTTGATGAAAGACCCTAGAAGTGTATGATTTCTGCTGAAGACTCGAACTTTTGGTAGTATTTATAGTGAAATTTCAAGTCTTTGGGGTCGGAATCTTCAATGTCTCAATGAATGAGAGTAAATGAGAGCGGTTTTGGGAGATGGAGAGTTGAAATGAAGGTTGTAACCGGCTGTTTTCTTATATATTCGATACATTCACGGGCGTGACTTATGGTTTCACGGGCGTGAATAGTCGTGTTCATGGTTTGCTCAAGTGGTGTTCCACCCGTGAATGAAGGTGTGAATAAGTTCACGGGCGTGAATGATCATAGGTCACGGGGGTGAATATAACATCATAGGCGTGAACTGTTGTATTTTACTACTTATGCCCATGAAGCAAGCCGTGACACAAGGCGTGAAAGCTTCTGTGAGTTTTGGGGTGTAATTATTCACGGGAGTGAAACAGTGTCACGGTCGTGAACGTCTATTGTCACGGGCGTGACTCAAGCCTTGAAACTAAGTTTCACCACTTGAAGTCGTGAAGCATGTCGTGAACCAAAGTGGTGAAAGCTTCTGTGAGTTTTTGAGGCGTAATTGTTCACGGGAGTGAAAATGCGTCACGGGCATGAAAGTTCATATTCACGGGCGTGACTCAAGCCGTGAAACTATGTTTCACCACTTGAAGCCGTGAATCATGTCGTGAACCAAAGTCGTGAATGACACTGCCTATTTGGGCCACTTAAGTCACGGGCGTGACTCCCCCATAATTTTCATCAAATTGAATTTAAGTTCTACAACAAGACTAAATCATTTCAACAAAGATTCTACTTCATAAAGCATGAATTCTCATCAAAATTTCTATCTTATAACTTGTGATATGATTTAAGATCAACAATTAAAATTTCATATTCTTGCAATCACAAGGTTAATCCATCAATCATACCTAGTTCTCTTCTAATGAAATTAAATCTTTCCTCATTTAGAGACTTAGTGAAAATATCTGCTAATTGATTTTCTGTGCATACAAATTCTAATTTAACATCTCCATATTGAACATGATCTATAATAAAGTAGTGTCTAATGTCAATATATTTACTTCTAGAGTGTTGAATAGGATTCTTTGAAAGATTTATAGCATTAGTGTTATCACATTTTATAGGTATATGGTTCATCTTATGATCATAGTCCTTAAGTTGTTGTTTCATCCAAAGAATTTGTGTACAACAACATCCAACTGCTATATATTCAGCTTCAGCAGTTGAGAGAGCAACTGAAACTTTTTTCTTGCTAAACCAAGAAACCAAACATTCTCCAATGAAGTGACAAGTACCTTAAGTGTTTTTCCTATCCAAAAGACTACCAGCATAGTCTGCATCTGAATATTCTATAATATAAAAAGATGAATTCCTAGGATACCATAAACCTAGATGCAATGTTCCATGTAAATATCTTAAAATCCTTTTTACAGCATTTAGATGAGATTCTTTAGGACATGATTGAGATTGTGCACATAAGCAAACACTATACATAATATCGGGTCTAAAAGCAGTGAGATATAAAAGTGATCCGATCATACCTCTATAAAGCTTTTCATTAATGCTCTTACCCTTTTCATCTTTGTCCAATTTTGTTGATGTGCTTATAGGAATCTTGGCATTTTTGCATCCATCCATACCAAATTTTTTGATTAAGTCTTTGGCATATTTGGATTGGTTGATGAATATGCCCTCATTGCTTTGTTTGATTTGTAGACCAAGGAAATACTTAAGTTCTCCCATCATGCTCATTTCAAATTCCCTAGTCATGCACTTAGCAAATTCTTGACAAAGCAGCTCATCAGTAGAACCAAATATTATATCATCAACATAAATTTGAACAATTAGTATATCATGCTTATGCTTTTTAATGAACAGTGTAGTGTCAACATTTCCCTTTGTGAAGCTATTTTCTAATAAAAAAGAACTTAGTCTCTCATACCAAGCTCTTAGAGCCTGTTTTAAACCATACAAAGCTTTTGAAAGTTTAAAAACATGATTTGGCAAATCATAGCTTTCAAAACCTGGTGGTTGTTCTACATACACTTCTTCATCTAGATAACCATTTAGAAATGCACTTTTCACATCCATTTGAAAAAGTTTGAAATTCATGTGACATGCATATGCTAAGAGTATTCTTATAGCTTCTAATCTAGCTACAGGTGCATATGTTTCATCATAATCTATACCTTCTTCCTGATTATATCCTTTTGCAACTAGTCTTGCTTTATTCCTGGTTATTAACCCTTGTTCATCTAATTTATTTCTAAATACCCATTTGCTACCTATGATTGGATGATTCTTGGGTCTAGGTACTAGGTTTCATACCTTATTTCTCTCAAATTGGTTGAGTTCCTCTTGCATGGCAATTACCCAACTTTCATCATTAAGAGCCTCATCAATGTTTTAGGCTTAATTTGTGAAATAAAAGCAATGTCAGTGACTAAATGTTTGAAATGAGATCTAGTACTTACTCCCCTTGATAGATCACCAATTATTTGCTCTTTTGGATGATATTTCTTCATTCTCCATTCTTTTGGAAGTTCTTGCTCCATTTGTTCTGGATTTTGAGGTAGTAAATTTTCTTGATCGTTTTCTTCTTTTCCATTTTCAATGACAAGTTTTTCCATATTATCTACAACATCATCAAGAGCACTACCTTTCACAAGATTAAGTCTACTAGATTCATTAAAAACAACATGCATGGATTCTTCCACTGGTAATGATCTTTTATTAAATACTCTATATGCTTTGCTGATTGTAGAGTATCCTAAAAAGATACCTTCATCAGACTTAGAGGCAAATTTACCAAGATTGTCCTTGGTGTTCAATATAAAACACTTGCATCCAAATACTCTAAAGTATGATACCAAGGGCTTTCTTCCATTCCATAGCTTAAATGAGGTTTTGTTTAAAAGAGGTCTTTTGAAAACTCGATTTGAAATATAACATGCAGTGTTTGTGGCTTCTGCCCAAAAATAAGTTTGTAATTCATATTCATTAAGCATTATTCTCGCCATTTCAATTAATATTCGATTTTTCCTTTCAACTACCCCATTTTGTTGAGGTGTCCTAGGAGATGAGAAATTATGTGAAATGCCATGTTCAAGACAAAAGCTTTCAAAGTTTTCATTTTCAAATTCTTTCCCATGATCACTTCTTATTTTTGAAATGCAGTACCCTTTTTCATTTTGAACTCTTTTAGCAAAGTTTTTGAAATTTTCAAAAGCATCACTCTTTTGAGCTAAGAAAATTACCCAAGTAAATATAGAGTAATCATCTACGATGACAAATGCATAATGTTTTCCTCCTAAGCTAGCAATTCTAGTAGGTCCAAATAAGTCTAGATGCAAGAGTTGAAGAGGTTTTGAAGTACTTACTATGTTTTTGGCTTTGAAAGATGACTTGTGTTGCTTTCCTCTTTGACAAGGATCACATGTCTTGCCTTTTTCATATTTAACTCTTGGTAATCCTTTTACTAGCTCTCCTGTGCTGAGACTTTGTATTAAGTCCATGTTAGCATGACCAAATCTTTTATGCCACAGCCAAGATTCATCACTAGTAGTCACAAGACACTTAGAGGAATGGTTAGATAGTTCATGTAAGTTTATTATGTACGTATTGATATCTCTATTTCCTTTAAATATTTCTTGACCATCAATAGAGATTACAAGACATTAATTTGAAGTGAATATTACTTTGTTTCCTTTATCACATAATTGACTTACACTTAACAAGTTATGTTTCAAGCCATCAACAAGTAAAACATCCTAAATAAAAGTAGTACCATTAACACCAATAGAACTAATGCCAATTACCTTACCCTTTGCATTGTTTCCAAAGGTAACTTTACCTCCATCAATACTTTTGATTTCATTGAAGAGTTCTTTGTCTCTTGTCATATGCCTTGAGCATCCACTGTCTACTAGCCACACATTTTTGTTTATTGTGGACTTGAGGCATACCTATAGAATTACAAATCAAGTATGATATTTAGGTACCCAAATGAGTTTGGGTCCTTGGGGGTTAGCACGTGAATGTTCCCAATGAGCCTTCCTTATCCAGCAATATTTATTTATGTAACCATTTTCATACAATAATTACATTGTTTAGGTCTAAACTTGCTTTTTGGTCTTACACTGTGTTTAAATGCCATAATTCTATTAGACTGATTTTGAGAACAATGGCATGCATATTCATGATTAATTTGCATTTTTCTAGATACATGCTTCCTATACATAAAGGCATGATTATTCTTTTTATGTATAGAAGGTTTAACATTCTTATTTCTTGGTGTTTTCTTAACAGTTGTGGAGATGTTAGGTTCTCTAGACTTAACAAATACAGTTTTGTTAGAAGATGATGATGTGTCCTTAAATCCTAGACCATGTCTAACTAAAAGTGGTCTTTGAGACACAATGAGAGTATCTAAGCTTTCTTTACCTTTGTGAAATTTATAAATGGAATTTCTAAGTTCCTCAACTTCATTTTTTAAAGTATTATTTTCTTTTAACAATGAAGCTGTTAAGGGTATTGATGAGTATTCATCTAATGACTTTTGAAGAGATTCATTAGATGATTTAAGCTTTATGTTCTCTTTTTCTAAACCATCTATCTTATTTTTCAAATTAGAGATTATTTCTATAGGTACTAAATTTAGTTCTATATTTCTCTAATTCTATATTTAATTCTTCTATTAGGCTTTGCTCATCATCATCATCATCACTATCACTATTACTATCATTATCACTACTATAATTATTGAAAGAATATGAGTGTAGTGATCTTACCTTATCCGAGATGTGATCCTCAATAGCCATGAAGCATAGGTTGACCTCTTCACTTTCATTATCATCTTTTTCACTTGAAGAGCTTTCGTCATCCCATGTGGCTTTATGACCTTTCTCCCCATTGTCTCGTTGGTATTTGCTTTTATGCTTCTTGAGCCTTGGACATTCTGGTTTGATATGTCCTTTCTTTCCACATTCATAGCATTTTACCTCTTCCTTACTTCTATGTGTATCATTAGAAGTTTGTTTGAGGTTTCTTTGCCTGAATTTTCTGGAATTGTTCATTTTCTTCTCAATGATTCTTTTTAATCTCCTTGAAAGCATAGCGATGTCCTCATTTTCATCATCACTCATTTCTTCATCATCTTCACTTTCTTATTGAGATTTTGAAGTAGAGGCTTTGAGTGCTAAGGGTTTTCTTTTCTCTGGCTCTGCTTCAAGCTCTCTATCTCTCTTTACTGCCATCTCATGTGTGAGAAGCTTGCCAATCAGTACATCAGTATTCATGATACTCATATCTTCATTTGCTTCTTCTATGCCAGCAACTCTTGAACCATAGTCTTTAATAGGAAGACTTCTCAGGATTTTATTGTTTACATCTTCCAAACTCAGATGCTTCCTAAGTTTCCTCATTCCATTTATAATGGATAGAAGACGGTTGGTAATGTCAATGATTGACTCATTGGATTTCATCTTGAAGAGCTCATATTCTGAGGTTAGAAGTTGAATCTTCTTGGATTTGACTTGCTTAGTTCCCTCATGATAGTTCTCCAATGTCTTCCACATGCTATATGCTGTAGAGCAGTGTTGTATTCTCCCTCATTCTTCAATAGATAATGAGCTTGATAGAATTGTCATTGCCTTCTTATTTTTGAAATTTGCTCTTCTTTGGGGCTCTGTCCAATCATCACTTGATAGGATTTCCTCTTCACCATCAGCTCCTCTTCTGGTTGGTGGTGTCCATTCTTTTCGTACACTATCCCATACTTCAATTCCTTCACTATCCAAGTATGTCTCCATCCTAAACTTCCAATGGGTATAATTTGCTCCATCGAAGTAAGGTTTGAGACTCTGGAATCCTTCACTGGCCATATCTTACTCTTTACTAGCGTTTTTTAGGCTTCGATGCTAGACAAGGATTTGATACCAATTGTTGCCCAGATATTAGACCAAGAAGGGGGGTTGAATTGGAGTTTCAAAATTTTAACTTTAAAGTGCGGAAATAAATAGTTAATTTGAGGAAGAATAGAGAAAATCAGACACAAAGATTTATAGAGGTTCTGGTGTTAACAAACCCTACTCCTCTCCCCAATCACAATTGGGAGTTTCACTAACACACTAAGTGTTACAATGGAGTTTTACAAGTTCACTCCCAACTATGGTGTTTCTCACAATGACTCACACCTAACCTAGAAATCTCTTGTGTTTTAATGGCTCACACAATAACCAATTCCTTTGTGTTTTACAGGCTCACACAAACAACCTACACTTTGTGTTTTACAAGCTCACACAAATAACCTACACTTTTTGTTTTACAGGCTCACACAAACAACCTACACTTTGTGTTTTATAGACTCACACAAATAACCTACACTTTGTGTTTTAGAGGTTTACACAACTAACTCTTACAAGTGTTCTACTCTTAACCCAGAACTAACCAATGCTCACTTGAGTAAAGATTACAGAGAGAACCACGTATAAATCTTTATTGCTTAAATATGAGGAGCAAAAAGATTTTTACAGAGAATTGATTTGTTCTCAAAGTATGAAAGTACAAGATAGCTTGTGATTTGAAGTATATGCTAATCTTTTGTTTTTCTCATCATCCTCTTGTTCATTAATGCATAAATGACTTCCATTTATACTCCCATGGCTGAATATAGCCATTGGGGTGCATTAAATAAGAAACTAGCCGTTGTACCAACCAAAAAAATCGCGCCTGATATTTTTTTCTTTCATTGGTCACGGGCGTGAATATGCTTATCACGGGGGTGCCAGTTCTTCCCAAGTCGTGACTGAAGTGGTGACCCTGTTCGTGAAGCTCTTTGGGATGTATGAACATAATGGGTCACGGGTGTGACATTAATCCTTCACGGGCGTGACTCTCTTCCCAGCCGTGAGCCAAGTGGTGACTCTGGTCGTGAAGCTCTCTGGATGAAATTGCATGAAGCTTCACGGGGGTGACACCTTTCTTCATGCACAGGGGTGACACCTTTCTTCATGGGGGTGACTTAAATGTTTACTTCACGGTTTGTTTTTCCTTCATGGCCATGAACTTCAAATGTTGGTTTTGGTAACGGTTAGCTTCCTTCACGGGAGTGACTCCTAGAGTCACGGTAGTGAACATGCCACTTGATTTTTGTTTCTCAAGGATTATTCTTCCAATTCTCCAGTCTTGCTATTTTAATTTATGTCATGTATGATACACTTAAAAACAAGCATGTTAAATATAATATTGCTATATTATTTGTTATCATCAAAATGACAGAAATACCCCTCAAGGTTTAACACGCACTATAGCCTAGACCGGCCTTAGATGATACCATAGGTCGACCTTTTTCTATTTTCAATTTTAGGGACTTCTTTGTGGCTTCTTCAATCTTCTTTGTAGTATGTGTTGATTCCTCTACCAATTTAGATGTATTCTCTTGGCCATATCCAGGCTTGGCAATAATCTATAAGCATTTGGGTCGAAGCCATTGGCCCTTTTGGTAGGCAAATCACCATGTTCTACTACATGATCTTGGGACGAATTTACAAATCCTTTTAGTGGAGGCTTGCAAATCTTTGAAGACTCAAGTTTTGTGACTGAAAGACTTAAATCTTCTAATTCTTTGATGATTTTATCTTCATCTTTTGCAGATAAGGATTTCTCTTCCTTTTTCTTAAAAGCATTATAAGGCACAAACATAGGCTTGAAAACCTTAATTGTATAGCCATCACTTGTCTTGTCCTTATTCTTTTTTAATGGTTCTTTCTCACATGCCTTCTCTTTGTTGGATGCTTTCAAATTAGATAGCTTATTTTCTGCTTTAGTTAAATCTATGTAGAATTTTACATTTGCAAAATAAGATTAAGCTATATTGAAAGGTTTACCATCATCATCAACCCTCTTCACCTGTCCATACCGACAATACTTAAAATATTGATGGAGTGTGGAAGAGACAACACCATTCTCATGCATCTATGGTCTTCCAAGCAACATCTTATAGGAAGTCCTAGCGTCAATTACATGGAATAAAGCATTTGATTCCATGTCATCCATGACTAATGCTAGCCTGATTTTTCCAAGAGTCCTTTGCCCCCCTTGGTTAAAACCTTGGATTATCATGTGACTTTGTAACAGTTCATCCATAGGTATGCCTAACTCCTTCATAGTTTTAAGAGCTAGAATATTAATAGAAGACCCATCATCTATTAAAACTCTATTAACCTTTTGCTCATTGACATAGGTTGTGACAAAGAGTAGACAGTTATGAAGTTTAGACCCAAGTAGCAAATCTTCATTAGAAAAGCATATCTTAGTTGAACACGGATTACACAAAGCTCTTCTAGACTCAGATTTTTCTTCTTTTGGTTCTTAGTCTTCTAGGTCTTCATCAATATTATAACAGGAAAGGACTACATAAGTCCCTTTGGAAAAACTCTTTTAGGGTAATAGGTACCCTAGGCCTTTGTCTAAACTCTTTTTCTTTTTGGACTAGAGGTGATCTCCTTATCATTGTTTGAGGAACTAATTTATTCACATACTTTTTCACCACTTTGGACCTATTTAGAGCAATCTTCTGCCATGACATCTTCTTCTTTCTTCCTCTTCATTGAGTGACAAGAGTCCACCCTTCATCAGAGTGATCTTCAATTTTCATATACTTAGTCTTGATACCCCCAGTTAGCTCATCATTTTGTAGGGTAACTTGTATAGGTTGGTTCAAAATTTGACTAGAAAAAGCGTGCATTGCAAGCTCCATATGTTCAAAAGAACCAAACTTTAAAGTGGCAATATGAGGACTTGCCCTCATTATTGTGGTTACATTAGAGGTTGCAATTTCCTCATCAAACACAACATTTCCATCCTCATGTAATAGCATAATCTTATCTTTTAGAAAAAACATTTTTGAACTGGGTGGCTAATCAACCTATGATACTTACAATAGTTTGGATCGTTTACATGATCAGCTTCCTTAGGACGCTTCATTTCAGGAAGTTGAATGAGATTAGCTTCAAGCAAGTCATCCAACATCTGGGGAATATCAGTATCAGTAAAAGGGTATTATTTTTCTTGCCTTTCTTTCAAAGTGGTCTTTCTTACACATTGGCCTCGAGTAGCAGTAGTCTTTGTCTCCTTTTTCTTTTCGAACTTAATAAAAATTTTAAATGGTGCAGTACTCACCGCCATGGACTATTTGGTTTCTACTTTTGTAAAAGGCTTATCCCCTTTGCATGTATCCTATTTTTCATTTCCTTTCTTTGGGTCCTCCACAGGTAATCTTTCACCTTTAGCAGTAGCAATATTTAGTTCCATATCATGTGCTCGAGTAGCCAACTCTTCAAAAGGTTTTAGGCTTGATACCTTGAAGAATGTAGGGTAAACCCCAATGCATGCCTTAGATGCACATATATAGAGTAGAGGTTTCGGATAGATGATCCTTGCAGTTAAGGCTCAAATTTCTCCATCTATGGATATAGTCGATGAAAAGCTCATCAACCCATTGACGTGAGTTTGTAAGCTCTATCATACTAACAATCTGATGGGTATTGTAGAAGCGATTGAGGAACTCATGTTTTAATTGCTCCCATCCATGAATTGTGCCTGGTTCTAAGTCTGTATACCAGTCAAAAGCATTTCCCTTCAAGGATCAAACAAACTGCTTAACCATCAAATCACCATAGGTACCAGCATTGTTGCAAGTTTCCAGGAAGTGAGCCACATGTTGTCTCAGATTACCTTTGCCATCAAACTATTGAAACTTCATTGGTTGATAATTTGCAAGCATTCTCAAAAGGTCAATCCTCTAAGAGTATGGCTTGTCATATGTATATGATGGCTGAGTGATACTCTCGGCTTGGTCTTTGACAGCTTCCTTAATAAGATCTTTCAATTGACTAGTGTTGATAGCTCTATCAGCTAACATTTTAGAGTCATTTGTGAGAGTAGTTGTTGGAGTCCCCATATATTTTTCAACTTTTGATGGTGGATTCTTCACAATCACTTCTCTTTTTTCAGTCAAACTTTCAACATTTTTCATTAAAAATGCGATTTGCTCATCCTTCTCTTTATTTGAATCACTAAGACTCTCCAAGATTTTCGTCATCTTAGTGATTAGTTCCTCTAAAGAAATAATGTTAGTCATCATAACAATCATGACATCAGAAGAGTCGTTTGATGACACGGGTGCACAAGGAGATGTTAGTGCATCATCGCTATGAGGATGATTGAAATCTTTGATGGATTGCGCATTGACATCCCCGTTTGCCCTTTGTGGAGATTGAGTTGGTGATGTCATATCTTTCATCATTTGTGGTGGAACAAATGTCTTTCGAAACAAAGGAAGAGTGCGAGTATAGATGTCCTCGATCAATATTTCTTTGAGGGTAGCTCTTGGGCCAGCATCAGTAATGGATCGCACATCGAAGCGAGTAGGTGCCTTGGATTGACAACCATTATTGTTGTTGCTTGAAGCCATGGATCTTAATTGTTGAATCTTGTGAAACCTTTGCAAGAAAAGATGAAAGATAGAGAAGTCCCACTGGGTGTGCCACAAATTTGTACACACAAATTTCTCGTTCTGAAATTAAAATCAAGAAAAAAGATGAACAACTATAAGAGTTAAATTTATTAAAATAAAGGAAAGAGGGTACGATCTCTAATGAAGAATTTCTACTGATGTAGAAATTAGAGCCTTTGATTCTTTCTGATATAGAAATTGGAGCCTTTGATTCTTTTCTCTTTTGATTATGGTTCAAGAGTTTATGAAACTAGATCTCAAATCAGTAGAAGATTTCTCCTTCAATTCTGGTGAAAGAGATTGGTTGAACAAATGATGAATGTCGTTTGAAAATTTACTTTTGCAAACTTGAACAATCTTGATGTGGAGATGTAGAAGTCTCGATGCTTTGGTTTGAAGTTGTCTTAACGTTGAGAGAGAATTCTGCAGAGCTTTACTTGATGCTTTGGTTGTAGAGTTCTGACAACTTAAGACTTAATCTTCTCTTTTTCTCCTTTTTTTTTGAAGATTGAAACTCCTCTATTTATAGGAGAATTTGGATTGTTGTTTTTATTGTAATTTATATCATAAAAGGAAAGAATATATTTCTTTTATTTAGCCATGTGTATTTATGCACACTTAGACTATTTATGGAAAAGAAATATACTTCTCTATTTAAGGCAATTGTATATTTTGACACATAAAAATATTTGATTTGATATTTGAACTTTATTTAATAATTAAATTAAATTAATTACTAAATAAAATATAAGTCCAATTTATTTATGGTCCTCCAAAATTTTTATGTCTACACTCCCTATTGGTAATTTTCTTGCTGTGAAGAAGTTAGACTATTACGAATTCCTTGATAAACAATTCATAGCTGAGTTGAAAATACATTGGCACATTAAGACGCATCAACTTACTTCCACTGGTGGGATTTTGCATAAAGTCTGAGGAAAGGCTTTTGGTTTACAAATATATATCAAATGATGGACTTTATGACTAGATAAAACATAAATCATAATTCTTAGATTGGCCGGGCCACTAAGGGTTGAAATTGCTGTTGGATTGGCAATACGCTTGGGCTTCATCAGCTCAAAATGCATCTTACTTAAAAGGCAAAATGGAGGATGTGTATAACTTTGGAGCTGTGCTTCTTGAACTGATTACTGGGGAAGATTTAAGCAACAAGATTTCAGATGGTTCACCAAATGAATGGGCTAATGATCTTCTGGATAGAAATTCTTCGACTTTCCATGACCTTATTGATAAATCAATTATTGGAGAAGAATTTGATGATGGGATTTATTAGTTTCTTGAAGTTGCATTCAGTTGTGTTGGGTCCATTGCAGGCCAAAGACCAACAATTCAACAAGTTCACGAACAGATAAACTAAGTTGGAGATATGCCTGGCCTATCTGGTGTTTCCGAACTACTAAGGAAAGCTGAAACTCTGACTTCTCGTCATAAGGGAAAATCAGTCGAAATTGAAATAATTCCGACCGAATAATATAAATCCTGCTAGATTTTTCATGTCAATTTCGCTGAGAACGTATGTTGAGTGTTCATTATTGAATGCATTGTTTAGTAGTATATTTTCCTTTATATAAGGTTTCCATTTGGATAAGGTGATAGCACAAAAATGTTAAATATGTAAATGCATACTTCCAAAGATGATATTTGCTTTTAAAGCAAAATGAGATCAATCATCCGATCGAATTCGTTCATTAAAATTAATAAGTCGAACTCATTTTAAAACATGCATAATACATAGGCATGGTCATGGACGGGTTCGGGGAAGCCTAGTTGGGCTTGCATCTTTTCTACCTCTAGACAAACATCTCTAATAAATTTTTTATTTAAATTATAAGTTATGTAAATTATATGACTATTTACATTTAGAAAGTCACTATCTATTCTAATTATAATCAATCTATTAGACTTACCTTTTATATTTAAAAATGCTCTAAGATATTTTTTATTCTATTAAAAATTCTTTTTAAAATAAAAAAAAATTATTGAAAATGCTCAAAGTCTATTTAGATATGGTCATATCAAAAGTGGCTCGGACCGATGAGTCTGGTGCCCAAAAAATTATTTATGTAATGTATTTAATAGTATATACCAATTAATTTAGTATATATATCAAGGGACAGCCTATGTCGTCATTTATGTTTGCCATTACAACCTTGGCAGTTGGCACCATTTTCATGGAAAAGTTGCACTGTGCTTGCTCCACTTGTTGTAATGGCCACCTTCTTCCTAATTTGTTAAGAGATTTGTTAAGAGATATGTATCACGAATATGGACGCAGATATGAATTTAGCAGAAATAGATACTAAAAATGACATTTATAAAAAAATATAGAATACATGTAAAAAATATGCAAATATTAAAAATATAAGAGTTATTTTTTAAATAATTAAATTTAAGAGATATAATTGCAAGTCATTATTTTTATATAAAATTAATTAAAAATGATATACAATTAAGTATATTGAGCAATTATTGATATTATATAACGATTTTCGATTTTCTAGAAGGGAAAAATATGTTTTTAACTTAAAAAAAAATGTGCTTTTTAATTTGAGAAAATTATAAAAACAACCAGAATGTTTTGTATTAGTGTCTGACAAGTGTCGATATCGGCAACATATCAAAAATGCGATATACTATACAATTGGAGTATTCGTGTTTCATAGGGTAAGAGCAAAGTTATATATAAGAAAAACATTCAGTACAAAAGCTCAAAATTTCTACGTTTTTTTAAAAAAATTTATAGCTAATCATGTAAAGTCAATTTCTAAATTTATGCATAAGAAGGCATATGATTAAATAAAAGCGAAAAATAAAATTTTATCTTATCACGTGATATTTTCTAAAAATAATATTTGAAATATATCTTTCTATATAATAAAAATGGGTACACGGTGTACTGTAGTTGCAACATTGTCTTCTCAAATTTAGCCCTTCTCTCCAAAACATCGACATTGCATTAAGTCAGTCTCTTTCTCTACCTGTATGAACGACGTCATCCCATCACCTATATGAACAACACCGTATTCCACTAAAACAAAACGTTACCTTTTTAGTATCATCATAAAGCATTCCACTCCTACAAAAACGACGTCATTTTCCATTCTTTAAGCAACCCATTTCATGCTCACCAAAGAAGAAGACATCAGCAAAACCCTAACAGAACCCCTCAAAAAACTACAAAAAGTCAAGTTCATAGCCAAAATATATTCCTTTATTTGATTATCTAATTTTCAAATAAAATGCATTTTTTCAAGGAAAGAACATCAATACTTTGATATAAAAAAAAAAAAAGGGCAAAAGGAGCTAAATTTCACATGTAATAGATTTAATATTCACAGGTTGAGTTGCATAACTAGTAAAAAATACAAAAAGATGCTATAATTGAAGCAAAATCAGTAGAAATAAGTTAAAAATTAAAATTATGAAGCAAAAGAAAACAAATCAAGGAGAAAAATCTTACCATAAATCAAGATCTGAGCAAAAAGAGAGCACATCTAGAGGTTTTAGGCTCTAAAATTTGAAGAAACAAATGAAAAAAACTTCGTTTATTCTAAACTGTTGGATCATGATCATAAAGACATAAAAATAGTAAGATATAGAAAAAATATCAAAGAAAGACAGAGAAAGATAATATGTGAGAGCATTGTTGAGAAAAAATTTAGAATGAACAACTTTAAATTAAATATCTCAAAAAAAAATTCACTCAAAAAATTGGAGACACAACAAAAAATTCACTAAGCTAAAAATATTACAAAAAAATGTCTCAACACTCAAAACTTATAGTCTTATTTTCTTCTTCACTCTAGAATAATTTAAACATTGAAAGTGTGTCTATTTATAGGCTCAAAGTTAAATTTACATCATACATTTGTTCAAATCTTCACTATACATTTGGTGGAAAATTTGGTGTGGTAAGTGTATCTAATATGGACTTAATTTTTCAATAAATTAGGTGGAGATGGGTGTACCTAATATTTAAATAAACTTCATTTTTCAACAAATTGATAGTGGATGTACCTAATATTTGAACAAATTATTTGACATTAATTTTTAACACTCCCCCTCAATGTTAACTCTCATTCTCTGTACTATGTCGCGCTGTCGACGAAATATTTTGAACTTGCCTGTACCTAGACCTTTTGTGAGTAATTCCGCAACTTGATCATCCATCTTAATCTGTCTCATTTCAATTTCTTCTTGAAGAACTTTTTCTCTGATAAAATGATAGTACATTTCAACATACTTAGTTATTGCATGAAAAACCGGATTCTCTGTTAAATAAATTGTTGATTGATTGTTACAATACAATGGAACTGCATAATCTACTTGTTGATGTAGATTATTCATTAGTTGTATCAATCATGTACTCTCTTGAGCTGCCATTGTCCCTGCTCAATACTCAGCTTCAATGGTTGATAATGATATAGTTGGTTATCTCTTGCTACACTAAGAAATTATTCCAAAACCAAGCTTAAACACGTACCCAGTTGTTAATCTTCTTGTGTCATGATCTCCTGCATAGTCAACATCGCAAGAACCAATTAACTTGCATTCTTCACCTTTCTTGTACAAAAGACCATAGTCAATTGTACTCTTCATATATCTCAGTATTCGTTGAACTGCTTCTAAATGAGGCTTCTTTGGATTTTGCATGTACCGACTCATCACACTAACTGCATAAGAAATGTCAGGGTGAGTTAAGGTTAAGTAAATCAGACTGCCCAAAATTGTCGATACATCGCATCTTCCAAATCTTTTCCTTCATGTGCACACATTTTAGCATTTGGTTCCATCGGTGTTGAAATTGGCTTGCATTCGAACATTCCAAACCTCTTCAAAAAATCTTTAAAATATTTTTGTTGACAAATAAATATTCTTTTTTATGTGTGATCAACCTCTAAACCAAGGAAGTGTTTGAGTTGTCCAAGTTCTTTCATCTGGAAACGAACTGATAAATTCTCTTTCGTCTAAAGAATTTCTGGCTCGTCATCACTGGTTATGATTAAGTCATCCACATACACTAGCACAATAGCTAGCTTTCCTTCATTAACTTTGACAAATAAGCTGGAATCCGTAGGTGTTACTGAATAACCACTTTGTGTTAGAAATTCAGCAATCTTACCACACCACGCTCTGGGTGCTTGTTTCAATCTATAGAGTGATGTCACTGGGGCAGAGAGAGTACCAATCCTTATAGGTTTGTGACATTGTTACACCAGTTCTACGCTGATAAATTATAGCCTTTGGACCAGTAGCCCGCAAGATCTGGTTTCCAGCCTATAAACCTCATAAGAATCAATACTAACTCTGATTATGAAAACTGCAAGAGAAGACATGAATCAATGATCAAAGTATGACTATCCCTAAAGGTTCACTCTTGGCCACTGGTGGGACTGTCCTGTTATGATACTTGATTCAAGAAATTTCAAACAATTTTCAAACTAATAATTACTATACGGATCGTAGATTGTTTGTTATGGCTGATTTAAGGATCCGAGGAAGAGAGAAGTTTTAAGCAAACATATTTGTTTATTTCACAGGGGAAATTACAAGCTAGACACCCAATATTAGATCCTCCCCTCTTCCTTTTATCGAATAGGTATTTATAATACTTATGTAGTGGAATCTTGCATCACTGCTTACATCACAATATTCTTAAACAATACCATAATTATACTGACATAGACTTAAAGCAAAAGTAAAAGCAAACCACACTATTCAGCTATCACACTTGCTGAATTATTACAACTTTTTACAAAGTGACAAACTAAATGGCAAACATAATACTATTTTTTTATAGGTTCATGTGATGGTGACATGTTGAAATCTTCAAGCGTCGGTTCTGGATCATGCTAGGGCCAGTCATCAAGATCATCTGGTTCATGAGGATTTGGGGATGTCCAATTATCCAGGTCATATCTTTTTGGTGGAGGATCTAGATAGTGAGCAAATTATCTATTTTGATCACAATTGAAATTTGGGAATACTGGATAACCGGCTCTCATCAAAAAAGTTTCTTCATAGTTGAACCTAGGCCTTGGTCTTAAACTAGATTCCTCCATTGGCTTTGTAACAGTGACATCTGCAAGGTTGGGCTTGAAAAATTCATCTTCCTGTGAGTCATGGTCAATGACCTAGTCCTCATATTTTTGTCTAAGCTTTGGCTTAAGTGCTGGAGGTCATGGAATCATCTTAATCCTTTTACAAGGATCTGGACTAAGGGTAGTAAAACTTATTGGAGGTAAATGGAGATAATTGTTTTCTCTCCTCAGCTTCAAGTGAAGAGTTGTCTTGACCTCTTCCAAACTCATTGAATCTTCATGACATATTACTCTCCATATCTGAGATCTTCCAAGAGCTACAACCGTAGTAGTTCTCGCAATATGGGTGTAAGCTCTGTGGAATATAAAAATTCCAACAATATGGTGTGGAACTTTAGTATGAGTTGAATTTTTCGTAATCAGCTGTGCAAACAACTTTTTCCAGTAACTAAGTGGTTGAAACCAAGTTAAAAACTTAACTTGTGGGGATAGAATATTTTCTCTGTTGCAAATGAAAGTGAGAAAACTTATTAGGTCAATCTGCACTACATGATAGTATAGTGTCAACTGACACCATAAGTACCATAACTACTCAGGAAACATGTATTCTATAGTGAGTCAATAAACTATCACCCAAGGGTATTCAGCAGGGCAATAAACAATTTTTCTTGGACTTCCCAGCTTATTTTGAAACAAGATCATGTAGGTGAAAAGCATGTTTTATGCAAAACTCCTGATTTGTTTGAGGTATGGGCCTTTTAGACAGTTTGGAGGAAAATCAGAAAGAGTGAGGACAGGAGTGTTGGATTGTGAACTGGAAGCCATGAAATCAGTGGTATCTCTGATGAAGATGAGATTAGATCAATTTGTGGAGGAGAAGTGAGGGTCTGGATAGGAAATCTAGGATCAGATTCTTATCTCCTTTTATATATTGAACCTCAAAACTGTAACGACTGAACCATTCTTTCGATCTCAGCAACTGTGGGTGTGAAATAGTCTTTTGTCTAAAATCAAGCATGCATGGGAATGACGAACAGTCCATAACAACTGTAAAGTGATGTCCAATCAGATGAAATTCAAACTTCTTAATTCCATATTTAACAGCTAAGATCTCCTTGAATGTTGAATGATAATGCAATTCACTGTCTTTGAAATGACCACTTGCATATCCACATACTTCTTTTTTATCTCCAATAATCTCAAAGATAACTGCTCCCCAATGTTTATCTGACGCATCCGTCTACAATAATCTTTTTCCTATAGAAGGAATCTGCAGGTATGGCAAACTTTGAGTGATTGATTTGATCGGTTGAATCGATCTGGTGTGAGTGGCCGACCATAGTGGAGGTTGCTTTTTCAAAAGTTGATATAATGGTTTTACCAACTTATTGTAGCCTGAAATGAATAGCCGAATATAATTGGCAATACTAAGAAACTGTTGAATTTGTTTAACTGTTAAATTCTCGTATGGGAACTTTAACAGTTCTTAGGCCAAATGGGGTTGAGGCCTATAAGTACCATTGGAAAATTGCATTCCAAGGAAATCAATTGTTATATGGGCCAGCTGCATCTTTGTTGGGTTGAGAATCACTCCATGGGCCTTCGTTAATTCCATAAATTTCATGACCGTCTTATGATGTGAATTTATATCTGGGCTGAACAACAGGATATCATCAATGTAGATTAGGGTCGTGTGCAACAATGGTTCATAAATCTTGATCATAGCCTTTTGAAACGAAAAAGGTGCCACCTTGAGACCAAATGGCATAATCGTCCACTCATAGTGGTGATTTGGAATACAGAATGTCATATTGTATATGTCTTCAGGTACAATACCTAACTGCCAAAATCCTTCCTTAAGATCAAACTTTGAAAATATTTTTGTTGAAGCCATGAATGGGAACATTGAGTCAATCTTTGGCAATGGGTATTTTTCATCCTTGAGAAACTGATTCAAAGGATTATAATCAATAACAAGCCTTTTCTTTCCTCACACCTGTTATGATCTCTTGTTGACATAAAATGTTTGACACGCCCAATTTGACTTTGTGAGCTGAATGAGTCCTTCAGCTAATAACTGTGAACATTCTTGAACTGCAAGCTTCAAATCATCTGGGGATATTCCTGGGATATGAAGCTTTTGTTGGATTCAAGTCTTCTGAATTCTTAAAGGGTTGTGTGATGAAGAATTTTGGTCTGGTCCAAAGTGGAGAATGGTGTTTTTATGCAAATTCTGTGTGAAAAAGAGCTCAACAAAAGTCCTGAAGCTCTTGTACCAAATCTGAGGATAATGTGGGAAATGATTGGGAAGGTTGTAAGGTAAACAGCGAAGGTATGATTGTATAGGATAGTAACTAGTTTTTAAATCGCAAACCTGTAGGTAAAATGGACAATTTATTGAATTTAAAATAAAGATCAAATCCTATGACCAAATCTTTATCTGGAAGTTTTGATCCAATGATATGTGTCCAAATGGTAAGCTCAGGAAAGATTTGCAATTTTAATGGGGTTTCTGGTTTTTAAGGTTGTGGTAAAGATTTTTCCATCAGCTACTTGGAAATATTGATCATGGTGAATCCAGTATCTTTCTAGAAGAATAGCAGGATTCATCATAAACTTGTGAGCACCAGTATCTATGAGGGCAATAATCTTCATAGGCTTGGCATATTTGTGAAGGAAGACTGTAATAGGAACTAATGGAATCGGATATAAGGTTTGAGTGGAACAAACAGTTGGTAGTGTGGATAAGGTTAAGTATGTTAAAAGATTTGTTTCTGGGATAAGGGGAAAAGGTCCAATGGTATAGATTGGTGGTATATAGTGATCTGGGAAAATTGAATTTTGAAAGGGTAATGGTAATTCTTCATACAATTCTTCATCCGTTTCTGATTCTAAATCTGAGAATTTAGTTGCAAATAATGCTCTTGAATCTGATTTATCATCCAATGAGAACAGTGATTCAATGTTAGCATCTTCTAAATCCACCTGAGAAACTTGATGGATTTTTTGAATAATCTTCGCTGCCTTCTTTGGCTTGTTTGGACAGTTCTTTGCAAAGTACCTTTCTTTCCATAAACATAACATTTATCTCCTTTCCTGAATCTGCCTTTCCTTCATTTAAAGAACTTGTACTTCTTTCTCCTGTGCTTCTTTGATCTGTACTCATCAGAAGGTCTCCATTGTGAAATCTCTTTGATATTCCAAGAGGACACGTACACTTCTTATCCTTGCATTTAATCTACAAATTTGGTCTTCTACACGCCATTTTCCAGGAAGAATCATGATCAAAAGTCATAAGCTCTCTGAACATCTTTTGTTGAGCACAAATCTTATCAACTGATAACAAAATTCTTTGATAAATTTCACCAAGGCTGAGAGAGTTAAAATCAATATTCTTTTCCCTAAGTTGGAATTGAATATGATTAGAAATACTCTCCGAGAAGGACATTAAAAATGTTTGCTTCAAATTTGCATCATCGGCTCCACCAAGCAGATAAAATCTTTTTGTCATCCTCTGATAATGTTTATCTAGGTCTTTTCTTAGAAGAGAACAATATTTCATTTTGAAATATTCATCCCTAGCCATATCATCATATTCAGTAGTGCTTCCAACAAACTCTTGATGAAGAGTTGTGAGAATTTATGCAATCGATTGGGCAAGATAAAATCTCAACATTACAGCTTCTGGAAGTCTTACAAACCAATCTCTTAAGGCTCCTGTATATCTGGAAGTAAATTCCAAAACTATCACTTGGAATCTAGAATTAGGATGCCTTTGTTGTACTTCAATCCAAGCATATAACTCTTGATTCGATCTCTCCGTTTGTGCGAAGGGATATCTTCAAAAGTAAACCATGGACCATTATGTGGCATAAGTGGAACTTGTGGACTAGTTCCAGCTTATGGAACATTTGTCTCCATTTCCTCTTCAGGTTATTCAGTATGATAAGCAGGTTGTTGGTGGGTTATACCACTTTGTTGTGAAGAGGCTGGGTCTGCCATAAACTGAATTGAAGGCATGAAATATTCGGATTAGGCTCATCACCTGAGAGTTCAACTTTAGATTCTGAACTTTTAGAAGAGAGACAAGGTATTTCAGGAGATGGGCTATCAAAATGAGGTAAGGTTTGAAGTGCTTGTTGTTCTAGAAACGTAGTAATGGCATTTGTGGGTTTGGATTATTGGGCCATATGGGAATGGGCTATTTATTTCTGTTTTTGGGACTGTGAAGTTGGTTGAGAAACAAGAATGGGCTCTGTAGTAACAGGAGATATTGGTTCAAGCCTTATAACAAGAGGTGTTTGGGTTAGAATAGTACTGGACTAAGTTGAAACAGTACTAGGCTTTGGCTTTGAAATAGGTTTTGGGCCTAGATTGAGATGTTCCATAAATTGTTTATGGAATAGTTCATATGTAAGACCAAACCTTTCCAGTTCTGCCTGAGAGGGATAATGAAAAGGAGGTGGTGTGTATAGTGGTTGGTGAGAAGTAGGAGGGTCTAGTGAGGTAAACAAACCCAGAGGATCTCTTGTGAAATAAACAAATATGTTTGCTTAAAACTTATCTCTTTCTCTGATCTTAAACTAGCCATAACAAACAGTCTACGATCCGTATAGTAACTATTAGTTTGAAAATTGTTTGAAATTTCTTGAATTAAGTATCATAACAGGACAGTCCCACCAGTGGCCAAGAGTGAGCCTTTAGGGGTAGTCATACTTTGATCCTTGATTCATGTCTTCTCTTGCAGTTTTCATAATCAGAGTTAGTATTGATCCTTATGAGGTTTATAGGCTAGTAACCAGATCTTGTGGGCTACTGGTCTAAATGCTGTAATTTATCAGCGTAGAACTAGTGTAACAACGCCACGAACCAATAAGGATTGGTTGTTCTTGGTTTGATATATGGTGACGAGGAGCTTTTTCCCATATCATGAAAAATCTTACAAGGATGTCTCGTTCCAGTTCTTCATCTTCCTTATCTCTCCAACCTTCTTCTTCTACTTCTAAAAATTTAAACCATCTCTATGAGCTTTCCTTTCTTCTTGAAGATCAGAAAGTTTAGGAAACTAATATTCCCCCTATCATACTTTCCAGAAACATAAATTTTCTTTCACTACTTCTATTAAAGCTTTAATCCTCCGAAAACCTTCATCTGTAAAGGAGTATGTGCAGTCTTCCTCTTTTGACCAGTGTCCTATTTAAGGAACTGGAGAAGAGCAATTCATTACTTTGGAAATAACTCCTGAGTTTTCTATTCAGTGGCGTAGTCATGGGTATACTCATATCCATTTTAAAGCTATTAGACTTGCTCTCATTTATCATGGTAGAAAAGGGTTATCAGTTGTGACTCGTATAACACTTCTGGATACTAGATTCCTGAAGTATCAACATGTTGTGATTGGAACTATTCAAACTAATTTAAATGTTGGCACTGTTCTCTGTACTTTTTATCCAAACTTCAACATGAGGTTGCAGGATCCTCATACTTTTACAACTTTAAAAGTACAAGTTCATATTAGTGGAGTAAAGAACGTAGCTACCACAGACATAGCTACACTTCACTACCAGATGATTTATAAAGTGCAGAATCATGCAATGGATCTTTGTATCTCAGCGTCTAAAGATTCTTTGAGTATTACAATTGACTCTACTCAAGTTCCAAAGGTGGTACAAATTCCAAAGCAGCTGAACAAGGAAGATCTTCTTCAGATCTTTCCTCAGTCTTGGTTGACAAACTATGAGCTTCTTCATCAGAAGAATCAACTAGTAAGTTCAACAAAGCCTCTTTTAATCAAGCAAAAAGATGGAAGAGTTGAGACTCAATTCTTCTCTCCTGATGAGAATGAATCTCAAGTTGGTACACCAGTAGAGTTCTCTACTCAGTTTATGATGCAACCTATCTCTTCCTATGAGAAGATTCCTATTCTTGCTTCCTCTAGCTCTGCACAGCTAATCTATCAATCTCATAATGGAAATCACAATTACTTTGATATATGTGATTATGATGATTGTTATGCAAATTGCATGGTAGAGGAAAATGAAAAATGGAGTAGAAAGGCCATAAAGTCAAAAAGGAAAACAAGATGTTCTGAGAAAAGATTCTATGATAGATTTGAGGATGGAGATCCTTTTGTTGGTCTCTTAGGAGAACCGTCAGGTAAATATGACTATGTGATTTCATATTCCCCACCTTTTTACTATAAGAATCCCTTACCTCTATCACCACCATCATGGGATGATCACCCTGATAATCCCTTACCACTAAAACCACAAGAAAAACTAAAACCATTGCCTTATTATAAACTTGTTTCTAAACCTAAAACGGCCAACCCTGAACCAATCCTTATGATTGCTATGTATCAACCACCTTCCTCTTCTATTTCCTATGATATAGAATTTCCCCCTCTTTAAGACCACATAGATCCTGTTTTGCATGTTGAGACTATCTCGTATGTCCGATCTATGACGGTAACACCTAAAGGAACATCCAAGTCTATTACTGCAACAGAATTAGTTTTAAACTGGCAAACTCAGAATGCACAAGTGCTAAACAAAGTGCTTCAAATGATAGAGACTAAAGTTGATAAAGTTGCAAACAAGGTCTCTGTTTTGGACAATACTCAAACAGTACAATATGAAGTATTATACAGGCTGTTGAGATAGCTTGAAAGGCAGCAAATGGAATTAAAAGGTGAATTGATGAACATGATTGTCAAAAAAATGTATGATTCAACTTTTAATGCAAAGGCAGTTAAGTTACAGAAGTTGGAAAGAGAAATTGCTTCTCTGAAGCAGGACCTCAGGCAGGACTATCTCAAGTCTCCTTCTCTCTTAGATCCTCTAGGTTTGTTTACCTCACTACACCCTCCTACTTCTCACCAACCACAATACACACTACCTCTGAGTCATCGTCTCTCTCATGATGATATTGGCTTTTAAAACCCATTGGTTGGATTATGTAGATTTTCCGATCCAACTCTCCATAAAGAAAAACATTTTTCACATCTATGTCCCACAAATTCCAATCTTTGTTGGTTGCAAGTGCAAGTAGAATCCATACTGTTGTAAGTTTCGCCACTGGACTAAATGTTTCATCATATTCTAGTCCATACTGTTGAGAGAAACCACGAGCTACCAATCGTGCCTTGTACCTCTCAATTGACCCATCTAGACGACGCTTTATCTTGTAAACCCACTTACAGGATATGGGTTTCACATCTCTTGGCTTTGACACCAAATCCCAAGTTTGATTTTGCTCAAGTGCATCGATCTCTTCTTTCACAGCTGTCATCCAGTCAGAACTCTGTGATGTGTTTTTTGAATGTCTCAGGTTCTATTATAGTGTCTTCTGTGACTATGGATGCATTGGCGTATTTGGAATTTGGTCTTTGTGTTCTTGTTGACCTTCGGAGTTGAGATTGCAGAGTTGATTCTTTAGTTTCACTGGGCTCACCTTCATCATTTGGTTGTTGATACATGTCAGTTTGCCAAGGACTTTGAGTCACTCTTTGTTCAGCATTATCATTGTTTTGATCTCCTGATTCATTTGAACTCGGTTGAAGTTGAACAATATGCTCCTCCATCTTTTGTTGTAGTTTGTCTCCAAATTCTCTGGAGTTTGGCTACACCTCCTTATTTGAAGACCACCAAAAAAAGGCTTCATCAAACACCACATCTCGTGAAGTGTAGCATCTTTCACTCGTTAAATCATAACATTTCCACCCTTTTCTTCGGCTGTCATATCCCATAAAGATACATCTAACAACTTTCTTGTCACACTTTCTCTGTAGATGATTAGGAACAAATACATAACATACACAGCCAAGTACTTGAAAGTAGCTAACTGTAGGTTTTATGTTTCACAATTTCTCAAAGGGAGAAACAAATTCTAACCTTGGTTGAGGAAGTCTGTTGATCACAAAGGCTGCAGTCCTCATTGCTTCAACCCAAAATCTTCCCAGTACATTCTTTGCATGTAGCATACTTCGATAGACTTCTGCAATATGTCAGTTCTTTCTCTCAGCTACACCATTTTGTTGTGGTGTATTGACACAAGTGTATTGATGACATATTCCACATTGCCTTAAGTATTGAGAGAACTCACTTGAGCTATATTCTCTCCCATTGTCTATGCATAAGCAACGAATCTTCTTTCCTACTTCTCATTTAGTTGACTCTCTAAACTCTTTAAATTTTGAGAATGTATCAAATTTTTCTTTCATAAAGAAAACCCACACATGCCTTGAGAAGTCATCAATGAATGTCACCATGTATCGCATACCGCCAATTGATAATTGCTTAATTGGTCTAAATACATCAGAGTGAACTAACTCTAATGATTCTTTTGCCTAAACTTTGATTCCTCATATGGAAATTGGTGTGCTTTACCATATTGACATCTTGCACAAATTGTGTCTGTTCACATGTCAAGTTGAGGAAGCCCCTTAAGCATCGACTTCTTCATCATCACACTTAGCTTGGAATAGCTAACGTGACTTAACCACATGTGCCATAGATCTGATGTCTCATTTTTCCTCATCCTATCTACATATGCAAATTTTGCTAACATCACGTAGACAGACTCCAATCATCTCCCCTATATTGTTTGTGCTTCTAATATTTTTTGGTCATGATACACCTTCACATCTTGAAGACCGAACAAGACATAGTGGCCTCACAGACAACAAATTTTTCTTCATTCTCGGGATATGGTAAACATCTTGAAGTGACACCGAGTTAGAATTATATCGAGGTGTAACTATAATCTTACCGATGTGAGCTATCGATAACTTTAAGTTGTCGGTTGTCACTACCACACAACATCCTTTATACTCATACAACTTTTGCAACTTTTGTTTATCACCCGTCATATGATTTGAGCAACCGAAATCTACGATCCAGTCATTTTTGTAGTCAATATGTTCTGATTTTGTGAGAACTAATTCTTCTTCCTCCATAGAAAATAACTCTTTGACATCCCAACCATCTTCACTATTCTCCTTAGAACTGGAAGTAGCAATGTTACTTTCAATAGATTTTTTCTTGGTCCAACAATCTTTCGCCATGTGACCCATATTCCTGCAGTTGTAACACTTTCCATCGAACTTTCTACTATTACCGCAATTCTTTAAAGCTCCCCCTAGACGAGAGCTTCCCTTGTCATTATTCTTTTTAGATTCACTATCAACGTACCGTTTGAAAGTGTCTTTGCTTTTATTGGTAAAGAGTGTTTCCTCCTCACCTTTCAATGAGACTCCTCCCATTTACTTAGTCATAGTTTCCTAACTTGCAAGAAAACTTTCAAACTCAATAAGTGATGGTTATGTCGACCACCCCTTGTACAGCGGTAACGAACCCACGGTATTCGGGTCTCAAATCATGTATAATTATTCTTTTTATCCTGGTTTCTCCAAAAAGAGCTATCGAATCTAACCCTGAAATTTCACAACATATCGCTTTCACCTTGTGAAAATATTGGACAATCGTCATGTCATGTTGCATCATTGATAGCAAATCATTCTCGAGAAGTTGCAGTCTTGTATCATTCTTCTTTTAGAAAAGTGTAAAAGAAGTGTCACATGCTTTCTTTGGTGTTTTGGCATCTTGAATATGCTCCAACATTTCTTCTTCAATTGTGGTTTTTAAAGCAAACATCGTTTTGTCTGCTTTAATCTTCCACTTTTGCAAGGCATCTTCTATCGTTGGTTGTGTAACTTCACTACCACCGATAGCCTCCTAAAGGTCTTGACCTTGTAGGTAAGACTTCATACATGTTGCCCATGTGTTATAGTTTTTGTTGTTGAGCTTCTTGATTCCTTTGACTACTTGAAGGTCACCCATTGTGTTAATATAATTTCGACTATACTGAACAAACTTGATCAACAAACTTTCAGTGTGCCAAACCTCTCATGACCTAAGATAGCTCTAGTAAGACCGATATCTGATTGTCCCTCTCTGATACCTTTGTTTGAAAAAAAATTTAGAATGAACAATTCTAAATTAAATATCTCAAAGAAGAAATTCACTCAAAAAATTGGAGACACAACAAAAACTTCACTAAGTTAGAAATATTACAAAGAAAGCTCTCAACACACAAGACTTGTAGTCTTATTTTTCTTCTTCACTCTAGGATAATTTAAACCTTGGAAGTGTGCTTATTTATAGGCTCAAAGTTAAATCCACACCATACATTTGTTCAAATCTTTATCATACATTTGGTGAAAGATTTGGTGTGGTGGGTGTACCTAATATGGACTTTATTTTTCAATAAATTAGGTGGAGATGGATGTACCTAATATTTATTGCTTAATTTTTCAACACAACAAACTTCATTTTTCAACAAATTGATGGTGGATGTACCTAATATTTGAATAAATTATTTGATATTGATTCTTAACATTTAGATCATTATAGTTGATAAAGATAAAAAAAAACATCTCAATGAGGATTTTGATGTTCGAGATTTTTGTTGCAGAGAGTGGAGAAAAAAGATTTGAGATAGGGTTTATGGAGTGAAGAAGATGGTGGGACATAAAATCCTAAAATTGATTTTATTTATGGCTAATTTCTAGTAAAATTACAATAATAACCCTGAAAACTTTTCATATATGCAAAGTAACCTTTTTATAAAAGGCATCTTTTATGTATTTTAAAAATAAATATAACAATGATGAAATTACCTAATTGTCTCTTCTTTCATAAGTATCAAATAACCAAAATGACATCGTTTGTCCCCCACATTTTAAGACGATTTAAGAAATTCAATGCACAAGTTACTTATGTATTAGTTGTATCCTCAATTTTCAATGGGTTGTCAATAAAATACGAAGATTTTTTTGTTTTGTTATTTGGTTCATGTGAAATCTCAACTTTTTGTTATAATTTTTATATAATTTGGAGATTTAATGAATTTTAATATGTTTTCATTTTGAAAGGGAATCAAATTTTCTCGGCTTTAGTTAATTTTTAATAAGAGAATTTGCTGATAAATTATTGAATCTTGTCAATTGATGTAAAATGAGTCAAATATCTTTCAGAACAATTGTGATTGAATTTTTCAAGAAATATAAATTATTGACATGCTTTTTTCGATAGCTTTCGGATAGTCTGCGAGCAGTAGTGGATTCTGGGCACCCTAACTTCAAGAAAGGTGACTCAATATGGGGTAACACCGGCTAGGAGGAGTACACTCTGGTAACAGCAACTCAGAGTGAGAGGTTCTTTAAGATCCACCATACTGATGTGCCCCTTTCCTACTACACTGGTTTAATCGGTAGTTTCTCTCTTCAAATCTTCTTATTTAAATAAGTTGTGATTTTTTTTTCTTCAACTATATATAATGTGTTCTTAACATGGTTTTTTCAAATTTTAATTTGCATTCAAATCTCTTAATTAATCCCTTTTGATTGTTAAACACCCTCGAGTTGAGAAGACTGGAGGCTTCATATTTTACCTTATTAATGTAATTAGGCAATGATATAATCAAACTGACGTTTTATATGTTGAAGAACTAGAATTCAACATTTTAAAATTTGAGGATACAAATAATACAAAAGTAACTTGTGTATGTACCAAAATAAAATATATTGCCTTTTAATCTAATGTAGCACCTTGTATTTTTTTGATTGGCACGATCTTGGTTACCCATATATACATCAGAGAAGAATGGTAACATGTAACTAATATGAGAAGAGACACTTATTTACATTACAGTATGCCTTTTGTTTCTTTTCCTTTAGTTTTATCATTGTTATAAACATCAGTTCTCTCATTGTATTGACATAGCAGAAAGCAATTCTCATAATTGGCAAAGCAAACTTGAGCACTAACTTCACAGTTTCCTTTCAAGCAAGGAATTCTTTTTGTCTACTTTTTTCAATTATATAGGTTATATTAATCTTGGAAAGAAAATGTGCTCTTTTTTTTTTGTTACACTATCGATCAATACATGTTTATGAGTCTGATCAATTGTATTGACAACTAATTCTATAAAATTTCCTTATTTTGGTTTGATCTATTTTATTGACAACTGATTTTATAACATTTCCTTTTTTTGGTTTCTTGACTACACTTGAAAATTAGACCTTACTTTTCTGTATTGTAGACATGAAATTGCAAAACTATGCTATTACATGGCAACTGAGTCTTAGTGCTTGAGAATCTTGTACATCTATTGTCACCTTTGTTGGTGTTTCTTGAAATATTTTAACAAAATTTAGTGCTTTTGTTGCCTTTTCTAGTGGTTGTAGTTGTGTTTGCATTCTTTTGAAACTTATTTATTCTCTTCCATTTCTACAGGTATGCCTAGCATGACTGCTTATTTTGGTTTGATGTTTGTGTTGGTCAAACTACACATGCATTAGAAATAAATGATAATAAAGATGTATGATGCATCTTTTGTTGAACTAATTAATAATTAGTTGACAAAATATTTGGTAGGTAAGATAGTAGGTGAAGATTAATCTTGACTATCTATTTGGTGAGTGAGGATTAATCTTGACTATCCATTTGGTAGGTAAGACGGTAGGTGAGAAATGATCTCAACCATCCATTAAAGTAGGTGAGAATTAATCTTGGTCGTCTATTGAGAAGGTGTAGGCCTATATATAGCCTTAGGAAGTCATTTGTAATATATTCTATCCAAAAGTGAGAGAGAAAAATAAAAGCTTAGAAAAGCTTTAGTGAGAGGTTGTGAGTATGAGTGTTTGTAAACACTTTGTGAATTTTTCTTCTTTCAGTAAAAGATCTATAGCATTCCGGAGACGTAGGTATAATTGGTCGAACTCTGTTATCAATTTGTCTTATTATTCCGCATTTTCTTAGCTTTCTCATAAATCTGATTATAGTTGTGAGTTGTTATTTCCCAACAATTGGTATCGAAGAGTTGATTGCATTTTTTTGTCTTTTTTGGGTGATTACTATTCACATAAAATTTGGTTAGTTTTACCAAATTGTCCACGGATGTGTTCTAATACAAGGTGGTTCGCAAAAATTGTGAGAAATCATCCAAAGGAAGTCAGATTTGAATGAAAGCGATAGCCACAGATGAAGAAAATGTGAATATTGAGAAGTTCGATGAAACGAACTTTGGCTTTTGAAAAATGTAAATTGAGGATTATTTGTATCAAAGAAGTCTATATCAACCTCTCTCAGGGAAAAAACCAGAGGCTATGAAGGAAGAAGACTAGAGTCTTCTCGATAGATAAGCTCTCAGAGTTATCCAATTGACGTTATCTTGCAATGTTGCTTTCAACATTGCAAAGGAAAAAACCACAATAGGTCTTATGACGGCTCTCTCTAGTATGTATGAGAAGCCTTCAACCTCAAACAAAGTGTACCTCATGAGGCGCTTGTTCAACTTGTGAATGACAGAAGGTGCATTGGTAGCTCAACATCTTAATGAACTCAATACAATCACAACTCAATTGAGTTCGGTTGGAATTAAATTTGATGAAGAAATACGAGCATTAATACTTTTGTTTTCTCTACTAGAAAGTTGGAACGTTGTTGTCACGGCTGTGAGTAGCTTGTCGGGAAACACTAAGTTGAATTTTGATGATGTTCATGATTTGGTTTTCAGTGAAGAGATCTAATGGAAAGAGTCAAGTGAATCATCAACTTCTTCAGTTTTGCATATAGGGTCAAGAGGAAGAAATTCAACCAGAGGCAATGGATGAGGCAAATTGAACTACCGAGGTAGATCAAATGATAGAAGGTCTAAATTCAAGAATCCTAGTAATTCCTATAGTTCAAACTGTCGAATGTTGGAATTGTGGAAAGACTGGGCACTACAAAAATTAGTGCAAGAGTGCACCGAAGAACTAGGAAGCAAAGGCAGAGGCAAATGTTGCTTCCACCTCTGGAGGCAATGACACATTGATATGCTCTTTGGAAAGCAAAGGCGAGTCTTGGGTGTTAGACTCTAGAGCATCGTTCCATGCTACTTCATAGAAAGAATTCTTTGAAAGGTATGTCCCTGGAAACCTTAGAAAGGTATATCTTGGTGATGATCAACCTTGTGCTATTATTGACAAAGGTGTAGTAAAGATTAAGTTGAACGGATCTGTTTGGGAGTTGAAGGATGTCAGACATATTTCCAACTTGAGAAAGAACTTAATCTCAGTAGAACAGTTGGCTAGCAAAGGCTACACTACGATCTTCCATGGTGATAATTGGAAGATTTCAAAGGTAGCAATAATGGTTGCTCGAGGCAAAAAGAGTGGTACTCTTTACATGATAGTAGAAGCATGTTGTTTGATCACAGTTGCAGCTTGCAATGAAAATCTCAATATAGGCATAAGAGGCTAGGACATATGAGTGAAAAAGGGATGAAGATTATGCATTCGAAGGGAAACTTCCATGTCTACAATCAGTAGAGATAGACGTGTGCGAATATTGCATACTTGGAAAGCAGAAAAGAGTCAGTTTTCAGACAAGTGGTAGAAACCCATAGAAAGAAAAGCTAGAACTTGTTCACTCTGATGTTTGGGGACCAACGACTGTCTCATCCATTAGTGGAAAATACTACTTCATGACTTTCATCAATGATCACTCTCGGAAGGTATGAGTTTACTTTATAAAATACACGTCTAAAGTGTTCAAGGCTTTCAGAAGATGGAAAGTTATGTTTGAAATTGAGATAAGTCTGAAGATTAAAAAGCTCAAAATTGACAATAGTGGTGAATATGAAGACATCATATTTAAAAAATTATACTATGAGCACAGTATCATAATGGAGAGAACCATAGCCTCAACACAATGGTGTAGCTAAGCGTATGAATCAAACATCGATAGAAAGAGCCAAAAGCATTTGTATACAATCAGGTCTACTGAAAAGCAGTTCTGGGTAGAAGCAGTTAACATAGCTGCTTACTTAATCAATCGAGGGCCATCGGTTCCATTGGAGCATAGAATACCAGAGGAGGTGTGGAGCCAAAAAGAGATAAAATTGTCACATCTAAAAGTTTTTTGGTGTGTAGCATATGTGCATATCAATGATCAAGAAAGAAATAAGCTTGATCCCAAATCCAAGAAATGCACCCTCATCGGCTATGCTAAGGATGAGTTTGGCTACTGTATTTGGGATGACGAAAATAAGAAAGTGATTTATAGCAAAGATGTAATTTTCGACGAAAGGGTGATATACAAGGACATGCATAAAACAGTCCCTAGTAGCTCAGAACAAAATGAGCCAGTATTTGCAGATGTAGATGATGTCCTAAATAGTTATATAATGGAACCGATTGTAGAAAATCCTCCTCTAAAGGAATTTGCTAAACAAAGCAGTGCATAAAAGTCCGACACACCACAACTTTCTACTCCAACTCCTGTTTTGAGAATGTCCTCTTGGCCTCATGTGCCAAATATGAGATACATGAACTATCTGTTATTGACTAATGGAGGGGAGCCTGAATGCTATGGTGAAGCTTGTCCGACTAGAGATGCTAGTAAGTGGGACCTTGCCATGAAAGACGAAATGAAGTCTTTGATCTCCAACCAGACATGGGAAATAGCTGAGTTACCCATAGGGAAGAAGGCACTTCATAACAAATGGGTGTAATGGATAAAAGAAGAGCATGATAGTCTTAAGAGATACAAAGCCCAACTTGTTGTCAAAGGATTCCAGTAGATGGAAGGAGTTTAGTACACCAAAATGTTTGCTCTCGTTGTAAAGCTCAATACTACCAGAACAATATTGAGTATTGTGGCTATTGAAGATCTTCATCTTGAATAGTTGGATGTGAAAACCGCATTTCTTCATGGAGACTTAGATGAAGAGATATACATGCGTCAACTAGAAGGTTTCTCAAAAAAAAGGGAATGAGAACATGGTGTGCAGACTTAATAAGAGTTTGTATGGCCTAAAACAAGCTCTAAGATAGTGGTACAAAAAATTTGACGGCTTCATGCATAAGGAAGATTTCCAGAAGTGCAATCTGACCACTGTTGCTACTTTAAGAGATATAGATCTAGTTATATCATTTTGCTTTTTTATGTCGATGATATGTTAGTAGTAGGTTCAAATATGGATGATATCAGAAGGTTGAAGCAACAATTGTCAAAAGAGTTTGACATGAAAGACTTAGGTCCAGCAAATAAGATTCTTGGAATGTAAATCATAAGAGATAACCAGAGAGAGATCTTGCAGTTATCTAAAGCAGAGTACATCAATCGTGTTTTGTAGAGATTTAACATGAGCAATGCCAAACCAGTTAGCACACCCTTGGCCAGTCACTTTCGCCTATCCAAGAATTAATCCCCTCAAACGAAGGAAGAGAGAGAATTCATGACTAAGGTTCCTTATGCCTCAGCTATTGAGAGTTTGATGTATGCAATGGTTTGTACTAGGCCATATATTGGTCATGCAGTGTGAGTTAGCAGATTTATTTCAAATATAGGAAAAGCTCATTGGGAAGCAGTCAAGTGGATTTTGAGGTATCTATGAGGCACCACAGAGATGTGTTTGTACTTTGGTAAATGAGAGTTAAAAGTACAAGACTATGTAGATGCAGACTTTGGAGGTGACTTCGATCTTCGAATAAGCACCACTGGTTATATATTTACTGTTGGAACTACAACTGTTAGTTGGATGTTACAAATACAGAAAATTGTCACTTTATCCATTACAGAGGCTGAGTATGTAGCAGTGACTGAACCTAATAAAGAGATGATATGACTTCAAGGTTTGTTAACTGAGTTGGGATTCAAACAAGAGAAGAATATTTTGCATAGTGATAGTTAGAGTGCGATACACTTGGCAAAAAATTCAGCATTTCATTCCAAAACCAAGTATATTGGGCGTCGTTACCATTTCATCAGATCTTTATTGGAAGATGATGTGTTAGTATTGGAAAAGATCCAATGAAGCAAGAATCCAACGGATATGTTGATAAAGGCGGCGAATATCGACAAACTAAAGTTGTGTTTAACTTCAATTGGTCTGCTAGAGTAACAAGACCAGAAAGGCTATTGCATTGATCGAGGTGTGAAGATAGATTGAAACCAGTCTTCAAGTGGAGATTGTTGGTCAAACTACACATTCATCATAAATAAATGACAATAAAGATGAATAATGCGTCTTTTGTTGAATTAATTAATAATTAGTTGACAAATATTTGGTAGGCAAAATAGTAGGTGAAGATTAATTTTAACCATCAATTCGGTGGGTGGGGATTAATTTTGACCATCCATTTGGTAGATAAGACGGTAGATGAGAAATGATCTCAACAATCCATTAAAGTATGTGAGAATTAATTTTGGCTGCCTATTGAGAAAGTGTAGGCCTATATATAGCTTTAGAAATTTATTTGTAAGACATTACATGCAAAAAAATGAGAGAAATTGTGAGTATTTGTAAGCACTTTGTGAATTTTTCTTCCATCAATAAAAGATCTGCAACAGTCCGGAGACGTAGGCATAATTGGCCGAACTCCGTTATCAATTTGTATGTCTTATTATTCCGTATTTTTTTTGCTTTCTTATAAATCTAATTATAGAAAAATTGACGTTATTTTCCAATAGAGATGACAGAATTAAAAATTTTAATGCATATTAAGATTCGAATGGATAAAGAAAAAAAAAGGACTGAGATTTAAATTAGAAAAATATATCATGTATTTTTTTTTTAATTTTCCTATATATATATAAGAAAACTATATAAGAAATGCACTATCATCACTAGCAAACATTCAAGTAGCTCTCAGTGTCACCATCAACATCCATCTGCAGTAGCAACGGGTTCGCAAACTCGTTATAAACTCATCGCCTTCTTCTTCAATGGAATTACAAATCAAGAAATGAAACTAATATGCGATTACTAATGTTTGTTTTGCTAACATTATTATTATATGTTTTCCAGGATTTGATGATCTTAGCAAATTCTTGACCAGGACACGGCTGATGGCTGAACTAATTAAACTTTGTTCATTTCTTTAAATTTGTTTCAGTTTGATTGCTAGGATCTGAATTGCAGGTTTTTGTAATTATTTAAATTTGTTTCAATAAGCTGTCAAAAAAAAGTCATGAGAAAGAGAAGTTCAAAAAAGCAACAAAGTGTCAAATACTCCATCACACAAAATAAATTTATTTTTATTTTCATACAAATTATAAAATTAATTTAATTATATAATTAGGATTAAAAATTTTATCTATATTTTTTTCTTAGTATATTCTTAAATTAGTTAAAGGTATTAAAAAATTAAAAATTAGTAGTTTAGATTTACTGATAAGAGAGCATATTAATTGCAGACAATATTATAAAAAAATCTATCTGTTAAGAAAATGTGAACTATAATTTAATGCAAATGAAAAAAAAAAGAAAAAGAAAAAGAAAACTTATTTTTGTGGATATTAGCTTCACCTCTAATGTTCTTGATGATGTTCAAGTCCAGCTTACAACAATTTTAGGGGCGTCTTTCACTAATTTAGACCTAGCAATCGGATTGGTCGGTAATCCAAATTTAACTTATTTTCGAATTAATTTTAAATTAAATTATTCGGATGAACCATCTAATTAAAATTTATTTTTAAAAATTAAATATAAATGATTTTTGGGTATAGACATATTTAAATTTCAGTGGATTTCAAGTCCACCGGCATGTATACCTGTGACATTTAATTCCTCCCAAAATGCCGATACTCCCTAAAAAGAGGTAATCAGAAATGATTCACTGATTGGATTATAAACGAGTCAAGCTGAGATGAATTTGTATTTAACTCGTTTAAATTTATCACAAAATAAAGTTCGATTCAAGATTTTATACTTGAACTTGAGTTCGGCTCATTTAAAAATTATTAAATTTGCAAGTGCTCTGAGTTCGGTTATTAAAAAACTCGTTTATTATACTTAATAAGTTTAGTTCGAGTTTGCCTGATTAACTAATACTAATAAAAACTTGAATTTGACTCGTTAACTAATGAGATTGATAACAAAATATAATATAAATGAACTTTAAACAAATATGTTCGTGAACTTTTAAATAAACGTATTCGTAATTTTTTAAATGAGTACGTTTCTGAGTATTTAAACGAATGCATTCAAAAACTCATAAATGAATATATTCACGAATTAACGAACCAAGTAATATTAAACTCGAGCTCGAATAACGATTTTGAATAAATTTTTTTCTAAACCGAAACTTGAATAAATTGTGAATATCTTGGTTGATTTACAACCTGAGACCAAATGATAAGAAAAGGATGGATGGAGCCTTCCCCTTCAAAGAAATTTTAAATTGGGGTGTGGCTAATATTTCCCCGTATGGGATCCACTGTCCATTTGCTTCGTGATTGACTGACTCTCCCTTTACTTTTGCCTTGTGAATTTTTAGCGTTTTGTAGCTCTGCCTCGTGTCGCTAATTTTTCAATAAATAAAAATATTATGTGCTTATTTTCTTCATGTTTTTTATTTCCTACCTAACCCACCTAATTTGCTAAACATTTTTTTTACAAACTTTTATAACAATTTGGTGTTTACATTTTAAATGCTGAAAATTTTCTTGGCTTATTATAAAGTAAATTAATTCAGTTTCCTTTTTTTTTTCTTTATCAACTTCATGTTGAAAAAGGAGAATGTAAAATTCAAATATGAATTGTTTTGGAATATTTTTAGAGTCTTTAACTAGCTGGACTACTTATAATTCCCAATTCAATTTCATTTTCGGTTCAAAAAAATTCAGTTTCAATTGAAATTTTTTAACTGTTTTAAACTATTAAAAATAATGTTTTGCTTGATTTATGAAATGCTTTGTTAGATCATGTATTTTATCTACATAATATAACTAATAGGAAAATATACTAATTGTAAATGGAATTGAAGATCTTCTAATTTTTGATAAATTAGAACTATTTTAATTAATACACTATATTTTAATAATATTCTTAATATGAAATATTTATTTAAATATTTTTAATGTGAAAAAAAGAGAATCAGATCAGATCACGTAATTTTAAAATGTTAATTTTATAGAATTTTGAATTAAAAAAATATAAAAATTAAATTTTAACAAAGTACAAATCCTAATTTTCTAGAATTTTAAACAATCTAATCAATCATTGAATTTTAATATAAGATTGTAAGATTAAAATAAATATCTTCTTATAATAAATTAGAATTTTAGTGCAATTAAAACGCTAATATCTAATCTAAACTAATCTAATATAAATAGATATAAAAGGAGAGAGTACCATAATTTAAAAGCTGCATTTTTTTCTGAGTTTTTTTTTTTTAATTTGTTATGTAAATTGTTATATAAGTATATCATCTGTTGGATATATGTTCCTCTAAGCGAGAACTGAAGCAAATCCTAATGTTTAACAAAACTGAAGAATTTAGTTGTATGATTTGTCCAACCAATTCATGATTGAATAGATGATATATTTTAATTATTCCGGATTATATTTGTAAACTAAATAGGTCTTTATGATTTCTTATTAAAAATTTGTCCTTTAGATTGTGATTTTAATATTAAGAAATTATTTTTTAAAATCCACTTTAAAGATATTCTATTATTCTTTTTTTTTTAATTTTCTTTTACCTTTTTACTATTAAAAATTAGGAAAAAAATGATAGGAACTACTAATTCATTAATATAATTATCTTTTCAATAATCACCCTACTTAGATTTATTGTAAAAAAAGAATTTCAATTGTTTAATTATTTATTGGAATTTCATACTTAATAAATAATAATGAGTATTTTTAGGTTTTCAATTAAAATAAAAATGCATTTTTAATTTCATATAGGATATAAAAAAATTATAAATTTGTAGGCGCCTTTTTGTTCTTCGAGAAGACCCTACGCTAAAAAGCTTTAATATTTGTTTTTGGCAAACGCTTCAATAATTGACTGACGATACATAAATTAATATATAAATCAGATTAGCTATGTAGCAGAGTCGGAATGCAATACGAGCATTAATAGCAGAGAAAGAGGAAAGAGAGGAAAAGAAATGGCGAGTGAAGGTGAAGTAGTGAGCAACAAGCAGGTTGTCTTGAGAAACTATGTGAGCGAAGGTATTCCTAAAGAATCAGACATGGAAGTCATCTCTTCCACCATAAATCTCAAAGTCCCAGAAGGTAGCAACGCTATTATACTCAAGAATCTGGTGTTGGCCTGTGACCCTTACATGCGTGGTCGCATGAGAAATATCCCAACTGAGGATCCTGATTTCTCCCCCTTCTCTCTTGGCTCTGTAAACTCTCTTCCTCTCTATATTTTTCTCTTTCTCTCTTTTATTTTGCTTACCAGTTTGATTGTTGATTATGGGCAGTTGAATACTACTGAATTTTGTTATGAAAATTTTTAGAATGTAAATGACTGGAATATTGGTTGAACAGCCATTGATTAATGTGGGAGTAGCTAAAGTGGTGGATTCAGGGCACCCTGACTTCAAAAAAGGAGATTTAGTGTGGGGTTTGATCAAATGGGAAGAGTACAGTCTTGTGACATCCACTCAGGGCCTCACCAAAATACATCATACTGATGTACCACTTTCCTACTACACTGGATTACTCGGTCAGCTCTTTCATCACTTCTTAATTTGTGTTTAGAGTAATTGAGATTTTGTGGCCCTGCTGGAATTGGCTTGAGTTTTTCCTTTCTTTTTTTTGATAGGTTGGTCTGGCTTGACTGCTTACATTGGGATATATGACATTTGTTGTCCTAAGAAAGGAGAACGTGTATATGTTTCAGCAGCGGCTGGAACAGTTGGTCACCTGGCTGGGCAGTTTGCCAAGTTGAGTGGTTGCTATGTAGTTGGAAGTGCTGGAAGCAAAGAAAAGGTGAGCCTCTTAATTATCACATATACTTCTTTTTTTCTTATATTTATGTTGCCTTCTTACCAGATGTATATGAAAAGATCTGTTACAAATTTATAAAAATAAATCAATATCTACAATCCAAATCAATCATTTAACATCTTCTTACAGTTTCAGAACCATATATAACTTCAATTCTGGATTTTGCTCCAGGCTCTTGTGCAAGTGTTTGATCAATGTCACTGGATTAGCATGATAATTTGGATGCTATATAGTCAACTATGAGCAAGTATATACTATAATTGGTATATACCAACAAATTTTTGATTAGTGATATTAGAGCTTTGATATTCTGAATTCGAATTCTCAAGTCAGATTTCTTACACCAAAATATTAATTAGTATAATTATACTCTACCAAAGAAAATAATTGGTATAGTTATAGTATACTTAGTATAATTAATTACACTAATGAAACTAATTAGCCTATCAAAAACTTTCCCACCCTTTTATGAAAGTGTAGTGATATTAGAGATATGCTCACTAATTTGCCAAATTACTAATACTATGAATAAAGTAAATTCAAATTGGCAACACCTTTGATCCTTTGCATCATCAATTTTGCAACGCTTTTATGAAAAGTGTTGGCAAGTTAATGTTAGTAATGCAAAGAACTTGCATGATAAAATTTTGCTGTGACAATTCTTTTTGGCAACGTATATACAGGCGATTAAGAAAGCGTCGGTAATATTTAAGGCATCGCAAAAATTAATAAAAAGTGTCGCTACTAATTAATGTTTTATTTTGGTTTGTCAATAAAAGGTTGAATTATTGAAGAACAAGCTTGGTTTTGATGATGCTTTCAACTATAAAGAAGAGCATGATCTTGATGCAGCATTAAAAAGGTCAGTATATGTAACTTTAAAAGAAATTAAACATGACCCAATTCAATCAAGCTTTTGCACCTTTATATCGATGTTGATTTGTGCAAATTTTGTGCAAGTGCAGGTATTTTCCAGAAGGCATTGACGTATACTACGACAATGTTGGGGGCAAAATGCTTGATGCAGTACTGAAAAATATGAGAGTTCAAGGTCGAATTGCGGTTTGTGGTGTGATCTCTCAATACAATAATGAGAATCATGATGGATTGCACAATTTGGCGAATCTATTTTATAAGAGGATCAGCATGAAAGGATTTCTGGTTTTTGATTACTTATCAGAGTATTCGAAGTTCTTGGAGTTTGTTTTGCCGATGATCAAGGAACGGAACATAACATACTTGGAAGACAGAAATGAAGGGATAGAGAGTGCACCTGCTGCTCTTGTAGGCATTTTTACTGGCCGCAATGTTGGGAAACAAGTTGTGATTGTTGCATCTGAATGACCTTCCGATTCGTAATCTGTACTTTTTTATTTAAATCGGATCCATAAATAAATTTACAGACTAATTCAGTTATAATATTGTTATTTTGTGTGTTATGATGGTGGCTTCTAATGTGTTATAATGCTTTTTGGAGTTTCTGGGGAATGAGAAAAAGAAACATTCCTTCATGCTCTTCATAATTAGATTTGATTGCGGATTGAAATTAAAATAAGAGAAATACTAATAATACTGTTTATTTTTGGATATTCTCCAATATTTTTTTGAGAAATTTTTAAAAATAATTTTTTTCTCTATTTGTTTTTAGATTTTTATCTCTCTCACCAATCAATCAGAAATAGTATATTGGAGAGTGTTCAAAAATAAAATGTCTTTACAGAATATCTCTTAAAATAAATAGAAATTTTTAAAAATTGTTATAATCAATGTGTATTGGAGAGTGTTATAGTATTTCTCTTCAAATAAATAAGCTCATCTTTCAAGATTGATGGTATGTTTGCCATATTTCAAGATGATAGTGTTTTAAAATAGAAATGTAAATGGTCGATATAGCCCTGACCAGTAACCAGTGACCGCGGACCACCGCCACCTACCAAATGGTAAGGGAGTCACATGTTCAACATGTCATATGTAGAATACTTTTTTGACCCTTTATTTTTTTCAAATTTTCATTCTTATCCCTTAAATTCTTATTTCCTTCCCAATAAACTTTTCTCTTGCTGCTTAGGCTACCTAAAGGTTCAATTTCCACTGCCGATGAATATGTTTTTCTTCAAGTAGAAATAGACCTACTCAAGAATTTCTTACTTGGGATGTTCACTAAAATTTTCAATTTCCATCTGTTTCTGATGCTTGTTAAAGTAACGAGAGAATCATTTTCAAATTCATTATATTTAAGTTTCATTTTTGATAAATATTTAATTTGTGTGGAATATTTTAGAAAATACTTATTTTTGATCCACAAACTTTATAAATTCTGCAAAGAAGTTACATCAATCAAAAATTTATTCAATTGACTCCTTGATTTAACTCTTAATTTTGAACATATTTAGCCATTCAGCTGTCAAATTTCTTTAGGCAGCTCCATAAACTATCAATTTGAACCAATTTAGTCCTTATTTGTGAAACACTTAGCATGATAATTAAATTCCATAAATTTTAGTTAATGGACTTAATTACATAAATTTATAAAATTAAGAACCAAAATATACATTTCTTTTTCTTAAAAAGATTAAGATGTTCAATGGCAGAATCTAATAATCTTAAAATGATTTTTGGATCCTTAAAAATTCCATAATCCAAAAGGAAACAATTTGAATCTATATATAAATATATATGATAAAAATTGATAAATATTAAATAGTATGTATGTGTGTGTGTGTGTATATATATATATATATATATATATATATATAAGAAAAAACTATAAATACAAAATGAAAAATAAAATAAAAAAATTCTAAATATTTAAAAATAAACTTTAAAATATTTTCAAATAAAAATATATATATTTGAATTTTTTTATTCAAAATATATATTATTTTTTAAGTTATGTGTGTGTAATTTATCAGAATAGAAGAGCAGTAGTGTAGCTTAGTTACAGTAGGCAACAACTTAGCTTAGTAGATCTTTTGTTTCTGTTAGGCAGGTTGTCAATTTTCTATTGGTTGTGGTAGATATAAATATGTAGACGGTTATAATTTTTAGTATGAATAAATGCAGAATTTTTTTATTCAGTAGATTGATTTTCTTGAAATAACTGAGATTCTCTCAAGTTTAACATGGAATTAGAGCAAGTTTTCGATCTTCATCGATTGGTAATCTAGTTCTAATTTAATTTCTACTTTCGTTCTTATTGTTAGAGCTGTGTTTACTTTGAGGTGATCACATAATTGTACGTTTTCTGTCCTATACTCTGTACTCTGTTTGCTATGGCGAATATCGGTGGAATAAGAGCTAACAATGCAGGATATCCTATCCTCTTGCAAAGCTCAGATAATCCTAGCATGATATTAGTAACGAATACACTAACTAGTAAAAATTACTTGTCATGGAAAAGAGCAATGGAAATTGCCCTAGAAGCTAAACAAAAGTCGGGTTTCATTGATGGTACTGTTGAAAGGCATGATGTTGAATCTGAAGATTATGAGTCATGGAATAGGGTGGATTGTATGGTGCAATCATTGATTTTAAACTCAATTCCAACTAGAGAATTTTGAGTTGAATTGGAGCAAAGGTTTGGTGAATATAATGGTCCATTTTTATACCAATTACAAAGGGAGATCAGTTCAATTACTCAAGGGAATTTGATGGTTATGGAATATTTCAGCTTAAGGTTGTGGGATGAGCTAGAGTGTCTATTACCTATGCCACAATGCACATGTGGAGCTGGCAGAATTGCAGAGGAAAGAAATGTGTGAAACCAGTTGTTGCAATTTCTAATGGGACTTAAGGACGCGTATGATCATGTAAGAAACCATATTTTAGTCATGGTTATGTTACCATGTATATTCAATGATTTTAAAAGTAGAGAAGGAAAGAGAAGTGCATGTTGATTTCGAAACCTATGAGGCACATGCTATACTGGCTAAAAATCTTGAGTTTAGAAATACAAAAGGAACCAGTGGAGCTAGTAAAAAGAAGGTAGATAGACATTGTTCTCATTGCAATAAAGGAGGACACACAAAAGAAATTCCTTTTCAGCTTCATGGGGTTCTATATTGGTATAAAAATTTGAAGGAGCAGAAAGGAAAGACAATTGGGAACAAAAATATGGCAAACTTAGCTGAAGAAGAGATACAAAGCCCTTTAGATGTTGGTTATGACACAACTGTGAGAAAAGCATGATGATTGAGTTAATCCACTAATAGCATCACTTATTCAACAAGAGATAACTCAAGCTCTTAAGAGGAAAATGTCTTTTGATGGAGCACATGTCAATTTTGCTCACAGAGACACTTATACTGGTATGTTACTGAATCAACCTAATTATGCATATGGAGCACATGTCAATTTTGCTCACACAGACACTTATACAGGTATATTACTAAATCAACCCAATTATGCTTTACAAGTTGTTTGTCACAAACAAGAATCTGGATGGTGGATACTGGTGTCTTAAGCCATATGTGTAAATCCCTCTCTATACTTGAAAACCCAACCTCTTTATCTAAACCGAAACCTATGAATTTACCTAATGGTTTCATATATAAAATTGGTTGAGCTAATTAGTAATGTAACTCAATCTAATAAAGTTACACTTATTGATATATTGTATCTTCTCTATTTCAAATACAACTTATTATAATACCCTTCGATCTAATTAGGAATAAATCTAATTATACCAAAAAATGTTATAATGCATATGATTTCAAAAGCCATAAATTAAAATGTTGATACACCATGGCCATGATAACTTATTAAAATCATAAAATGTCATTAAAAGACTTAAATACAAATAAAATATTTAATATAATATCAAACGGACAATGCATTAGCCCAAAAGTTTTATAAATTAAATAGTTATAAAATTACATGTTTCTGAAAATAAAAGCATATACATCTATAACTACCTAATCCAACAAAAATAAAAAATAAAAATACAACAGTTGTATCACTCACTCCAAGTGTATATTATTGACTCTACTCTTGGGCGTTCTCCTCTATTGATTAAGACTTAAGCTCCAAACCTGCACAAGGGAACACTCATACACTAAGCAATCTAATACTTAGTAGTACATAACAACATGAAAAACATAACATACATATACAAAATGCATGATACACTTTACCGTCATACCAATATGACTTACCTTGTCATCTACGCATAAAACATACTATGTATTTATGATGTCATGCCCCAATATTTTCAATACAATACTCAATTATGCATAGCATAACCATTTAAACAATCATCAAATATATAAGTATATACCACACATAAAAATTATTAATTACCTTCTTCCTTGCCCATATTACTCGTAATTAGACTAAATTGGATACAAGTAATCTACGACTCTCACTTGAACCCTTAGGACGCCTGTATGAACTTCTAGGAATACCTATCTAAGGATAAGAATGTGCACATATTAAGCACCAAGGGAAGTACACTTTGGCTTAACCTTGGCCTCAAAAATCTCCGACACGACCAACCTAGGTCACCTAGTACCAATCTCCCCTCAATGGCATGTCATCTTTCATAGCTCTAGTCCTAGTCAGAGTAATGAGCTTAACCATTTATCACATTACATACCATTCATAACGTACATCATCCATGATTCTCATAATAATAACCATAACATGCATTCTCATCAGATGCTAAAACCCTACAATAGAGTTACTTCGCCTCAAACCAAATCAAACTCAATTCACATGTAGACATATAGTTTTTCAAGATCAAGAAGATTCACGCTCGTGAATACACTTTCATGGTCGTGAAGAACCTCTTCATGGGTAGTTTATTTATGAATCAGATCATGATTCACTTGTGAATCAGCAATATGTTAACGACTGTGATCCACCTTTCACGAGCGTGGACCAAATCGTAATCTTAACCGTGAAGCTGCCTGTAAATGGGTCTGCTTTAGTAACCAAATTTATTTTCATGACCTTCACGCTTATGAATCTAGAAATTTTTTCAAAAAACATAACACACCATCTCATACCATTTTCACATGCAATAATCTATACGATTGACCAAAGTCAACTGCCCTATCAACACTCCAACATGCATACAATCCATATATCATGTCATTAACATTTACATCAATATTGACCAATGTAATCCATTTAACATCAGTCTACCATCTCAACCTATCAACCATAATATGTCTTTAAGCACATTTAACCTAAATTCATGCCTTATATTACCCCAGAAATCACCCATAGTATGCATTCAAGACAAACAATACAAGAACTTGCAAGTTAAAGCTCTAAATATGGTATGTACAAACCTTTCACTGAGGATGGATCCTAACTAAAACTTTAATCTTGGAGAGTGCCCTTGGCCTTATATTGCATGCAACTTTTGTATTTTACTCAGTCAATGTGACTTAAGCTCAGAAAATACTCTTGACTTGAGAAGCTCAGGCAAGCACGTATGATCATAAACAATGGTAGAGTGGCTTAAGCTGGAAGAGCGTCTTTGTTCACAATATGTATCAAAATAATTCGTATAGAGAGTTGTTGTGCAAAAATACTAAAGTAATTAATGAATACAATATAATAAAAAAAGGTTTTAATGACACATGTATGTAATGATACATGACTAATATGTTATATGTTATGGAAACGGTTAGTGTTAACTTATGTATGATTCAAAAGTATAATAGCTTATGTGAGGTAAACTATGATATGACATTTATTTTCATTTTCATGTCATGATGTATATTATATGATGTTATGAATATAAATTATATATGACGTGAATTGTTTGGTGCATATTGAATTTTTATGTTTATATATACCACTAAACTTTTAGCAATTTATCATGTGAATTTTCTACAAGCAGGTCGAAGCCTAATAGATAGAGATAGAAGTTGATATGAAAAGTCAATCCAATTCAAAAATAACAAAATAGACCCAACACAGGTCAATGAATTCATGTCATCTTTTTGCATTTTTGTACATAATATAGGGATTTGGATTTTTGCATTTAGACATTTGTATTTCAAAGAAACATGTAATTTTTGTAAACATTGGGCCAATTGAACTCAAACTTGATATTTTTTATATATATGATGATGGTGTTGATTTCTTGGATCAAAAGGTTTCTTTTACACATGTGATGCATATTGTTTAAGAAGTTTATATGACAATTATTTTTATTAAAGAAAATAAAAATTTTAAATTTTTACAGATTTTTCGCAATAGGTATATTTGGCATTCACTAATTTAATTAATAATCATGAGTAAATGAGAATACACTACAAGACTTTTAGGACGTAAATTTGGATTTTAAGTTTGATGAATTCAATTACTTAATTACCTTTATCATCTTTCTCCTGTAAAAAGATTTGTCTCTAGCTATCATCATTGGATCTTTTTTTTTTCATGATCAAAAGCTACTTTCTTGATATTTGGTACCTAAAAGGAAATGTTAAATATTTTTCCTATTTCTTTTTTTATTGGCTTCTCTATCATAACCCTACTTTTAATATTATAGGACATGCATGAGAAAAAAAAATAAGAACACTACAAGAAAAATTACATTTACCAACAAAATTTACCAATAGACAACAACTGTTGGTATTTACCAAGGCATTTCCAACAGATTAGCAACGAAAAATTTATGGAGAAAATTATAAAATAGTACTAATGGATTACCGACGTATTACCAACGATACTTTACCAACGGATTAATAACCGCTGGTAAATATTGTGCAAATATTTGGCACCAAATTTACCAACATAAAATTTCGTTGGTATTTACCAAAATAACAGCAGACATAACAGTAACTAAGTACCAACGAAAAATTCTGTTGGTAAATACCAACAGATATTTTCTGTTGCTATTTACCGATTGATATTATTTGATTGGTATTGGTAAATTATTTAAATTTTTTTATTTTTTGATAATAGAAATTTTTTTTTGAATTGATTGAAAATTGGAATTGAATGTCAAATAATCTTTGAATTGAAATTGATTAATTAAAGTTAAATAAATAAATTTAGTGTTCAATTATTAATCAATTTCATAAATTGAATCATAATTTTATCAATTAAATCTCCATTTATTCAAATGATTCCTAATTTAATTAATATGAGTACAATTAAAGTAAGTTTATTTAAATTAAGTAATTGAATATCAATTGAAGTTAATGTAATTAAATTAATTAATTGAATTTCAATTTATATAAATTTAATCAAATTATTTAATTTATTCTTAATTTAAGCATTAATTGAGATTCTAATTAAGAATGGTTAATCAATTTAATTAATTGAACTCCAAATTAAAAGAATTAAATTAAATTAAATTAATAAAAAAAAATTATTTAATCAATTGAAATTCAATTAATCAATTATACCTCAATTTGATCAAATTAATTAATCTTAATTTAAAAATAATTTCATCAATGTAAGTATAATTAATAAATTGAATTTCAATTTAATCAATTGAAGTTCGATTAATCAATTGAAATTCTTTCTTCTCTTTTAAAGCTTTGCAAAATTCAAGTTATCAAAATACCTATGCAATTAGTTTTGCAACATAGCCAATTCCAATGGAAGATGGTAGCCCGATGCTTTTAGTTATTTTTTTCTTTTTATAATCAAATAATTTGTTATTGCTATTTATATATATAGAAAAAGCAAAAGGCATCACGAGAACGGGGTCCACACACCAGAGTAGAAAAACCAATCGTGAGCAAAGAGTAGAGTAATACCCACATCTCGAATTCCCCTTCAGCATAAGCTCTATCTCTCTCTATCTCTCTCTTTTCGTTTTCTTGTTTCTCAGATTCTAATAATAACCAGGAGGATCTCTTTCAGGTTTTTACCTTTCGTCTCTCCTTTCTTTGTTTATCTGCTAAACCCTAATTTTTTGAATTTTTTTGCTTTCAATTTCAGTATCTGAAGTGATCTAGGGTTTCTGAGTTGTGTAGGGATTTTACTTTTGTGTTTTGAGGATGGCGTTGAAGCGGATCTTGAAGGAGCTCAAAGATCTCCAGAAGGATCCTCCTACCTCTTGCAACGCAGGTTATTTTGCCTTCATAAACGAGATCTGCACTCTTCGATTCTGTTTCTATTCCTGTTTGTTGGTTAATCTTTAGGACTTTTCTTCTTTGTGTGTTGTTTTGAATTCTTGTAACCTTGTTCGATTTGGAATTCTATTGTTATTTTTTCTTATGATTTTGTGTATGGACATTTGCGGTATTTTAGTGTTTTATTTTTCTAGCAAGTTATGTTCTTATTTGAGTGTTGTGTTGCAAGAACCTAAGAAATGGAGCTTTAGTTATAGTCATTTCATATGTGATTGAAATGATCAGACGCCTAAAATTTATTTCTCGAGGGAATATGAAATTTAATGAGTTGGATTATCGAGGAACAAATATAAATGGAGAAGGACATGTATGTTTTGATTGTGTGATTTGCGTATGAGTGATCACCACTCTGATTTCTAAATGAGGTGGTTGTGTCTTGATAGAAATTCACCATGCTTTCCTCGTAAGGTCTAATTAAAGTTGGAATGGTCTTTCTAACTGTTGTTTATACATGAAATTTCTGTTTCCATCGTCTACTCAGTAACAGGAATCATATGCTATTGTATTATATTTCTAGGTTCTCAAGTCTCATCCTTTATCATTCTTCTATATTACCACATAGTGTTATGATAATTTATCCTTGAATGTTTCTTCTGCATCTTTTATAGCCTGTTGCATCTTCATAATTTCATTAGACTTCCTAGTACTCAACGAACTAGATTGCTGACCTACTAAAAAGACATTCAAGTTAGTATTGACTCATTTTAAGTGAGATGTTGTCTAACAATCACATATTAATCTTTGATGATTTGTTTTTTTTTTTGGGTTACAATTGTAAGTTTTCTTTTTTAATTTGATGTATTTTTGAGAAAACTCATATTTTGTATTGGGAAAGGATAAGCAAAAGATAGATGAATCTATCAGATATACTAAATTGCTTCTGTGGCATTTATCCTGCAAGAAATATTGTTTGGTTCATATCAGGAACCTGGTTTGAAGTTAATAAAATGCCATCTAGTTTGGTTTTTAGGATTCTCATATTAGTTAGTGAATACTTTTGCTAACAGATTAGTTATAAGGACTATTTATTTTTTGGAGGTAATTTTTTCACTCCTATTCCACTTCAAATGTCTATTTTGGCTTTTTCATGCATATTAAGAAAATGATTAATTACCATTAATTTTATATACTTCTCAGTATGTTCCTTCTCATAAATAAGGGTAAAATGGGAAAAAGTAGTAGATGCTCCATTGATTTCTGAAATAGACATTTGAAGTGGTAAAAAATGATTAATTACCATTAATTTTATAGTTTACTTTGTTTTTTTCAATTTCCCTTTACATTTGATAGAACTTTTCGTCAAATAAAGGCAAAACTTAATTGAAAACCATGTAAAGATATTGTTTTTTGAAATAGAATTTGATGACTATTAATTAGCTAGCATTGCTTGGTAAATTATCATTATCATATTCTTATTATTCAAAATATTGTTAATTAAGGAGTTTTCAGAAGTTTGCTTCATTCATATTTATCAAAAAAAATTATTATAGATTTTCTAGTCAATTAACCGTAGCTGCCCACTGCCTCATTTGGAAAATTAGGGAAAATGTTAATTGAAATTGTAGGGTGAAAATTAAAGGTGAATAAATGAGGAATTTAGAGGAAAATTGAGAAAAATTGTATTAGAATTTACCATAATTTGAGGAAAATTGTAGTGTTTTTCATATATTTATTTGCTTGTAGGATAAGGTGATGGAACGTTATAATACTGCTAGTGAAAATCAGTCTGACAGAACTTTTTCAGAAAGTGTTGACATGTCTAAGATTTATTATGAAGTTGTTGGACCATCCAAGAAGAAGCAGTGTTATAGACTTGGAGGTAAACCTTTTGCTACTACAGTTAGTTCTTCTTCTATATTTGCAACAGTAGATTCTCATCAACTGCGAACTGAGATTTATGAGGAGGTTCGAGATACAGTTCGAGATGAAATTCGATAGGAGATGAGACAGAAAGAGGAGATAGAGCGACAGATGAAACAAAGGCAGGAGCTAATGGAGCAAAAGCTGAAAAAGAAGCAAGTGGAAATGGAGGCTCTGATCCAAAGGCTTTTGAATGGTGTTGCAGACACAACGTTATCTTCTAATCCTCCACCTACCAATGATGATAAAGAAGCTGAGGATCAATACTAGGACTAGATCAATATGATACTAATATGATACTAATAAAGTATTAGTTTTTAATTTTAAAAAGTTATACACCATATTTGTATTAAATTTGATAAATACAACTTAAAATCTGTTATGTTTAATATTTAATATTTCGCATTTAATAAATTCTACATAATATGTGTTATATTTATTGTTTTCATTAATAGGTTAATCAATTCAATTCTTTATATAATTTAAATTTAAATTTTTAAATAAATCAGTAATTTACCAACGAAATTTCACTATTGGTAATTTACCAACGGAATGTTTCTGTTAGGAATATGTCTATAATTCATTGGTAATATATCAACGGAAAATAATCCGTTGGTAATATTCCAACGGATATTCACCAAAAATCTAAACCATTTTTACTAACGAAATTAATTTAACATTGGAAATATCTGTTGATAATTTGTTGGAACATTTACCAATGAACAAATTTTTTTCGTTTGTAATCCATCGATAATACCAACAAAATTTTTTTGTTGAAAAATTTAACGACGAGCACTTTACAAACGGAAATTTTTCATTAGTAATCAATTGGTAAATCAATTTACCAAAGGATTTTTCTATTTACCAACGAAAAAATTCCGTTGGTAAATATTGATTTTCTTATAGTGGGAATTTGTGTCATTCAAATGATAGTAAAGACAATATAAAGAAGGTAACTAGCACTCCTCAATACCTAAAAAGATATTTTCTATAAGAATAAATTACTGAAAACTCTCTTTAATTTTTTAAATTACAATCAGAAATAAAATTTTAAAAAATTAATAGTTTACCCCTGGTCATTTGAGATAATGCTCATTTATTTGATATTGTATTAATTTTAAATATTGTCATGTAATATACCACATTATTTTTCTATATATTAATATATTTTTATATGAATTTTTTAGTATTTCATATATTGTCGAATGATATTTTTAAGGGTTTATAATTTTTCCTTATTACCAACTACTGTAACTATATGACAACTAATACATTCAAACTCTAAACTTTCTAACTGTTATCTCAAATAACATTTTTATCAAATAACAAGGGAATAAACTATTATTTTTTTAAAAATTTATTTTTTAGTGTAATTTGTTAAAATTTTAGGAGAATTTTTTGTAATTTATTATATATATATATATATATATATATATATTGAAAAATGGTTTTCTTCCGCCCCCAAGACCAACCTCTAACACCCATCCACTGCCAATGTCCAGCTTGTCCATCCTAGCTCTGGCTGAGCCAATGACAGCAGAGTTTTGCTGCTGAAACGGACTAGCAACCCAAATATGGACTCTCAGCCTTGTTTTGATCAATCCACAATCCAGACGTGCACGTGCTGGCCGCCACATTAACACGAGCCAACAAATGGTCCTTATCAATGCCCAACAACTTCAAGTGATTTTTTAGTGTCTTCCAGTAATACCAACCAATTGTCAATTTTAGGTGTTGTGATAGAGATTGAATATGCGTAAGAAGAGATGAGTTTAAAGGACTTAATTAAAAGTTAAAGAACCTAATTGATTGAGTTATACTTTGGTGTTTGATTTGTTCTTCAATCCCTATTTTCAGGAACTGATTTACACCTTTAGATATAAAAGGAATATAGCCTAAAAATAAAATGGTGCTTTAAAGGGTTCGGTTTGATTTAAAAAATAAATAAAATCATTCGGCTTAATCAAATTGATTTAATTCAAATTGAAAATGATGATTTAAATTGTTTTATAAATGGTTATGGTTTTGAAATTTTTATAAACCAATTTTTTAGTTTGATTTTTTATTAAGAAAATATAAATATAATACTTATAATTTTCTAGCCAACATCATTTTTTAATTCTAAAGAAACATCGTAACTTTTAACCTTAGCTCCTTTTCATAACGTCATCTTCTTTACAGTCCAGTGAAGTTTTTCTTTGCATCATCTATTCTTGATATCAATAAAGTGAGTATTAACTAATTCTTTTTATTTCCTTATATACTTTTTATTTTGTATTTATTAATTTTTTTTCTTTGTTTTTGTTAACTGATTGTTTCTACTTTAATTGTGAACAAAGAAAAAAGGAATAACTTTGTAAAACCAAATTTTCAATTGTAATTCAGTGAATTCATATTATGTTTTAAGCTAATGTTTGTTGAATTTTTTTGATATTTTTATTTTGTTATTTTGTTCATTCATTTTTTTTATTAAACTTATCAAACAAACTATTCCAACTTAATTTAAATAGCATTGCTTTATATATATTTTGCATTAATTGGTTTGATAAAAAAATGAAGTATTTAAAAATTGACTTTATTGCTTTGATTATAAATTTTTAGTTTAAATCGACTAAACTGAACTATAACACTTCTACTTCAAATTTTATTTTTAGGTCTAACCGTTGAACTAATCGATTTTTCCATATACAATTTTCCAAATTGCAAAAAGAGGGACATGACCCGTCCCCATAAGCATAAATGTTACAATGATTAATCCAGTAAAAAAAAAAAAAAGAACATAGTGAACCAGTCAATAGTCATGATAAAAAGATAGAAATTAGACTTGTCAAACATGAGCTTATTGGTGTTGGATAAGTAATAAATAAATAAATAAAAAATAATTCGGATCATCATCTACATATGAACTCGTTTAAAAATAAAATTATATTTATTTTTTCTAATTTTATCTTTTTTGTTGACTAAGTAAGAAAATAGTATTAAAAGTTAAAAATTGATGGAAAAATTAAAATATGCACAATAAAAAAAATTAAAACTTTCAACAGTTAAACAACGTCATAATTTTGTCGAATTTTTAAAAAACTAAAATTAATAAAAAATTTAAAATTATGTAACTTTAATATCTTGCACGTTTTTCTTTTATATATCCGTAAAAATTTTATTAAAAAAATAGTCATAAATCAGATCCGGATTATATATTACATCCTGTAAAACACATCAATAATTGATCGAGAAATTATCTTTTTGTCAAAAATATAAATGGCATTTTCATTATGTACAAGATTGGTTGTTTTATATTTGGTTATGTTCAGCTTGACATTGACTTGCTAACCTCAAATAAAAAAACTTATATTCATCAATGATTCATAATTAACCAATATAGAATGATTCAACTAGTTCGAGATTTCGCTCTCTTTAAATAAAATTTGAAGTTTAAATTTTATGAATGGAGAATTAGTGTGCCGATCCGGGCTCGAACCGAATTAATTGAATTCATAATTAATTTTAAAATATCTAATAATTCAATCAGTTAAAAATTAATTATAATTTAAATATTATTATTATTAGTTATTTTATATTTTATAAATAGATATTAAATGTTTTTTTATTAGTTCATAATGTATATTATATAATATAAAAATAATTAAATAAACATTAAATTATTATAAAAATATATATTTTTATATTAAATATCTAAATTAAACTTATTTTTTTGTATGAAAATCGTATAAATTCACAATTAAAATTTTTAATTGCTGATTTTGATTTTGATTTTACTAAACACTCAATTTAATTTTTGATTTGTTTAAATTAATCAAATGTTGAATTAACTTTTAGTTTATTAGGTTGGAAACAAAACCTGAATCAAATAGGAATTTAATCCCGATCATTCATTTATATAACCCTAGCTGACACACCAATATATTATGCAACTAGTAAATAACCATTGCATTGAGTCGGAAATATAAAATATAACAAATAGTATCATAGTATATCATAAATAAATACTTAATTGAATTTATTAATAGATTTTTAAATATTAATCCAAATAATTATTCTACAAAGTTAGAGGTAATTAATGATAAATTATTAAAATAATAGTTAAAATACAAAACGACAAAGGTTGATTGGAGTCGTGTTGCTGATCCTTTCTTTTTTCTAGGAATAGTTACTGAATGACGTGTCGGGCGCTGGGTTGATGAAAGATATGGAACAGTGGCATGTCGAATGAGGCATTGGGCATCTCACGCTAATACGATGTCGTTTTGTAGCTGTGTTACTTATTTAGCAAAGAGGCATGGGTATGCCCTCAATATTTCTATTTCTGGCGGTTAAGGTAGCAGAAAAAAATTCACTCTACATACTACAGGAATCCCAACCAAATTTTAATGTTATAGATAAATGCTGAAATGGGTAGGTACTGCAAGAATGGTTCGACATTGTTTGATTGTTAGGGAGAGTGGAAATTAATTGCACAGAGAGCCATCTATTCAGTATTTCTTATAAAATAAAATTGAAGGGAAAAAATATAAGAGAAATAATCCCTCATTATTTCATACATTAATTTAGGAAAAAATTCACACAAAAAAAAGTTAGCCAAGGGAAATTTTTTCTTTCTTTTTTTTTATAAATTAATTTAGAAAAATTGCAACAATGAAGAGCTAGAGAGGGAAATTTTCCTTGATAAATTTAATTTTTTAGATATAAATTTTTTTCATTAAAAAAAGGATAATGGAATTTTTCCCTCACTATTTCATATAAAATAAAATTGAAGAGAGGGAAAATGAGAGAAACATTCCCTTGTTGTTGCGTGTATTAATTTAGGAAAAAATTTACAAAAAAAATAAGTTAGTAAAGAAAAATTCTTTTCACTAAATTTAATTATTTTTTGATTGGTTGAAAATAAATTTCAATTTTTTATGTAAATTAAGAAATTTTGGATAAAAAATGATAGAAGGAATATTTTCATGGGCCCAGCCCAGTTATGAAGTTTGGGAGAGTGTCTATCCATGCTTCTTGGTTAATCGGCCTTGAAAAGGTGGCCCGACTTAGGACTCCGAACTGTGAAGTGTGAATCCAATAACTTAAGCAAGAATGGTACAATGCATTTAATTAATAAGGGATAAACGGCGTCGTTTAGCTGGATTGAGAGTGGCAAAGTGCATCTGCTAAACGGCAATAGAGAGCGGCGTTTTGGTGTGGGGGCAGAACGGTCAATATACTGTGCACCCACGTATAGTTATAGATTATGCATCCCACCAAATAAAGTATCCAAAATGCCAGAGCATGTGCGTAAGAGCTAAGACAGACCCATAGTTGCATCGACGAAGAAAAGAAGAGATCGAGAATGGCGAGCGTTGACGAACCAGTTGTGAGCAACAAGCAGGTGATTTTCAGAGGTTACGTGACTGGCTTTCCTAAAGAATCAGACATGCATCTCACAGTTAGTAGCATTAAGCTGAAATTGCCTCCAGATTCTAATGATGGAAGCATTCTTGTCAAGAATCTCTATCTCTCCTGTGATCCCTATATGCGAGCTATGATGAAGCAAGATGCACAGAGTTCAAGCATATTCAGTTCTTATAATCTTGCCTCTGTAAACTCTCCTCTCTATTTAGTCCTTAGTCTTTAGCTTTCTTTTCTACTACAGATTGATTAATTCTTCTTATACTTCTTATATGTATAATCCACAAATTGGTTATTTCTAAGAGATTTTGTTGCTGAAAACATGTAGCCAATAACTGGGTATGGAGTGGCTAAAGTTTTGGATTCGAAAAACCAAGAATTTAAACAAGGAGACTTAGTATGGGGAACAACTGGATGGGAAGAGTATTCCATCATCAAATCACCTCAAGATTTCTTCAAAATTCATCACACTGATCTTCCCCTTTCACACTACACTGGACTTCTTGGTAAGTCAAATTATTACAGAAAACCCATATATTAATTAATTTGTAATTGGTAGGTTGCAGTCATTATTTTTTATCTTTTTTTTAAGGTATGCCTGGATTGACTGCTTATGGCGGTTTTTATGAGGTTTGTTCTCCAAAGAAAGGAGAGTATGTTTATGTTTCAGCAGCAGCAGGCGCAGTGGGTCAGCTTGTTGGCCAATTCGCTAAGTTGATGGGTTGTTATGTTGTAGGCAGTGCTGGAAGTCAAGAAAAGGTTAATATATCTCACTACATTCACTTTCATCCTTGTTTCATTAAATTATTTCATTAATCTTGATATCTATTTCTGCAATTATACGCACTATCATCTTCAAAATAATCATCAATCATGCATTCTCCACAGTTTCTTTACCCCAAAAATAATTTTTCAATTACTTGCTACTATATCTGGATCATATATAGTTTACTAATTCCCTTAATAATTTTTGTTCAGGTTGATTTGGTGAAGGGCAAATTGGGGTTTGATGAGGCTTTCAATTACAAAGATGAGCCTGATCTGAATGCTGCTTTAAAGAGGTCAGTATATGAGGAGTCATTATATATGCTACCACAAAAATATTTACGGCAGTAACATAAAACCTGTTCATATATGCATTAGAATTTATTGGTCTACATTGACAGCTGCTATATCTTCTCCCACTGCTGCCATAGGTTATTGCAACTGTTTGATTATCTTGTTTCAACGGTTAAAATTTGAAAGGATTTCCAATGGCAATAATTTTTTATGCATCTGCTGCTAACAATATGTTGCATCAGCATTATATGTATTACCATAGATAGATGGTAAATTTGAGTAAAATTGTTCAACTGCTACTTAATTAACAAGTTGAAATAGATACTTCCCAGAATGACATATATTGTGAAAATGTTGGAGGCGAAATGCTAGATACTGTTCTTCTCAACATGAGAATCCATTGATAAAAATTTGCATTCAATAATCTGAAAATTCTAACCACTTAAATATTAAATGTTCTCTACTAATCCAAAAGGGTGTGGATAAATTGGTACAGAACTTTTCCAGCTTAACCAAATGTCTTAAGTTTGAACCATGGACATGCAACTATGTCAAAACTCTTGAAAGAGTGTTTTGCCACCCTTCGAGTTCTTACCCAACACGAGCAATATTAGTTTTAGTCCATTAATATACAAACTAATAATACATTTACAATTCAAAATTTAAAAAGGTAAAAGTTGCTATCTGCGCCAATAACAAATACATTGTGATTAGCGCTTCGGCTCACTGGCTAGATCGGACTGTCTCTACCTTTGCTAACTCTGCCTGTAAGGAAGTTAGTCCATAGCGCTTACCTGGCCAAAACAAGTAGCCAAAGTGTATGAACAGGCATTAGGCAGGGCAGTTCGGGTCTTTCTATATATAAGTTATCAGAAATCACTCATCTCTCATACCGGTTCAGCCGAGTTCGCGAAGCGTTTTAGGGTCAGGGATCTGAGTAAGGATTTATCTCCTATCTCAGCCCAGGCTTTATTGAATAGTCACCATCCATACGGTACCATAGCTGTACATTTTATTTTTTGAATTAATACTCCAGCGATATATGCTATTACAAAAATGACCTATAACAACAGAAACAACATAAAATTAGTCCTTATACGCATTGAAATTGTATTTATTGTTTTGCATTAACAGTGGCTATATATACTCCCACAGCTACTGTAGATTATTGCAATAGTTTTGAGCAACTTATTATAATAGTCAAAATTTTAACAATTGTAAATCAATCTATTGCTATATAGTTAACATGACAAGAATTTTACATATGTATCTTCTACAAACAATCTGCTGCAAAAACTCAATGAATTAGTGTTGTTGTTGTTGTTGTTGCTGTTGTTGTTATTATATAGATAGATGGTAAAATTGAAGAAAAGTGTTTAACTATTGTTCAATTACAGATACTTTCCCGAAGGGATTGACATATATTTTGAAAATGTTGGGGGAAAAATGCTAGATGCTGTTCTTCTCAATATGAGAGTCCATGGCCGAATTGCTGCGTGTGGAATGATCTCACAGTACAATCTTCCCCAGCCTGAAGGAATATATAATCTGAGGAATATAGTTTTCAAAAGGGTACGCATACAAGGATTTGAAGTTTTTGATTATTATACCCAATATGAAAAGTTCTTGGATATGGTAGTGCCTTATATTAGAGAAGGGAAGATAACATATATAGAGGACATTGCAGAAGGTTTGGAGAATGGGCCTGCAGCTCTTGTTGGTCTCTTCACTGGCCAAAATGTTGGAAAACAAGTGGTTGTAGTTGCTCATGAGTCATGACTGATGAAACCCTACTTTCCTATGCCAATGATGGATTTCATCATATGTATTTCAAGTTTTATGTTTCATTTTTCCTCCTTTTTATGTTTGTGTTAGTGAGTGTGTTTACACGGTATTGTTATATCATGCACCTAAATTCAAGTTGCATTATGGACCGTTTTCCTTCACACGTGTGAAGTAAAAACAAAAACTCGAGTTTTTCTAGAATTTGATTTTAGTAAATTAATAAATATAAAATAGATTAATCAGTTATAACTTACAGATTTATCGTTTAAAATTTTCAGGTTCATCATTTAGAAATTACAGTTTAATTATTTAAAACATACAGGTTCATTGTTTATAAATTATTGTTTCATCACTTACAGATTTATCGTTTACAACTTGTAGGTTTATCATTTTAAACTTGTAGATTCATCTTTTTGAAACTACAGTTTCATCATACAAAATTTACAGATTTATCGTTTGAATTTTGCAATTTCATCATTTACAACTTACAGATTCATTGTACAATAACTTCAGGTTTATCACTTAAAACTTGTAAGTTCATTATTTGTAAGTTCATTATTTACAACTTGTAGGTTTATCACTTACATGTTCATTATTTTTACCAAATACTTCATCTTTAATCTCCATTAACTCAATTTTCTCTCCCTATATTACTCATTTTAGTTCAAATATTTTCATTTTCAAATATTTTATTCTACAAATATATCAAAACTAATATTTTTCATCACAAATAATAAAAATAATAACTAAAATATTTAAAAATACTAAAAATAAAATCAAATATACAAATTAAAAATTGTTCTCTCTGTAAAACAATTCTACCATGAAATTTTTTTTCTTTTTTCCTTTTTGAAGAAGAATAAGATGATGATAATGAAGAAAATCATTAATACGATAATTGTTTATATTCATGATATACAGTGAATACATGCGGATTATAACTCAAAGAACAATATAATACCGTTTTGAAATTACGACTACAATATACAATAAATACAGATTCATAATATAATTTGCAGTATACACAAAGGCCGTCATAGACTTGATAGGTCTGGATTTAGAGGTTGCTGGGATTTGGCCCAATTGAACTTGATTGTTAGCGAATGGACCTTGACCCATGTAATCTTATGGTACCTTTGGTTTGAAAGTAATAATGATACAAGTAATATTAATATGTAAACAATAATAATGAATAAAATGCATGCCTATATGGAGGAGGTCTATTGGCCGGAGGTAGTTGAATCTTGCAGATGTTGCTTTATTTTTTTATATCTTACTAACTTTAAAAAAAAAAAAGATGTATTTCAGTTTCAAATATATGAAAATATAATAAAAAGGTCATATCACAGAAATAGTACTAAAAAGAGATAAATGTTTTTCAAATATTAAATAAAAATGAAATGAACAGTAAATATATATTTTAGATAAATATAAACATGAATAATAGTAAAATAAAATAAAAACACAAGAAAAAAGAATAAGAAAATAATCTCATTGACTTAGATTGTATATTCGTACGTATATAGACATATCTGTGCAGACATTCCTTATAAAAGATAAATCATGGAGAATGGGCAGATCACCCCAAAATATAAAAATAAAATAAGAATATAAGAAAACAGTGAAAATAATAAAATATAGAAAAATAAAAAGAGGAGAAAATGGGACTTTTAGACCACCTTACCATTTATTTTACCATTTTTCAAGGATTTATTAATTTAAAATGATCAAATAATTAACCAAGCTTAAGAGAATTCTTAGCCTTGTTCCTATCAAGTGAAGAGAAGTCCAGTATTATTTTTTGAGGTGAGTGTTTGATTTGACAAAGTTTTGGTGTATGAATGAGAGAATTATAGGGGGAATAGGTTTTAGTTCAGCATAGAATTTGATAGTTAATTTCTTTATCTGATAGATATCTTTCTTATTTGAGAGATTTAAAGTCAAATTGAGCTAATGAACTTTTGGGTTTTACTTAGATAATTTCCTTTTATTTTGGGTCTTGGACTTTTAGGCTTTCATTTTAGAATATGAGTTTAATAAATTCAATTACTTGATCACCTTTCTTCTAAAGAAGAGCTTGTCTCTGGCTATATCATTGAACCTATTTCCATATGTGAAAAATCCACTATATGCAACTAGTTCTTTTTCTTTTCATGATCAAAAGCTAATTTCCTAAAATTTGATATCTAAAAAAGAAATGCTCATTATGTTTCCAATTATTTTCTTTATTGGTTTATCTATTATTTAAATGACATGTATCATCACTTTTAATATTATAGGACCTGAATGAGAAAAAAATTTATGTCACTTAAAGATAATAAAAAATAATATAAAGAAGTTAACTAGCACACCTCGATTATGAAAAAATCTTATATATATATATATATATTGGATTTCTTCAACTCCTAGCACCCTTGATCAACCTCAGATAACCATCCACTGTCGTTCCCCAACTTGTCTCTTGCAATCTAGGAGACGATTAGGCTCGAGACATATAGAGGAACATCCTAGCTCTGGTTGAGCCACGTCTAGTAGTAATGTTGAGTAGCTGCGAGTAGCAATCCAAAGAAGGACGCTCAGTTTTGTTCTGATCAATCGACGGTGTGGACGTGCACGTGCCGACCGCCATAGAACTCTTTGCATTAACGCGAGCCAACAAATACTCTTTATCAATTCCCAACAACTTCAAGTGATTTTTCGGTGTTTTCTGGTAACACTACCCAACTAATTGTCAATTTTAGGTGTTGGGATGGGGGGATGATGGGTAAGATGGGATAAGTTTAAATGGACTTTTTAAAAAGTTTAAGAACTTGATTGATTGAGTAACACTTTGGGGCTTAACTTGTTCCTCAATCCCTATTTCAGAAACTGATTTGCAATGGTGCTTTAAAGGGTCCGATTTGATTTTTTAAAAAAACACTTGTACATTTAATTTTATTTTAAGGTCTAATCTTTGGACTAATTACTTTTTCCATATATTATTTTATAAATATTTTTTATATGAAAAGTCAGTCGGTACAAATTTTAAAAATTAATTACTATTATTTTATTAAATATTCAACTAGGATTTTGATTTACACTAAAAGTTGAAAAAAACAAACATCTAATTTGAATTTTATTTTGTTAAATTATCAAAACTGAACCAAATAAAAACTTAATTTCAACCATTTATAGATAAATGATTAAAATCTCTCTTGCAAGAGATACGATGTTGGATAAGTTCAAAAGATTTGAATCGAATTAGCTAGAGCATCAAGCATGATTTGACCAACAAATTCATGATACTAGTGTTAGGGACCACATCTACAACCCACCAATTACCATCATAAGCATACTTAAAAAGGTTTTCGATTGAAAAGAAAAAAAAATTCACTCGAAAATAATCGGATAACTAGCTGACGCACAATATGCAATATCATGCAACACACCAAATGAAGTCTCCAAAATGATACTGCATGTAACGAAAATCTCAACTGCACATTATCATATAAAGCTGCGTAAGAGCTAACACACCCATAGTTACATCGACGAAGAAAAGAAGAGATCGAGAATGGCTAGCATTGACGAACAAGTTGTGAGCAACAAGCAGGTGATTGTCAGAGATTACGCGACTGGTCTTCCTAAAGAATCAGATATGCATCTCACAGTTAGTAGCATTAAGTTGAAATTGCCTCCAGATTCCAGTGATGCAAGTATTCTTGTCAAGAGTCTCTATCTCTCCTGTGATCCCCAGATGCGAGTATTGATGAAGCCCGCTGCGCAGAGTTCAAGCCTCTTCAGCTCCTATACTCTTGCCTCTGTAAACTCTCCTCTCTATTTCGTCCTTAATCTTTAACTTTCTTTTCTACAATAGATTGATTAATTCTTCTGGTACTCTTATATAATCCGCAAATTGTTTATTTCTAAGAGATTTTGTTGCTGAAAACATGTAGCCAATAACTGGGTATGGTGTGGCTAAAGTTCTGGATTCGAAAAACCCAGAATTTAAACAAGGAGACTTAGTATGGGGAATAACTGGATGGGAAGAATACTCCATTGAAAAATCACCTCAAGGCTTCTTCAAAATTCATCACACTGATCTTCCCCTTCCTTACTACACTGGAATTCTTGGTAAGTCAAATTAATGCAGAAAACCCATTTCATTAATTTGTAATTGACAGGTTGCAGTCACTAATTTCATCTTTTTTTAAGGTATGCCTGAATTGACTGCTTATGGTGGTTTTTATGAGGCTTGTTCTCCAAAGAAAGGAGAGTATTTTTATGTTTCAGCAGAGCAGGCGCAGTGGGTTACCTTGGTGGCCAATTCCCTAAGTTGATGGGTTGTTATGGTGTTGGAAGTGCTGGAAGTCAAGAGAAGGTTAATATATATCACTACATTCACTTTCATCCTCGTTTCATTAGTTATTCCAATATATTGATATCTATTTCTGAATTTTACGCAATATCATCTTTAAAACAATCATCAAGGATGCATTCTCCACAACTTTCTTTAATTTACCTCAAAAATAATTTTTCAATTGCTTGCTTCTCTCTTGATCATATATAGTTCACTAATTCCCTTAATAATTTTGTTGTTCAGGTTGATTTGTTGAAGAACAAATTTGGGTTTGATGAGGCTTTCAATTAGAAAGATGAGCCTGACCTGAATGCTGCCTTGAAGAGGTCTGTACGAGAAGTCTTTATCTATGCTATCACAGAAATGACCTATAGGCCAGCTGCAACATAAAGAATTGCTTTTATACGTGCTATCATAGGTTATTGCAACAATTTGAGCAAGAGCAAATTATTACAACGGTTAAAATTTTAAACGGTTACTAATCCATCTATTGCTATATAGTTAACATGACAAGAATTTTACATATGCATCTGCTGCAAACAATCTATTGCATAAAACCAATGTATTAGTGTTATTTTTATTATTTATAGATCAATGGTAAAATTGAGTAAAATTGTTTAACTACTGAATATCAAATTGATACAGATACTTCCCAGAAGGGATAGACATATATTTTGAAAATGTTTGGGGGCAAAATGCTAGATGCTGTTCTTCCCAACATGAGAGTCCATGGCCGAATTGTTGTATGTGGAATGATCTCACAGTACAATCTTCGCCAACCTGAGGGAATATTTAATCGGATGAATATAGTTCATAAGAGGGTACGCACACAAGGATTTTCAGTTTTTGATTATTATGGCCAATATGAAAAGTTATTGGATTTGGCAGTGCCTTATATTAGAGAAGGGAAGATAACATATATAGAGGACATTGCTAAAGGTTTAGAGAATGAGTCTGCAGCTCTTGTTGGTCTCTTCACTGGCCGTATTGTAGGAAAACAAGAGGTTGTTGTTGCTCGTGACTAATAAAACCCTACTCTTCCACGCCAATTATACATATATATATATATATATATATATATATATATATATATATATATATATATATATATATATATAATCAGATTTATCTTATATATATTCACTACTAATAGTTTATATAGAAATGATGTTCTTTTTTCTTGTGTGTGTACAAGTTTGCAGGTTCTTAAATAAGCATCGAATTTATTTAGTTATTTATTTATTGGCAAGAAAAGGGGGGTCATAAAACAAATTAATTAGCTCATAATATAAGAGATTTTTGAAATATGCAACGACCACAGACTCAGCCGTAGAAAATATTATCAAGAATAATTAATAGTTTTCACACTAAAACATTGTTTGTTGAATGATGATTCAAAAAATTAAAAATTAATATTTTATATTAAAATTAAAAATTAATGTTTATGTCCTATTTTGTTGTTTGTAGTAGAATAGTGCGATAGTATCCTATTTTATTGTTTGCAGGGGAGGGGTGTATGTGAAGTAGTAGCAACATATTTGAGATTGAGGCAACATATTAAAATAGTTCATGTGTCTATATAAGCACTCGCTACCACACTTTGTTTTATGTACATATAGCTTGCAATTCCAATTTAATAAAATTCCAATCCCTTTCTTTTTATTAATCTTTCTCTAAATCTCAAACATGGTATAACATATGCAAGTTAGAGTATAAAAATAACATGTAATAAGAGTTTATTAAATGCGTATAAGTGGTTATGGGTTTTGAAATATTAAAATATTTTAAAAGACATAAAAATTAATAAATAAAGTTACACAATGTTCACGCTCGTAAATGTAAAGTTACAACTGTGAACAATCATGAAATAATGTTTTCAGCATTTGAGTAGATTCACAGCTATGAATGAACATTCATGTCCGTGAAGTCCTACGGTATAAATTTGACAATTTTATTTTTTTGATGCACAAATGCGATTTTTCATCCATAAACTCTAACCACCAAACTTTTCAATAACAGAAATAGTTTCCCTTTAATTCCCCATTGATCTTTAACATTTATACACCAATTTCGCACCATTAACAAGATTAAATTGATTAAATCACCATTTTCCACCTTTGACAAGATTAAATTGATTAAATCAAAGGTTTATACCATTCCATTGCGGGCAAAATTTGGGGAGAAGAGAGAATTCGATTTTGAACCCTAACCAACATATGATTATTCAAGGATTGGCTAAGAAATTCATGTTCTCTTATTTTTGTGTGGGTTTAATTCAGTTTAACATGAGAATTAGAGATTAAAATTGTGAAATTATTTATTAAGTTAGGATTTTACAATTTATGGCATAAATAGCTAGTTATGGTATAAATAGATAATAATGGGGTTCTAATTTCATATTAGGAACTAAGAAAGAAAGTGGAGAAATCCACTAGTAAGATTTGTGATGTTAGAGAAATCAAAAATTAAGACTCCAATTCAGTTTTGTACATAATACGCATTTAAATTTGGCTATTGACATGTTGTGTGATATACTGAGATATGAATATATTATTTGGCATGATTTTTGGTATGTATTTGTTGAATTGAGATCATAAGACATGTTAAACATGTTGTGTTCTATTACCATAGACAATTGAGATTTATGGAAGTTATAATTTAATATTTTAAGGCATAAAATCTAATTAAGTTAATTTAAGGTTGTAATTTTCATGTCGATGGCTTGGTTAATGTTGCATGGTGCTGAAAATATAGATAGGAGGGACTATCATTGATTAGCCTTAGTGACTTTGCATATGGTGTACCAAAATTTCATGTTTGTTATTAATTTCTGAAAATCTATAGGTTCATGGCCATGACCCGATTGTTCACGTCCATGACAAATGAATTCATAGTCATGTCTAAATGTTCAAGCCCATGAACAATTGTGGAAAAAATATATAGAATATTCACGACTTAGATCACGGGTAGACAATCCGTGAATAAAGATTCATGGCTGTGAATACTTGAAATATAATTTTATGCTAAATTTAATGATAAAATAATACGAAATTCATATGCACACACCTAATATGATGATTAGTATTGAATATAGTATGAATACAATAATAAAGATATGGATATGCATTATATTTTCTCAATCACTAGTTATTATGTGGTAATTAAGGAATGTGAATAATAACCAGATTTTAAGTATTGAATATCCATTCTCTATTCGATGACTAGCTTACAATAGATGACATGTCATTAAAGGGATTATGGTACCGTAAGATACGATTATGCATTAAATCTGGGTGACTTAAGCTCAAATTAAAACGTTCCTATTTTTTGTGACAATATAGCTTAAGCTCAGGTTAGAGTGCTCTTTACTTTAGAAATTTGGTTGAGCACTATATAGATAGATATAGTTAGTTAGCAGGGTAGCTTAATCTAGGGTTAGAGCGCTCATGTTTCACAATCCACATCTAGGTAGTCTGAATTTACAGTATTAGGCAGTACAAAGTAAAATTGGAAATAAGAGTAAGAAAATTAGGTATATAGTAGCTATATATGTAACATCCACTAATTAGAGTCTAGTTAGAATAAGTGTGTGATATATGTACAAAACACATGATAGATAACAAAAATTAAAATAAATAAAATAAATGACTAATTATAAATTAAAATGAATTAAATTGATTGATGAAATGATTTAGTTATGTTGTCCAAACAATGCCCAGACTAAATTGTTATTTTCCTCTTTGGCATGATTCATATGTCTTATCTTTTTGAAATTTGACTTTTGGAAGTCCACTCACTAGCTCTCATTTGCTAAGACTTTGAATTAATTTCATACTTGCATGACCAAACCTTTTATATCATAACCAAGATTCATCATTAATAGACATAAGACACTTAGAGGAAATGTTAGATATTTTGTGTAAGTTTATTATGTGAGTATTGACATCTATATCTCATTTGAATATCTTTTGGCCACTTAAAGAGGTTACAAGACATTCATTTGAGGTAAAGATAACTTGGTTTTCCTTATCACATAATTGACTTACACTTAATAAATTATATTTTAAGCCATCAACAAGCAAAAAATCTTCAATAAAAGTTGTATTATTAATATCAATAAAGTCAATGTCAATTACTTTACCCTTACCATTGTTCCTAAAGGTTATCTTACCATCATCAATTCTTTTGATGTGATTGAAGAGTTCTTTGTTTCCGATCATATGTCTTGAGCATCTACTATCCACAAACCAAACATTTTCCTTTATAGTGGACTTGAGGCATACCTATAAAACCACGATTCAAGTTTGGTTTTTAGGTACCCAAACAAACTTAGGTCCTTGGGGGTTAGCACTTGAAGGTTCCCAATGAGCCTTCCTTATCTAACAATGCTCGTTGATATGACCAAATTTCATGCAATAATTGTATTATTTAGCTCTATATATGTTTTTTGGTTTTGACATGCTTTTAGGTCTTAACATCCTTTTAGAATGAGTTTGTGTGCAATGACATACACATGCATGATGAATAGGTGTCTTCCTAGGTGTATGTCTTTTATACATAAAATCATGATTGGCCTTTTGAGGTTTCCCTCTTAAGCCAAGTGACCCTTGGCTATTCTTCTTTTGAATATAAAGTTTTGTGTGTGTTATGCTCTTAGCCCTTGTGACTATTACCTTAATTGTGGAGGTTTGTAAAGCACTAGACTTAACAAATATAGTCTTGTGAGATGAAGATGATGTTTCATTAAACCTTAGATCATGTCTTGTTAAATGTAGTCTTTGAGAGACTATGAGAGTATCTAAACTCTCTTTCCCTTTATAAAACTTTGAAATTGAGTTTCTAAGTTCCTCAACTTCATTTTTCAAAATATTGTTTTCTTTAAGCAAAGATTTAGTTGAGAGTCTGGAGGAATACTCATCTAAAGATTTTTAAAGAGTTTCATTAGAAGTCTTAAAATTGAAATTCTCTTTTTGTAAAACATTCATTTTATTTTTCAAATCTAAATATTATTTTTATAAGTTTTAAGTCTACTTCTATATTTTTCTAATTCTAGATTCAACACTTCTATTAAACTTTGCTTATCATCATCATCTTCACTATCACTAATATTATCACTACTATTATCATTAAAATAGTATGAGTAATAAGGACCTACCTCATCCTTGAAGTGATCCTCTAAAGTCATGAAGCATAGGTTAACCTCTTCTTCTTCATTATCATTTTTTTTGCTTGAAGAACTTTTGTCATCCCATGTGGCTTTGTGACTTTTCGCCCTATCATCTTTTCGAAATCTTTTCTTGTGTTTCTTAAGCTTTGGACATTTTGGTTTTATATGTCATTTTTTCCCGCATTCATAACACTTTACCTCATCTTTATTTCTTTGAGAGTCATTTGAGAAGTGTTTGAAGGTTCTTTATTTGAAAATTTTGAGAATTGTCAACTCTCTTTTCAATTATTCTTTTTATTCTTCATGAGAGCATGATAATGTCATCATTCTCATCATCACTCTTCTCTTCATCATCTTCAATTACCTTTTGAGATTTTGAAGTTGAGGCTTTGAGTGCTAAAGATTTTCTCTTTTTTAGTTTAGCTTCAAGTTCTCTATCTTTTTTTACCGCCATCTCGTGCGTTAGAAGTTTGCTAATAAGCACATCGGTAGGCATGATGCTGATGTCTTCATTGGTCTCTTCTATATCTGCAACTCTTGAACCATAGTCTTTGAGAGTAAGGTTTCTTAGAATTTTGTTCTTCACATCTTCCAACCTTAAGTGCTTTCTAAGCTTTCTCATGCCATTGATGATGGCTAAAAGATGGTTTACCATGTCGGTGATGGATTCATTGGATTTTATTTTGAAGAATTCATATTCCGAAGTAAGAAGTTGAATCTTCTTGCATTTTACTTGCTTGGTTCCTTCATGATAATTCTCTAATGTTTTCCACATACTATATGCAGTAAAACAATGTTGGATTCTGTCATATTCATCAATAGATAAAGAGCTTGCAAGGATTGTCATTGCTTTTTTATTTTTGAAATTATCTATTCGTTGAGGCTCAGACCAATCATCTCTTGAAATTTTTTTTTTCACCATGAACTTCTTTCTTGGTCGGTGGTGTCCATTCTTTCCGAACACTATCCCAAACTTCAATTCTTTCACTATCGAGATATGTCTCCATTCGAAATTTCCAATGAGCGTAGTTCGCTCTATCAAAGTAAGGTTTGAAACTTTGAAATCCTTCATTGGTCATTTCTTGATATATTGTTGCTAAAAACTTCCCCCAATATTTCGTTATTCAATGGCCACATTCAAAAAATACTCAACAAATAATTCAATAAATTACAAGTCAAGAAATTGGCTAACGATTTGATCATCAATTCAATTTCATTTTCTCCTCATATTTGAATAAATGAAAAAAAAAATTATCTCTTTGATTATACATTGGGGCTTTAAATGAAATTTTTGTGATAACTGCATTACTATCCATTTCCAATGCCATTTTAATCCTATATAGCAAAACTTTCATACATAATTCTTCATCTAAAGTAACGGTTTTTGCATTTACATTCACAAAAATAGCACCAATTTGAGTTTGAAATATCTCGCCACCCCAATGAATACTCATAAACGGAATTGAAGGCATTATACTATTTTCATTGTTTTAAAAAATAAATTGCACTATATATTACATATTAAATAACTAAGCATACATTTCATATTAAATGACACAACACATGACATCATCATCATTATTATTATGACATTTTATTTAATTCATTAATCATAATAAAAATTAAATAATTGCTACAACTGCACATTATTTCTTATTATAAATTAATAAATTATTCGATCAATAAAAATTTTTAATTTTATGATATAAGAATAATTAGTATCAAAATATATACTAAAATTTCATACTACATTATTATTATTATTATTATTATTATTATTATTATTATTATTATTATTATTATTATTATTATTATTATTATTATTATTATTATTATTATTATTATTATTATTATTATTATTATTATCTAATTACATTTTTTTATTAAATAAATATAGTAGAAATTAAATATTTACTACTACTACTATTTATATTTTTTAAAATTAAATATTTACTACTACCACAACCTACTAATCATTATTAATTAATTTTTTTAATATTTATCTAAATATTCATAATAAATAATTATTTATTTATTACTACTAAAACCACTAATCATTATTAATTAATTTTACTTTATTTTTTGATTTATTTATCTCAATATTCATCATAAATAAATTAATATCAATATTATTAAGTATTTTATTTTATTTTATAATATCATTTTATTTTATTAAATAATCAAAATAAAAATTAATAATTACTACTACATACTATTTCTACATTTTTATAACAACCATTACAAGTACTAATCATTATTAATTAATTTTATTATAAATTTTAGTTTTATTTAATAATAATAATAATAATAATAATAATAATAATAATAATAATAATAATAATAATATTATTATTATTATTATTATTATTATTATTATTATTAGGTTTTCTATCAAAACTTGTGGCCTTGCCAATATTATTTATTTTATATCAAATAGCATGCTATATATATATATATATATATATCAAAAGTCACACTAAAAATCTAACTAAAAATATCATAATAAATACTAAATTTAATTACCAAAAAGTATACAATTGAAATTACTAACCTTTAATGCTAAAATCCTTTTATGTTTCAACTTTTCTCCAACAATTACAAACAAAATCCTACAAAACTTTTAAATATGATATAAGAATAATTAGTTATCAAAACATATACTAAAATTTCAGCAAAAATTAACATACTCCATTATTATTATTATTATTATTATTATTATTATTATTATTATTATTATTATTATTATTATTATTAAAAAGTTTTGTAGGATTTTGTTTGTAATTGTTGGAGAAAAGTTGAAACATAAAAGGATTTTAGCATTAAAGGTTAGTAATTTTAATTGTATACTTTTTGGTGATTAAATTTAGTATTTATTATGATATTTTTAGTTAGATTTTTAGTGTGACTTTTGATATATATATAATAATAAAAATAATAATAATAATAATAATAATAATAATAATAATAATAATAATAATAATAATAATAATATGATATAAGAATAATTAGTTATCAAAACATATACTAAAATTTCAGCAAAAATTTTCATACTCCATTATTATTATTATTATTATTATTATTATTATTATTATTATTATTATTATTATTATTATTATTATTATTATTATTATTATTATTATTATTATTATTATTATCTAATTACATTTTATTTAATTAAATAAGCATAGTACAAATTAAATATTTACTACTACTACTACTATTTATATTTTTTAAAATTAAATATTTGCTACTACCACCACCTACTAATCATTATTAATTAATTGTGTTTTAATATTTATCGAAATATTCATAATAATTAATTATTTAATTATTACTAATATAACCACTAATCATTATTAATTAATTTTACTTTATTTTCTGATTTATTTATCTCAATATTCATAATAAATTAATTAATATAATTATTATTAATTTATTTATTTAATTTTATAATGTCCTTAATCTGTTTGAATACCCTTAAAAATTTATCTACTAATACTGCCTCATTTCTATATTAATTTTACATAATTATTTTTCAATATTTTCACTAATATTACCTCATTTCTACATATACATCATATTTTTTACAACATATATATACAAATTCTAACTACTAATTTTAAAAATAAAATTTATAGCAATATTTAATACTAATATTTTTAAAATAAATAACATGTTTTAAAAAATAAAAAGTCAGAATTCTAACCACTTGTAAATTCAGCTCAAACTCTCTCTTTTAATGTTATTAACCAAATTATATATATATATATAAAGGAAATGAGTTTTTGAAAATGAGTTTATTGCGTGAATTAAAGAGAGGGCAGAGAAGGGGGAGTGTTTGTACTGGTTAGAGAAGGTGATGCGTATTTATTTCACCAGAGAAGAGGGAGTTATTGCATTAAAGTTGATTGGCACAGGAAAACTTCATTAAGTTCACGGAGGGAGTTATTGCAGGGGGCAGGGAATCTCTGATCAATGCGTCAGTTAGACTGGCGCACTGGAACTATGCGCCAATCCAACTGACGGATTGACTAGAGCCCAGACTATTGATCCTAAAAATACCCGAAACCCAGAATTTTCTTAAAAATAACCTCTATTTTGTAATTTTATTTCCTATCTACCATAAATTGAGAAATATCTCCACACCCATCATATTCTGTTGTACAATAATTATTGCTGCCTGTGAACTCCACTCCACCCATGGAATCCACGTTTACACAGTTTCCATTATTCATTCACAACGAAAATCACTATAAAAAATATCATCTTTGATCATCAATATATAGCAGAGAAAGAAGAGAGATCAAATTAACCCAGAAAAGTAAAAGATATGGCGATTGAAGGCGAAGCAGTGAGCAACAAGCAGGTGATATTCAAAGATTATGTGAGTGGTTTTCCTGAAGAATCAGACATGTATTTGGGCAGTAGAAATATTAACCTTAGACTCCCAGAAGGTAGTAAAGCTGTGTTGGTGAAGAATCTTTACTTGTCTTGTGATCCTTACATGCGTGGTCGTATGTCAAATCTCCCATCCGCCGATCCTGAGTTCTCTCCCTTCACTCCTAGCTCTGTAATCTTTCTTTCTCCATCTTTCTTGATGCAGTTAATAATTTACTGGCAACATAACTGTTTCTAATTTTTAGACCAATAGGATATATCCATCATGGGCGGATATAATTTTGCAACAGATCTAAATGTAAATTAAGTTAACAAAAAAATATCTTACAAGTAAAATAATTTATATGATATTATCTCATTGGCTTGAGCAACTACGAACGGGTCTAGATAAGAAAAAATTATTATGATTGAAACTATAATAATGATAAGAATAATGAATAAATTGAAATCAACAGCCAATAGCTGGATTTGGGGTGGCTGAAGTGGTTGATTCGGGGCACCCTGATTTCAAGAAAGGAGAGTTAGTATGGGGTACAGTCAGATGGGAAGAATATACTCTTATAACAGAACCTGAGAAACTCTTCAAAATTCATCATACTGATATACCACTTTCCTACTATAATGGACTACTTGGTAAGTTGTTTCTCCTCTTCATTACTCTTTTAGATTATAGGTTACGTACTTGAAAAAAAAACAAAAAGGAAATAAAAATTGAGCATTATGAAATATTTGTAATTTAATTGAGTGCAAAAAGTAAGAATTATTAGCCTTTTTCCTTCCTTATATCTATCTATAAATTAAAGTTGGAACACTGGCACTGTAGCTTGCCCTCTTACAATAATTGAGTACAAAAAATAAGCATTATTAGCCTTTTTTTCCTTCCTTATCTATCTGCACTTTAAAATTGGGACACTAGCACTGTAGTTTGTTCAGTGCATTTCCAGCCTTGTCCTCGTACTAAAACGGTACCATCTCTTAGCTTTCCGCTGCTTCTGCCGTCACCCCTCTGACAACATGACGCCATTGAAGCTTTCCACTGCCTTTGCCATTGTGTCAGAGCAAAACGGTACCGTTTCTTTGCTTTCCATTGCTTCTGCCATCACCCCATGACAGCACGATGCCGTTGCAGCTTCCCACTGGTTCTGCTATCACCCCATTGTTGGTCAAACTACACATGCACCAGAAATAAATAACAATAAAGATGGACGATGCATCTTTTATTTACAAAATATTTAGTAGGTAAGATGGTAGGTGAAAATTGATCTTGACCATCTATTTGGTGGGTGGGGATTAATCTTGATCATATATTTGGTTGGTAAGATGGTAGGTGAGGATTAATCTTGATCATCCATTTGGTGGGTGAGACGGTAGGTGAGAAATGATCTCAACCATCCATCAAAGTAGGTGAGAATTAATCTTGATCGTCCATTGAGAAGGTGTAGGCCTATATATAGCCTTAAAAATTCATTTGTAAGGTATTCCATCTAAAAGTGAGAGAGAAGCATTAGTGAGAGGTTGTGAGTTGTGAGTGTTTGTAAACACTTTGTAAATTTCTCTTCATTCAGTAAAAGATCTGCAGCAGTCCGGAGACGTATGCATAATTGGTCGAACTCCGTTATCAACTTGTGTGTCTTATTAGTCCGCATTTTCTTTGCTTTCTTATAAATCTGATTATAGGAAAATTAGCATCATTTTCCAACAACTGGTATCAGAGCATTGGTTGCATTTTTTGGGCGATTACTATTCACATGAATAGTAAAATTTGGTCAGTTGTACCAAATTATCCACGGAGGTGTTCTAATACACGGTGGTTCGCAATAATTGTCAGAAACGATCCAAAGGAAGTCAGATTCGAGTGGAAGCGATGGCCGCAGATGAAGGAAAGGTGAAAATTGAGAAGTTCGATGGAACAGACTTTGGCTTTTGGAAAATGCAAATAGAAGATTATTTGTATCAAAGAAATCTGTATCAACCTATCTCAGGGAAGAAACCAAAGGCTATAAAGGAAGAAGACTGGAGTCTTCTCGACAGACAAGCTCTCGGAGTTATCCGATTAACGTTATCCCGCAATGTTGCTTTCAACATAGCAAAGGAAAAAACCACAACAGGTCTTATGACGGCTCTCTCTAGTATGTATGAGAAGCCTTTAGCCTCAAACAAAGTGCACCTCATGAGGCGCTTGTTCAACTTGCGAATGACAGAAGGTGCATCGGTAGCTCAACATCTCAATGAACTCAATACAGTCACAACCCAATTGAGTTCGGTTGGAATTGAATTTGATGAAGAAGTATGAGCATTAATACTTTTTGTCTTCTCTACCAGAAAGCTGTAATGCTACTGTCACGGCTGTGAGTAGCTCGTCAGGAAGCACTAAGTTGAAATTTGATGATGTTCGTGATTTGGTTCTCAGTGAAGAGATCCAACGGAGAGAGTCGGGTGAATCATCAACTTCTTCAGTTTTGCATATAGAGTCAAGAGGAAGAAATTCAACCAGAGGCAATGGACGAGGCAAGTCAAACTACCGAGGTAAATCAAAGGACATGAGGTCCAAATCAAGGAATCCAAGTAATTTCCATAGTTCGAAAACTGTCGAATGTTGGAATTGTGGAAAGACTGGGCACTACAAAAATCAGTGCAAGAGTGCACCGAAGAACCAGGAATCAAAGGTAGAGGCAAATGTTGCTTCCACCTCTGGAGGCAATGACGCATTGATATGCTCTTTGGAAATCAAAGAGAAGTCTTGGGTGTTAGACTCTGGAGCATCGTTCCATGCTACTTCATAGAAAGAATTCTTTGAAAGGTATGTCCCTGGAAACCTTGGAAAGGTATATCTTGGTGATGATCAACCTTGTGTTATTATTGGCAAAGGTGTAGTAAAGATTAAGTTGAACGGATCTGTTTGGGAGCTGAAGAATGTCAGACATATTCCCGACCTGAGAAATAACTTAATCTCAGTAGGGCAGTTGGCTAGCGAAGGCTACACTACGATCTTCCATGGTGATAATTGGAAGATTTCAAAGGGAGCAATGACGGTTGCTCGAGGCAAAAAGAATGACACTCTTTACATGACAGTGGGAGCACGCTGTTCAATCATAGTTGCAG